>JAANYP010009500.1:0-128449 GCA_020465985.1 Centrapalus pauciflorus | reverse complement strand
CGACAAAGGGATCCTTGTCCTGAACCACAAGAAGAGGGTAAACACGGGATTCCCACCCGCTTTCTATATGACCCGAATCATCCGTTCCTCAAATTTTCTAGGGTGCTTGTGGCCTTAAGAACAGAATATCAAAGACACCAAGATGATTTCGTCGCTCGCTAAATGTATACTGGAAGGGATGTGGATTGGGATAATCTGGATACATTAATCTGCACAGATGGACACCCATTAATGGAGAAGCTAAGGACTATCTTTGACATCGAATACGAACAATTCACATCTCATGCATTGCTCAGGTTGATGCGGATTTGAGAGATAGTATACACTGAGCTTGTCTTGGAATTCTTTTCAACATACTCTTTTAATGAAAATAATTTTGACATGAAGAAGGTCAATACGGTTCAGTATAGATTAGGGTACAGGATCGATCATTGGCTATTGTTTTGCTATGCATGCGTCTTGGGCTATACACGAGGACCGACACAAATCATCCAAATTTAAACAACTATTTAGACGAGGGAATGAATAAGGATCCATCTAATTTCGATTATCAAGAGTTCTAGGCTACAATAGTCGACGACGCATATCAAGCAAAATCTGCCTATGAGTCGAGGATTGTGGACCCTTTGCATCGACTAGCTCATCGTTACATCACTTTGGATGACATGCAAAGAAGGCAAGGGATGGAAAAAATCTCAAGGCTCGATTTATGGATTATGTCCAACTTGATATATTCAATATTAGCAATTCACTTCATATAATAATCAATCATACATCAGATCATAACACAGTAAGTTGAATGATTAATATTGAGCGAAGAAAATATTACAATGTGAGTTCTTGAATGAACTTGACTTGCACAACACCTTTCTCTATTTTGAACATGCAATTGTATTTCAAGCGTACATCTACAGTAGCAACTACTTCCTATATATACCAATCAACTATTAAGTAATCACAAGCTGACCCCTGAACTTTTACAATAAATTGTTTTCAACTCTATTTATATATGTACCCAACAATCTACCCTCTAGAGATGAAAGCAATTTTTCAATTAAAGTTCTGTTAGGCACAAAAAGGCATCAGTCAAACCTATTATACATCATAGGGGGAGATTATTAATCAAACCTGTTTGATGCACTTGAAGGTATAATTTAAGGCCTCTTAATGCCTTAGTGAAACCTGATAAGTGATTTGCAACTAAGGCAGATTGTCCAAGCTGTTATATTCTGTTGAACAAGCTGGACATAAACTTTCTACGCTGCTCCTACCTGTTGAGCAGCTTGAACAAATTCTAAGTGTTGTCTTCTTTGTGAATAGAACATGTTCTTTGGGAACAGACTAAACACTGCCTATGATGTTCTGATACATGAACACAAAGTGGATATTTGAAATGGGTGACAGACCATCTCTTATATCAAAATGGCTATACAAGAAGATGAAAGGTGTAGAGTTGACATTCCTCTTTTGGTTAAAGCCTTCTGCAACAGAGACAAAAAGGAAAAGACAAAGATTCTGCAATGTAGAGACAAATGCTGCTTTGTCAGAACGTGCAGAAAAGTATTTTTGTCTTTTTGGAAAGACACTCCACTATCTATGCATCCAATGAGGAAGATTCACTGGGATTCTCTGTGAGAGTATAAAAGGAAGCTTCTAAGGAATGTGAGAAAATCAAGAGTGTGATACCCAGAACGTGCAAATGAATTGTGTTTTCATGCGTGCAAAGTCTGCCTGAATAAAACAGTTGAGTGCGTCCAAGCTGTCTATCTGTCTTGTAAATAGTGAGTCAATCTTTGTGAGTGTATTCATTGTAACTGGTCTGAGTGTGTCTTAGATTAGTAGTACATCTGTTGTATCTGTCATCTCAGCTTGAACCTTTCCGCAGTTCAAGCTTGTTTGTAATTAACGCTTGTTGATAATACATACACACATTGAGAAAGTGTGTTGAAATTTTAAATAGTTGTATTCACCCCCCTCCCCCCCCTCTACAGCTTATAGAAACATACTAGGAAAACCTTTTGGGACCTACAACTGGTATCAGAGCAGTTTAGAGTGTGTGTTAACTCTAGATCTCTCATTACTCCCTGTAGGTCCCGAGAGGTTCCCAAAGAATATAGCTTTAAACTGTAGAGGGGGGGTGAATACAGCTATTTAAAAACTACACATTGTTTTCTCAATGTTTGTATGTATTATCAACAATTTGTTAATTACAAACAAGCTTGAATGCGGAATAGTTCAAGCTGAGATGACAGATACAACAGTATGTTCACTAGTATAAGACAAACTCAAACTAGTATACAATGAATACACTCACTAAGAAGCACTCACTGTGTTTACAAGACTTAAGGGAACAGCTTATGTAAAACAGCTTAGACACACAGATACTGATTTACACAGAAGGCTTGCATGCATGAAAATCACACTTGCACGTTCACTCTTGGTTTCAGCACTTAGCTTTCTTCACACTTCTTTCTGTCCTTAGAAGCTTCCTTTTATACTCACTCAAAGGATCTATGAGAAACATCTTCATTGGACGGAATGAAAAAGGAGAAGTCTTGATGAAAAGACAACATAACCTTTTCTGCACTTTTCTGAAAAGCAGACTTGACTTCATATGTGCAGAACTTTTGTCTTTTTACTTTGTCTACTGTTGCATTGCCTTTAACTAATTTAGGAATGTCAACTTTGCGTCTCTTCCTTGTAAAGGCCTATTTTGATATAAGAAAAAGGTCTGTCACCCTTTTTCAAATAACTTTTTGTCTTCACGTTACAGAACAGCTTGGGCAGACTGAGCAGTTCTGTTTTCCACTTTGTCTTCGACTTTGTAAACTGATCTAGCAGTCAAAAAACAATACATGATGACTTGGAAACGTATTCCATAAAGTGTTTAGCCTGTTCACAAAGAACAGGTTCTGTTCACAAAGAACAGAACACTTTAAAAGTGCCCAAGCTGCTCACCAGTGTAGAGCAGCATAGACAGTTTATGTCCAGCCTGTTCAGCAGATAGAGCAGCTTGGACAAACTGTCTTAGTTGCAACACATGCGACACATAGAACAGCTTTAGACTAATATTGCAAATCATCTTTAGGCTTTAATAAGGCATATAACAGGCCTTAAATATAACCTTCAAATGCATCAACAGGTTTGATTATAAATCTCCCCCTCAGATGTAGAACAGGTTTGACTGAGGCCTTTTTGTGCCTAACAATCTCCCCTTATTTGCAATAACCAGTCTAAGCTGGTCTTATCAAAAATCACTATATATTTTTACAGTACATTTGCTGAAATAAAATTACAACATTACAGTAAAGTAAAAGATCAGTTTTTATATACACTGATTCTTGATTACATACAACAACACATGTTTTTACAAGAGTACAACTAATGTACTAATGTATTTTACAACTAATGTAAAAGAGAATTACAACTTATGTAATAATGTACAACTAATGTACAAGATGTACAACTAATGTACAAGATGTTTGGACTATTTGAGTTGGGAGCAGATAATGGCAAGCCTGTCCAACTGATGGACAGCTCCCATTCTTCACCTACCCAGATGGCAGGTGGACTTCATTACACTGGAGGGGGTTCCTGGAACATCTTTTCCATTTCTTCTCTTGTATCCTCAAGTTCTTGAATTTCACTTCTGATGAACATGAACTTGGGATCATTAAGCTCTCCTCTTTCATAGAAGCCTCTGAGCTGATCCCAGACGGCTGCTCTCCATCTGCTAGACTGCCTAAATGAAACTGCAAGTCTGAAGGCGGCAAGTTGTCTCAGATCAACTTTGTATAGCTCTAAGGCTCTTTGGAAGCATTTCTTCTGAGTTAGGGGATCTACAAAAAATGCCCCCAACTCAGGTTCTTCAATAATTTTGCCATCCTCAAACTCTATTCCACTTGGCAGGCTATGATCAACTCCCTTCATTTCAATGGCATAGTCGCCCTGTTCGATCAGTGTAAGGAGTAGCTCCATCTCTGTGTCCTTCTTTGTTCTCCTGGCCTTTATTTTTGGATGTGTCACAAAGACACCTTCACTAATTTCCTTAGATATCAGCCCAAGATCCTTTACTCTTTCCATCAACTTCTTGACATATGCCCTGATCTGATTAGCAGTTTCAGACTTTGATTCACTCAGGGCAACTGCCAGCTCAATCCACTCCCTGTATCCCATCTGAGCTACATCAGTGTGGTCATAAGTTTCCAATTCTGGGCCTGTTGCACCCATCCTTGTTATTTTAAGCTTCCACTGACTGCCTTTCCTTGATACAGGGACAGCTTTGACAATTGCTTCCTTGGCTAGCCTTCTTTCAGCAACATCTTGAAACTTTTTCCTAGCCAAGTTGTCAAAGTGGTATTGAGCTCTTGCATGGGGTACTGTTGATTTGGTCACAGAGACCTGAGTACCTTTTTCTACTTCCTTCTCTTTCTCCCCTGCTGATTGTCTGGCAGCTTCCATAATTTTCTTTTGCACCTCCAAGGTAGACATTTTAATTTTCTTTGCTTCTTGGAGAGCAAAGGATTTAGCAGCTTTAGCAGATTCTTCTTCTTTTCTTAATTCCTCCAGAGCTTGAAGCTGTTCTTCTCTAAACTCAAAGTACCTGTGCATAGGAAGACCCATCTCTTTAGCCCTGGCCTTGTGAAATTGAATTTCTGCGTGTTTATGCTGTATGGGATCATCAGCTACCTTTTCTTTTCCTTTAGCTGCTGCTGTAGTGACAGCAGCCTCAGGGATTTCCTCTTCTTCTTCTTCAGATAGAATTAAGTGCCTCCTTTTACTGCTAGTCCTGTCCTCAGGCATGACTTCCTCCCCCTTAGACTGAGCAGGGTTTGGAGAGACAGCCTGAGTAGGCATAGCAGCTTGAGAGACACCTTCAGCTGCACCTGTTTCAAAGACATCTGCTGGCTGACCAGTGTGAGTTGCAGACACTGGTATCTCCTTAGGAGAAGAAGTTTTCTCCCCCTTAGACTTAGTCTTCGAGGCAGATGACTTTTCCTCCTTTGAAGGAGATGAAGCAGCGACTTCAACACCTGGTCTGCCTGAAGACACAAAGTCAGCAGGCTTGCCAGCAGGTTTAGTAGAAGGTTTAGGACCAACAAGGCTAGTCACTAAGTAAGCCAAGTTATCCTTCACCTCAGTAAGCTGGGAAAGACAGGTCTGAAGAGAAGTGGAGTGGGAATCAGCAAGGGATGTGATCTTAACAATGTTTTCCCTGTCAGACGCTGTGAACAGCAGAGTTTGCAGCTGTGCAAGATGAAGTTCTAGAGAATCTTGCACATCAGCAAGATCTGATGACACAGAGTTTGATAGGGAGCCAATTAGAGTTTGTAAGCTAGCCAGAGTGGCTGGAAGGGTAGAGTTGCAAGAAGTGAGAAGTGATGACAGCTGTTGGGAAATGGCTGTCATTGAGGACACAGAGTCCTGCTGTATGGAAAGAATAGAGGAAAGGGAGGTGGACACAGTTTGCAGCTGAGCAGTGAGTGCTAACAGCTGTGGAGATTGATCAGGCTGTGGAGTGGTAGGGAAAGAGGCCTTGAACGAATCAAAGAACCCCTGAAGTTGTGCAGACACAGAGTCTGATATGATGGAGGGTAGAGAGTTCATGGTGTTTTCCAAAGAACCAACTTTGTTGGTCAGCAAAGAAAGCTGATCCTTCAAAGGCAGGTCTTTGGGAGATGGAGGTGTATGGGTAGATTGTTTTGAGTGGGTAGATGGAGAAGATGATGATGAAGCTGGTGTTTGAGGATGTGATGGAGAGGGAAGAGGGACTTTGGGCAGAAGCTCCATAGCCTGGGCAAAAGTAAGATGACCCAGTTTGGAGGGATCAAGGGGTCCTTCAGCAGCGGCTGTAGCTGCATCACTAGGAGAAGGGGATGATGTTTGGGGCCTTTCAGATGCTGCTTGTGTTGCAACACCCTCATGAAGACCAGTGGTGGTTCCCTCTGCAGTGCCTTGGTCTAAAGGCACCTCATCATTTGGAGATGGGATATGCATTTCAACATCAGCAGTGGTGAAACCTGCTGATGGAATTTGCATGAAGGGAGCAGCCTCACCAGAGGGATGGTGTGATCCCTGAGGTTCATCAGCTTGGGATGTTGGTCCCTCAGCAGCTGTTTGGTGCAAAACAGCTGGATCATGGGGAGCAGAAGTTTGAGGCTGAGCTGCTGATTGGTCAATATCAGCAGCGTGGACACCTCGTGCAGACTCAGGGTGTGAGGAGATATGAGTGGGGGATAGTGTGGACAGTATGGAGTGGAGAGGACTCCTGTCTTTCAATATCCTCAGCCTGTTGGGAGGCCGGGATAGTTGATGTGGGTATCTCCGTTTGTACAACTGGTTCCTGTTGGGAGGAACCAGAGGGTCTAGGCTGACTCTGGGTAGACTCAGATTGGAGTGAAGCAGGCTCCAAATGAGCTGAACCTGCTCCCAATATAGGAGAGGCAGCTGGGGTTGCTTCTTTTTCAACTGAACCCTGTTGAGAGGGAACAGAGGAGGTGGTTTTGTGGGCTGATTTCTTTTTGGAAATTGATTTTCTGTGATAGAGAATGGATGAGTGGGTGATTGTGGAGAGGGGAGAGGATCTGTTTGGACAGGGTGTGAGACTGGGTCAGGAACAGTGGGGCTGGCATGTTCCATAGTCTCTTGTGCCACAGAGGCACCAGCCACAAAGGCTTCAGGCTCAACAAATGAACCGGGGTGAGGAGCCTGCTCCTCCTCAGCCACAGAGGCTAAAGGAACAGACTCAGACTGAGCTGTTTTGGCCTTCTTTTTCACAGGCCCAGCTTCAGTTTCCAGGGTCCTTTTAACAAGCTTGGACCTGGCTTTGGATTTTGTTACGGGAGCAGCAGCTTCTGGATCCACCCTCACATCAGAGGGTCCTTCCACCAAACCTAACAGCCTCCTCATTGGTGTGGATAGAGGAGGCTCATTTGGCAGTACAGGAGTATGAAAAATTCTATTCCCTATGACAGGGAATGCAGCAGACTTAAGTAGGGGCTGAGAGTTGTAAAGTTTCTCACCACAAACATGGCTGAAAATGAGGCTCAGAAACCTGGGATAACGGACAGCAGCTGGTCTTGGCTCTTGCTGCACCAGGTTTCTCAGGTTTGAAAAGATCCACTTAGCCATGTCAAGAGTAGTCCCATCCACTAGCTGTAGGACTAATGGAACTTCATCTCTACTAAGTTGGTCGAAGGAACCAACCTTGCTACTGAAACACATCACCACAGAGGCGAATAAGAAGCTGTAAGTGGGTGACAACTCCTTCCTGTACAATGTTGTACCTATTTTGGGTTCTGCTACACCACAGAAGCGTAGCAGATTTCCCATTTGCCCGTTCTCAGGCTGAGGCAGATCATAAGACTCAGCAACAGGCAGATGAAGGGCCTCCCTCAGAAGATCAACTGTTATCTCAATGGACTGAGTTCCATTAAGAATAGTTCCTTTGATGACCTTAGTGTTGGGATTGTAGGAGCATGTGTACCAGAATTCATACACCATCTCCTGGTACAGGACACCAGGAGAGGCAGTCATGGCGTAGTTCAACGGATGAACTTTCAGAAACTCCACCATTTGGTCATAGCCCTTTCCTACATAGTTTTTGGGGATTGTGAGGTTGGTAATGTAGTTGGTGGGCTTAATGGTCAGCATTGTGGTGATTGATGAGTGTTTGACAACATCCTCACCAACAAATACTGGGAGAAAGGGATTAGGTCTGTGAGCCATTTGGGAAATTTTTGAGATTGAGGAAGCAAAGGACACTTAGTCGATTTTAGGGTTCTTGAGAATTTCTGGAAGTGATGAGGAGGACGAAGATGAAACTGTATTAAGGTATTTATAGGATTTGAATGTGAGTGTGTAAGAGAGAGAAGATTTTGGGCGGTTTGATTTGAAAAAGTCGTTAACGGAAAACGGAACAGTTGTCCATGTCAGACCGTTTGTCAGACCACTCGATTTCTTTTTAATCACTTACACACGTAATCCACATTATCCGCAGTAATTAAGTTAAATAAAACATTAATTAAGTAACTTAATTGTGAAGAAAGGTAATTAAAATATTTGGTCTAAGTTATTGGTCAACCCTGTGATGAGCAGAGTCAACATATGTTATCCATTCTTCAAGCTGTTCTCCCTTCAAACTGTGCCTTCAGCCTGTTCTCATTTGTGAGAACAGGTTGGGTTCAATTATTTGAACAGGTTACAAGACAAAGGCTTGTAAGGCAGTGTGAAGGAATGAACAGGTTGAAGATTGAACCATCAGAGCAGGCTGGACTTACAACCTGTTTGTTGTTCAGCCTGTTCTGTGCTCAAGCTGTTCAAGTTTTTCAGAAAAATGGCTAAGTATAGAACATGCATAGCCTGTTCTGTCTAAGCTGTTCTGAGAGACTTGAGCAGTGTGAGACATGTAACTTCATAGACCTGAGAGAACACTTAGTCACTCTTATTTAACATGCCCAGCTTGCTGACAAGGTAATTAAACCTTGTTTCATCCAAAGGTTTGGTGAAAATGTCTGCAAGCTGTTCATTTGTGGAAATAAAACTTACCTCCACATTACCTTTCTGAATGTGATCCCTGATGAAGTGATGTCTGACTTCAATATCCTTTGTTCTTGAATGAAATACTGGATTGTTGGAGATGGCTATGGCACTTGTGTTATCACACAGAATAGGAGCTTTCCTGTACACAAGGCCATAGTCTTCAAGCTGATGCTGCATCCACAGAATCTGCCGGCAGCAGCTTCCAGCAGCAATGTACTCAGCTTCAGCAGTAGAAGTGGACACTGAGTTCTGCTTCTTGCTACTCCAGCTGATCAACTTTCCACCAAGGAGTTGACATCCACCTGTTGTGCTTTTCCTGTCTAACCTGCAACCTGCAAAATCAGAATCTGAATAGCCTATTAGTTCAAGGCTTGAGTCTTTGGGATACCAAAGACCTAAACCTGATGTACCCTTTAGGTATCTGAAGATTCTTTTAACAGCAGCTAGATGAGATTCCTTTGGATCAGCTTGGAACCTAGCACACAAACAGGTGGCAAACATAATATCAGGTCTACTAGCAGTTAAGTATAGCAAGCTCCCAATCATGCCTCTGTAAGCTGTTACTGAAACAGCTTTGCCACTGGCATCAGCATCCAATTTAACATTGGTTGCCATTGGGGTTTTAATAGGAGAACTTTGATCAAATTTGAACTTTTTCAATAGATCTAAAGTGTACTTTCTTTGATTTATAAAAATTCCAGTTGAGGTTTGTTTAACCTGTAATCCTAAAAAGAAAGTTAGTTCTCCCATCATACTCATTTCATACTTAGATTTCATGAGTAGTGAAAAATTCTTGCATAACTGCTCATTAGTAGAACCAAATATTATGTCATCCACATAAATTTGAACAAGCATAATGTCAGATTTCACTTTCTTTATGAACAGTGTAGTATCCACTTTACCTCTGGAATACCCATTGCTCATAAGGAACTCAGTAAGAGTGTCATACCAGGCTCTAGGGGCTTGTTTGAGACCATAGAGAGCTTTGTCCAACTTATAGACAAAACCTGGATGTTGTTCATTTTCAAAACCTGGAGGCTGCTTGACATAAACTTCTTCTTGCAGCTTCCCATTCAAAAATGCACTCTTCACATCCATTTGAAATACCTTAATGCTCTTATGAGCAGCGTAGGCTAGATACAAACGAATTGCTTCTAGCCTGGCTACAGGAGCAAATGTTTCATCATAGTCAATTCCTTCCTCCTGTCTGTAGCCCTGAGCAACCAGTCTTGCCTTATTTCTAATGACATGACCTTGCTCATCCATTTTATTCCTGAAGACCCATTTAGTGCCAATTATAGTTTTACCTTTAGGAGCAGGGACCAGCTTCCATACATTGTTTCTCTCAAACTGATTGAGCTCTTCTTGCATGGCAGTGATCCAATTGGCATCTTTTAATGCTTCATCAACCTTCTTTGGCTCCATCAGTGAAACAAAACTAGAGAACATACAAAAGTTCCCTAAGCTGTCCCACCGTGTTTGTATCCCTTTGTTGATGTCACCAATTATTTGATCATTGGGGTGACACCTGATCCACTTAGGATCATTTTTCAATGATGATTCACCTGAGTTGTTAACATTTTTTTCAGCAGGTCCTGTTGAACAGCTCTCAAGATTTTCAGACACACTGTTGTCTTGAGCCTGTTCACTTGTTGAACATGTCTGACCACTGTTGAACATATCAGCAGAGGAACTGGGAAAATCAGCATTGATAGGTTCTGGACATGCAGTTGTAATTAAGTCAGTACATTTATTCACACAGGGTGTATTGACATAATCATCATCATGTCCATCATGATTAACAGGTTCCACATTGGGTGTAGTGGAAGCTTTTGAGTCCTCTTCATTGTTTGAATGCATCAGATCATCAAAGTTAAGTTCTCCTGAAACTGATTCAGGAACAGCTTTGGTGGAGGCATTCTTGGACTCTTCAAAGGTGACATTGATAGATTCATCTATCACCTTTCTTTTGTTGTTGTATACTCTGTAGGCTTTGGAGATAGCAGAGTAGCCAACAAACACACCTTCATCAGCTTTAGGTTCAAACTTTGACAGTTGGTCCCTTTGATTCAGAATGAAACAGGGACATCCAAACACATGGAAATAACTGACATTTGGCTTCCTCCCTTTGAGCAGCTCATAGGGAGTCTTGTTGAATCTTTTCACCACTAAGGATCTGTTTTGGGTGAAGCAGGCAGTGTTAACAGCTTCAGCCCAAAATGATGAAGGTAAACCTGATGCACACAGCATGGTTCTGGCAGCTTCAATGAGAGTTCGGTTTCTCCTTTCAGCAACTCCATTTTGTTGAGGAGTTCTTACTGCTGAAAAGTTTTGAGTGATTCCTTTCTCTTCACAGAAGTCTTCAAGAGTACTGTTTCTGAACTCAGTACCATGATCACTTCTAAGCTGCTTTACTTGGGCAGAGTTCAGCATTTCCATCTTTTTGACAAATCCAATAATCTCTCTAGCAGCCTCTCCTTTGCTCTTTAGAAAGATCACCCATGTGTACCTGGAGAACTTATCAACCATTACTAGAGTGTATCTTCTTCCTCCTAGACTTGGGATATTAACAGGTCCAAACAAGTCCATGTGGATTAAGAAGAGTGGAGTATCAATAGAGAAATTATGTTTGGATTTAAAAGATGTTTTTCTCTGCTTGCCTTTCTCACAAGCTGTGCATAATCTATCCTTAGCAAAAGTCATAGAAGGCAAACCTGTCACCAACTCTTTCTTATAGAGTTTGTTGATGTTCTTGAAGTTCAGATGTGACAGTCTTCTGTGCCATAGCCAGTTCAGATCAGCATTTGTTCTTGGGAGAAAACATGTTTCAGTTGTGGAGTCAGCAGAATGCATATCCACAACATATACACCTTTCTTTCGTTGAGCACATAGCACAACTTTGCCTTGGGAATCCAATATGTAACCCAAGTGCTCATCAAAGTTAACCTTGTAGCCAGCATCACACAGTTGGCTTATGCTAACAAGGTTATGTTTTAACCCAACCACATAGGCTACTCTTTTGAACACTGCAGCACCAGCTTTAAGAGTTCCATATCCCTCAGTGGATCCCTGTACATTGTCACCAAAGGTGACTTTTGGCCCTTTTTCAGACCTGAGTTCACTCAGCAATTCTTTACAACCTGTCATGTGCCCTGAGCAGCCACTGTCCAAGTACCAAACCTGGGAAGGTTGTTTTTCCTGCAGAGTGATAAGAGAATTATTAGTCATTTTTAGGGGAACTCATCACAGAGATGAGTTCTCCTACTTCATCAACATTTGTTGATGGACTTGAAATATCCACACTAATATTCCCTATTTGAATGGTATCAGCTTGAATACCATCCTCAGTGACTGTTACATTTCCAGCACTGCTTGTGACAGCTGTGAGGGAAACCACAGAGTCAACAGGCCTCATGTCCTCAGATTCAGGACAATCCTTGGCCAGATGTGTCTTCTTCCCACATTTGTAACATTTTCTCTTTTTAGGGTTTTTGGAAGAAGATCTTTCAGAAACACATTCTGAGCTATTTTTGTTGATTCTTTCAGCAGTTTTAGCAGTTTTATTACTTTTTGTTGAATCAACAGCTTGAGTGGATAGTTCAATAGCCACAGCTTTGGCTGCCTCTTCTTTCTTCTTTTTAGGAAGACAGATGTCAAAGACAGGGAGCTTGATTGGCTTTTGAGCTTCCACAGGTTTGGGAAACTTATTCCCAATTATCTCAGTTTGTGCAATGGCTTTGCCTTTGCCCCTACTGAATTGTGATTTATGCTGCCTATCAGCATATTCACTGTGTCTGGTTTTGAAAAGCTTATTCTTATTTAAAACCAGTTTACCACTATGATTTGAAAACTTATTTGAAATCACAGCAGTTTTGTTTTCAACATGAGACTTACCCTTGTTGAAAACAGGCTGCTTACTTTTTGAAAACTTGTTTTCAAAGTGTTTAGCATCAAAAGGATTAACATGCTTTTTACCATCAGCTTTGGACTCAGAACCTGTTTTGTCAACAGGTTTAGTATCCACAACTTCAGTTTGAACATTTTTTCCTTTCTTTTGCTTGTGTGAACCAGCAGAGCACTTAGCAGGCTGACTTGATGGAGAACAAATTCCAACATCAGCTTTTGAACTAAATTCACATAAGCTGTCAGTGTTTTGAGGCCTGACAAACCTATTTGTTGAGATTAATTTACCATTCACATTTTGAATGAATGTGTTTGGAAGTTCACCAAGAGTGGATAAATCTTCTTTCAGATTATTGATCTCAACAATGAAGCTGCTGTGTCAAGATCCCCTCCAAGATAGGCTTGGATTTGTGCAGGAATCTGTTGACTTATACAATGGCTGACTTTTTGTGCAGATTGGCACCAAGAGTCAACTATCTTTTGAAGCTTAGCATGCTTTATATCTGTTTCTCTCTTTTCTTCCAGTAAAATAGAGTTGATGTGTTTTAATTCATCAAGCTCAGTTTCCAACTTATGGAAACTGTCCAGTTTACTAGATTTAGTTTTAAGATCAGTTTTAAGCTTAGAGATTTCAGATAGTAAAGCATCATGCTTCTCAACAGCAGCTTTTAGATCAACAAGCATATATTCAAACATTTTAACTTTTTCTTCAGAACTGTAAGCCATAAAATTTTGTACCTTATACATCATAGTAGGATTCCAGTTCTCTAAGTTGCTGAAAGCTTCAGCTTCAGCCATATCCTGTTTGAAACTGCTTGTTGATGGGACATCAGTGTTGGCCATCAGACATTGATTGTCTTCTTCATCAGATGATGAATCAGATTCCTCCCAATCACAAGTCTCTGCCATAAGTCCCTTTTGACGGTTGGAATCCACTGAGTTTTCCAACTTCCTCAGCTTAGCCATGGCCATAAGGTACTTAACCCTATAACCATCATCCTTGTTTGTCTTGTATGGTTTGGATGACTGACCAACAGCTTTTGACACACAGTCAGCAGCTATATGCCCAGTTTTGCCACATTTGAAACACTCAGCCTTGGTTTTATCAAATGCCTTCTTTTTGCCAGCACCTGAACTTCTTTGCAGCATGTTTCTTCCAAACCTTTTCTTGTTGAACCTTTTGACAAGCATAGCTATCATTTGCTCATCATCTTGTTCAGCAAGATCTGCAGTATCTTCTTCATCTGACACCTCCTCCTTGTCATCATCCTGTTGATCAGGTTGAGTGAACACATCACTCAACTGATCTACAGGCTGTCTCACATTAGCCACAAAGGCTGCACCTCTTTTGGACATTTCCAAGGCATTTCTCTTTTGTTGCCTTGACTGTTCATCATTCAGTAAGGATCCATACAGATTGACCAGATCCATACTTCTGATAGTACCTGAGTTCCTTAGAATTGTTGAGAAGTAGTTCCACTCTTCAGGTAGAATGTCCAGAAATTTATTTACCAGGGTAAGACTATCCTTAGTGATCCCAACAGCCTTGAGATCATTCACTAGGGCAGTAAAACTGGTGTAGGTTTCAGTGAGAGTCTCCTTTGGTTTAGCAAAGAAGAGTTCATACTGTCTAACAAGATTGTTGATCCTGTTATCCAGTGTGATTGTGGGTCCATCATAGACTGTACACAAAGTATCCCACATCTCTTTTGCTGTCTTCATTTTCTCAACCTGTTTGAACACATCATCAGGAAGAGAAATGACCAGGTTGTTCCTGGCCTTTGCATCCAGAGCCACCAGTCTCTTGTCTTCATCAGACCATTGAGCTTTATCTTTCTCAAAGGTCCTGATTTCAGGAGCAGCTCCTTCAACCGCTGGAGTTATTGTAGTAACAGAGGTTGGCACATAGGGACCCTCCATCACTATCTCTGGTAGTTGCACATCCAGATTCTCTAAATAGAGCATCATTCTGCACTTCCAACCAGAGAAGTTTTTGATGATTAAATTTTGGAGGTTTGCCCATAGAGCCATTGTCATAGTAAGAAGAATTTGCAGCACTGTTGTCCATGGAAACTTGGGAGAATGAGAGATCTAGAATGACACACACTCTAAACTGCTCTGATACCAGTTGTAGGTCCAGAGAGGTTCCCAAAGAATATAGCTTTAAACTGTAGAGGGGGGGGTGAATACAGCTATTTAAAAACTACACATTGTTTTCTCAATGTTTGTATGTATTATCAACAATTTGTTAATTACAAACAAGCTTGAATGCGGAATAGTTCAAGCTGAGATGACAGATACAACAGTATGTTCACTAGTATAAGACAAACTCAAACTAGTATACAATGAATACACTCACTAAGAAGCACTCACTGTGGTTACAAGACTTAAGGGAACATCTTATGTAAAACAGCTTAGACACATAGATACTGATTTACACAGAAGGCTTGCATGCATGAAAATCACACTTGCACGTTCACTCTTGGTTTCAGCACTTAGCTTTCTTCACACTTCTTTCTGTCCTTAGAAGCTTCCTTTTATACTCACTCAGAGGATCTAAGAGAAACATCTTCATTGGATGGAATGAAAAAGGAGAAGTCTTGTTGAAAAGACAACATAACCTTTTCTGCACTTTTCTGAAAAGCAGACTTGTCTTCACATGTGCAGAACTTTTGTCTTTTTACTTTGTCTACTGTTGCATTGCCTTTAACTAATTTAGGAATGTCAACTTTGCGTCTTTCTTCCTTGTAAAGGCCTATTTTGATATAAGAAAAAGGTCTGTCACCCTTTTTCAAATAACCTTTTGTCTTCACGTTACAGAACAGCTTGGGCAGACTGAGCAGTTCTGTTTTCCACTTTGTCTTCGACTTTGTAAACTGATCTAGCAGTCAAAAACAATACATGATGACTTGGAAACGTATTCCATAAAGTGTTTAGCCTGTTCACAAAGAACAGGTTCTGTTCACAAAGAACAGAACACTTTAAAAGTGCCCAAGCTGCTCACCAGTGTAGAGCAGCGTAGACAGTTTATGTCCAGCCTGTTCAGCAGACAGAGCAGCTTGGACAAACTGTCTTAGTTGCAACACATGCGACACATAGAACAGCTTTAGACTAATATTGCAAATCATCTTTAGGCTTTAATAAGGCATATAACAGACCTTAAATATAACCTTCAAATGCATCAACAGGTTTGATTATGTAACATCCCAAATTTTCAATTATATGTAATTTACAATTTTAAGGGATTAATTGTTGTAGTTATGGATGATTATATCAATTTAAGTTAATTTTGATCAAAATATCAGTTAAATATGAAAATACGAAGTTGAGGGGTATAATGTGCAAATAAGTCAAAATAGCAAATAAATAGATGGAAAACTCTTCATTTCAACACTCACACACTCTCTCTACTCTCTCTCTCTACCGTATCCTCTCTCTACTCTCTCTTCCTCTCGGCTCCATCCAAGAACACACAAGAATCAACAAATTTCAAGTGCAAAAGTTGGAAACAAGTTGCAATTTAGGAACTATAACTGCTACAACAAACGATTTGAGGTAAGAATCACTCAAAATTTCAATATTTTGATGTTTGGGTTCGGTTTTTATAAGAAACCGAATCATAGATTTAAGATGCAAATGTTGTTGCATGTTGGATGTTATTGATGATATGTTTAAATCGAGCATGTATCTTGTTGTATACAAAAATTCAGAATCAGATTCGAAGTTTAAGTATGATTTTGGAATTAAGTGTGTGTTTTAGTGTGTGTGTTCATCGAGACTTGTAGAAAAAGTCATATAAATGGGTTGTTTTGATGCATAAATATGATGATATAAGTTAAATAATAGCATTTAAGTTCATATTTACAGTATTAGACTCGAAAACATGCAAAAATGACCCAAACATAATTCTGGAAAATATTGGAAAATTCACTAAGTATGAACTCGGATCCGTATGGACCGAATTCGGACCATCCGAATTCGGGTCCTGTTCATCCTATTTCGGACCACATATTTCGGATCACATAGACCAATTCGGACTCAACCTCAATTCAGACCATTACCCATTTCGGACCAATGTCAACTTCGGACACATAGCAATTTCGGAGCACTCAATCCGGATCACCCCCCAATTCGGACTTGAGGACCATCCGGATTTCGGATCCATCCGAATTCGGATATGGTCCGAAATCAGACCCATTTACACTTAAATTTCAAGAATACAATTTTTAAGCAATTACTGACATTACATCACTATTACACCTACTTTACAGATCATTGTGGTGTTATCAAAACACACATTGATTCAGGATCAAGTCACAAAACCAATCACTGTGAGTAACAGATTGTCATTCGAACATTTGTTGTTTTTGCATTCATGTTTATACATTCAATGGCATGTTCACATTGTTCATATACATCATTTGGCAGTCGTAATTGATTTGTTGTTATGATGCACACTTGTACTTGACATGTAATACACATGTAGCCAGCGTTCATTTGAAAGTGCATCTATTTACATCATGCTTGCACTGCATGATCATTACTTCATAATCTGATGCGACCTGGACTGGGGCTGACAGCAGGCCACTGTCGGGGATTGATCATCCCACTCGTATCCCATCAGGTTCGGCACATCCCCGATCAGCATATTGAACTGCCACCCCATGCTAGCACTGCATGGTTTACTCACACATTGAGGCTTTCACTGCCGTTTTCACATACATGGGGCTTACACTGCCCATGGTTAAGCATTGCATGTAAAGAAATATTTGTTGTATGTATAATCTGTTATCTCACTAAGCATTTAGCTTACTGTTGACTCACATTGTTTACAGGCAAAGGCAAGAGTGTAGCGGGACCTTCATCTTAAGCAATCAAATTCTTATCTCGGTGACCTTAGAAGCTAATTGGTACATGGACGATGTAGCTTTGGGGCTGGGAATTTGTTACTATTAAAACTATTATGATGATGTAATAGCTAGACTTAAACACTGTAGACATTTACTTTCATTGCTTTAGTGTGGATTTGCTTAATTCTGATTTAAGTACTCAATTTCAATTATTATGATACTCATTGGGTTGTTAGTCGATCCTGGTGATTGCTACAATTATATCATTAATTAACAAGGACGTCACAGTTTGGTATCAGAGCATTAGTTTGAGGTTTCAAGTGTCCGCGAGGACTTGGACTCAAACTTAGGTTATGATATTAGAATGAACTTCTAAGTAATGATCTGAACTAAGATAGGATTGACATGCACACGGGGAAACACAAAGGGTAACTGTACACTTAGGACTTACAAATAAATGTTCTAAATATAAGTTGTTATATTTCAGAACATGTCAGGAGACGATATGACTCCTCAGCAAATGTTCCAGATGATGCAAGCTCTCATGGAACAAAACAATGAGCTACAATCCAAACGAATGGCTGAGCAGGCTCAGTCATTTGCTGATCAGTTAAGGGCCAGAGATGAGGCCGAGGCAAAACGAAAGGCCGATAAGCGAAAGAACAAGGAACAACAGGACGACGAAGAGGAAAGACAAGACACTGGGTCTTCTAACAGATCAAGGTGTTGTAGGTTTAAGGACTTCAAAAGTAACGGGGCTGTTACTTTTGATGGAACCGGTGATGCTGTGACTGCACTGGAATGGATCACCACCACAGAACGAACTTTCAGGATCAGCGACTGCGCTGATAAAGACATGGTCCGCTTTGCAACCGCTATGTTTGCAAGGGACGCTGTTATGTGGTGGGACGCAATGACACATGTGTTGACGATGGAGGTAGTGTCACACATGTCATGGAGCGAGTTTAAGGAAGTGTTTTCTCAACAGTACTGTCCAGCCGACGAGAAGCGACGTCTCGAGGCAAAATTCCTGAACTTAACTCAGGGAACGAAAACGGTTACACAATATGCCGTTGAGTTCACCCGATTAAGTCTGTTCGCACCGCATCAAGTAGACACAGAAGAGAGGAAGATAGCCCGGTTTGAGGCCGGACTAGACTATGAGATACGCCGAACCATGAGTGGGGTTCGGTATACAACGTTTGCTGGATTACTCGAGGCTGCTCGGAATGTGGAGCAGATTGTCTTATTATCTGGATACGTAATCGGGTCAGCCGCCGCACCACCGACTCAACCGTCGCCGCCAAAAAGGCAGCGGGAGTCTGGATCCTCCCGATTCTCTCCTCAATCCCATCAACAGTCATCATCACCCAAGAAGGGAAGAGCCTTTTCGGCCAGTTCAGAAATGAGAGACTGCAGACGATGCAGAAAAGCGCACTCTGGGGAGTGCAAGACTCGGGACATGTATTGTTTCTGCTGTGGGCAGAAAGGCCATCACTGGGAGCATTGTCCATGAAAAGATGATGCATGCTACAACTGCCACAGACTTGGCCATTTCTCAAGGGACTGCCCGAAACCCCCACGAGATCAGAATGCTCCACAATCAACAGCAAGATCTTCTGTAGCTTCCACGGCTCGCAGGGATCAATCTCAAAGGGCTCCAACAAGGGCGTTCCAAATCACAACTGAAGAAGCAAAGGATGACCCGGAAGTGGTCACTGGTACGTTCTATGTTAATTCAATTCCTGCACGTGTACTATTTGACTCTGGAGCAAATCGTTCGTTTGTCTCCACTACATTTGCTCGTCAATTTAACATGCCAACTTCCAAACTGCAATTTGTACTTGACATAGAGACTGCTAGCAATATGTTAGTAAAAGCAGACAAAGTATATAGGAATTGTACATTATTGGTAGAAGACGTAGTATTCAATATAGATCTGATCCCTATGGAGTTCGGGGAATTCGATGTCATAGTAGGCATGGACTGGTTAGTTCATAACGAGGCCCAAATCGTTTGCAAGAAAAGAATGATCAAGATTACCACTCCCGAGGGCCGAGACATATGCATTTATGGTGATAGACACAAAGGCGACTTATGCCTTATTTCAATTGCAAAAGCCCGAAAGCACGTTGCCAAGGGCTGTTCAGCTTACTTAGCCTACGCTGTCGATGCAAAGGCTGAAGTTCAATCTCCTTCCACCGTTCCCGTTGTTTCAGAATTTCCAGATGTCTTTCCAGAAGATATCTCGGGATTGCCACCTGATCGCCAAGTGGAATTCCGCATTGACCTCATTCCCGGAGCTGCTCCAATAGCAAAGGCTCCTTACCGTCTAGCCCCTGCTGAAATGCAGGAAATGATGAAGCAGTTACAGGAGCTACTTGACAAAGGTTTTATCCGCCCAAGTTCATCTCCTTGGGGTGCTCCTGTTCTGTTTGTCAAAAAGAAAGATGGCACATTGCGAATGTGCATCGACTATCGAGAACTCAACAAAGTCACAATAAAAAACAAATACCCGTTGCCCCGGATTGATGATCTCTTCGACCAGTTACAAGGCGCAAGCTACTTCTCGAAGATTGATCTTCGTTCGGGTTATCACCAACTCAAAGTACACCCAGATGACATTCCAAAGACGGCTTTCAGAACTCGTTACGGACACTACGAGTTTCTGGTAATGCCGTTTGGTCTCACAAATGCGCCGGCTGCTTTCATGGATCTCATGAATCGAGTCTGCCGGCCAATGCTCGACAAATCGGTCATCGTATTCATCGATGACATTCTTATCTACTCAAAGACCGAAGAGGATCATGCAGCACATCTGCGAGAATTACTAGAGTTGCTACGCAAAGAGCAACTTTATGCCAAATTCTCGAAATGTGAATTCTGGTTGAGACAGGTACGTCTCAACATTCGAAACAAATTTCATGATCCTTATACTCAACTATAGCTTCTTTATTAACTTGCATCTACTCAATATTCAATTCAGATCCAATTCTTGGGGCACGTGATATCTGGTGCTGGGATTGCTGTTGATCCTGCAAAGATCGAAGCTATCCAGAACTGGGAATCACCCCGCAACGCCTCAGAGATTCGGAGTTTTCTGGGATTGGCGGGTTACTACCGCCGATTCATCAAAGACTTCTCAAAGATCGCCGTTCTGCTAACAAAGCTTACTCGCAAGAACGCGACCTTCTTTTGGGGAGAAGAACAGCAAATGGCATTTGACAACTTGAAGAATCTGCTAAGTGAAGCACCAGTGTTAGCCCTGCCTGAAGGGAACAAAGACTTCGTAGTCTACACAGATGCATCAGGCATGGGTTTGGGTGCGGTACTAATGCAAAGAGGAAACGTCATAGCTTATGCTTCTAGACAACTCAAACCGCATGAGAAAGACTACTCTACTCATGATCTAGAGCTAATTGGCTGTGACTTTCGCTCTCAAGTTATGGAGACACTATTTGTACGGAACCAAGTGTCAGCTCTACACTGATCACAAGAGTTTAAAGTATATATTCAGTCAGAAGGACTTGAATATGAGGCAAAGAAGGTCAATGGAGCTGATAAAAGATTACGACTGTGAGATTCTCTATCATCCAGGGAAGGCCAACGTAGTGGCCGATGCTCTAAGTCGAAAAGCATACTGCAAGGCATATTGCTACGCCTTGACTTCTACAATTTTGACCTCAACTATTATAGATGGTGTTAGGGCTGCTCAGTTACAGGCCCTAAAAGAAGAGAATGTTAAAGACGAAGATATCAGAATTCAGTTGCCGTTAATGCAAGACGATGGAACTGGACTGAAGGGAGTTTACGGCAGAATTTGGGTTCCTAAGTTCGGGAACATGCGCGAAGTAATTCTTGCAGAAGCTCATCAATCTAAATTCTCAATTCATCCTGGCAGCACAAAAATGTACAACGACTTGAAAGCCGACTTTTGGTGGCCAGGATTGAAAAGAGATGTCGGTCAGTATGTTGAAAGGTGCAGAACATGTCGTCTAGTCAAAGCCAAGCACCAACAACCCTATGGTAGTATGCAACCTCTTCCTATCCCAGAATGGAAGTGGGACCATATTACCATGGATTTCGTAACCAAGCTACCTAAGACTCGTCGTCAACATGACGCCATTTGGGTCATTGTTGACCGATTAACCAAATCTGCTCACTTCATACCAATCCGAGAAACCTATTCACTGGACCGACTTGCCCAGATCTACGTAAACGAAATCGTTATTAGGCATGGTGTGCCTAAGTCTATTGTCTCCGACCGAGATAGTAGATTCACTTCTAATTTATGGACTGCTCTGCAAAACGGTCTTGGTACTCGTATCGCAATGAGTACTGCCTATAGACCTCAATCTGATGGGCAAAGTGAAAGAACAATCTTAACTCTCGAAGACATGCTCAGAGCCTGTGTCATGGATTTGGGTGGTAACTGGGACGATCACCTCCCATTGGTTGAATTCTCCTACAACAATAGTTACCATTCCACTATCAAGATGGCACCGTTCGAGTCTCTATATGGCAGAAAATGTAAGACTCCAACCTGTTGGAGGGAAACAGGAGAAACTCCAATAGCCGGTCCTGCTTTGCTACAAGAAACACATGAAAAGATCCAACTCATACGGCAGTACATGAAAACAGCACAAGATCGACAAAAGAACTATCATGATCGCCGACACAAAGCAATTGAATTTCAAAAAGATGATTGGGTCTACTTGAAGGTTTCCCCGATGAAGGGAGTTACAAGATTCGTAAAGCGAGGAAAGCTATCACCTCGATTCATAGGACCCTTCAAAATACTAGAAACAGTTGGGAATCAGTCCTATCACTTGGACTTGCCGGAAGAGTTATCAGGAGTTCACCCAGTCTTCCACGTAGGATACTTAAGAAAGAGTCTGGTGCCCGAGAGGGAACCATGGACTGATCACTCGGACATTAAGGTTGACGAACGGCTAAGGTTCGTTGATGAACCGGAGTGCATTTTGGAGACAAAAGTCAAAAAGCTACGGAACAAAGAGATCAGGATGGTGCTGGTCAAGTGGAAGCATCATTGGGGAGCTAATCACACTTGGGAATCGGAAGAAGACATGAAGATTAAGTACCCAAGTTTGTTTAGCGCAGCATGACTTCGCGGACGAAGTATAGGCGTGGTGGAGCCCATGCTGTAACATCCCAAATTTTCAATTATATGTAATTTACAATTTGAAGGGATTAATTGTTGTTGTTATGGATGATTATATCAATTTAAGTTAATTTTGATCAAAATATCATTTAAATATGAAAATACGAAGTTGAGGGGTATAATGTGCAAATAAGTCAAAATAGCAAATAAATAGATGGAAAACTCTTCATTTCAACACTCACACACTCTCTCTACTCTCTCTCTCTACCGTATCCTCTCTCTACTCTCTCTTCCTCTCGGCTCCATCCAAGAACACACAAGAATCAACAAATTTCAAGTGCAAAAGTTGGAAACAAGTTGCAATTTAGGAACTATAACTGCTACAACAAACGATTTGAGGTAAGAATCACTCAAAATTTCAATATTTTGATGTTTGGGTTCGGTTTTTATAAGAAACCGAATCATAGATTTAAGATGCAAATGTTGTTGCATGTTGGATGTTATTGATGATATGTTTAAATCGAGCATGTATCTTGTTGTATACAAAAATTCAGAATCAGATTCGAAGTTTAAGTATGATTTTGGAATTAAGTGTGTGTTTTAGTGTGTGTGTTCATCGAGACTTGTAGAAAAAGTCATATAAATGGGTTGTTTTGATGCATAAATATGATGATATAAGTTAAATAATAGCATTTAAGTTCATATTTACAGTATTAGACTCGAAAACATGCAAAAATGACCCAAACATAATTCTGGAAAATATTGGAAAATTCACTAAGTATGAACTCGGATCCGTATGGACCGAATTCGGACCATCCGAATTCGGGTCCTGTTCATCCTATTTCGGACCACATATTTCGGATCACATAGACCAATTCGGACTCAACCTCAATTCGGACCATTACCCATTTCGGACCAATGTCAACTTCGGACACATAGCAATTTCGGAGCACTCAATCCGGATCACCCCCCAATTCGGACCTGAGGACCATCCGGATTTCGGATCCATCCGAATTCGGATATGGTCCGAAATCAGACCCATTTACACTTAAATTTCAAGAATACAATTTTTAAGCAATTACTGACATTACATCACTATTACACCTATTTTACAGATCATTGTGGTGTTATCAAATCACACATTGATTCAGGATCAAGTCACAAAACCAATCACTGTGAGTAACAGATTGTCATTCGAACATTTATTGTTTTTGCATTCATGTTTATACATTCAATGGCATGTTCACATTGTTCATATACATCATTTGGCACTCGTAATTGATTTGTTGTTATGATGCACACTCGTACTTGACATGTAATACACATGTAGCCAGCGTTCATTTGAAAGTGCATCTATTTACATCATGCTTGCACTGCATGATCATTACTTCATAATCTGATGCGACCTGGACTGGGGCTGACAGCAGGCCACTGTCGGGGACTGATCATCCCACTCGTATCCCATCAGGTTCGGCACATCCCCGATCAGCATATTGAACTGCCACCCCATGCTAGCACTGCATGGTTTACTCACACATTGAGGCTTTCACTGCCGTTTTCACATACATGGGGCTTACACTGCCCATGGTTAAGCATTGCATGTAAAGAAATATTTGTTGTATGTATAATCTGTTATCTCACTAAGCATTTAGCTTACTGTTGACTCACATTGTTTACAGGCAAAGGCAAGAGTGTAGCGGGACCTTCATCTTAAGCAATCAAATTCTTATCTCGGTGACCTTAGAAGCTAATTGGTACATGGACGATGTAGCTTTGGGGCTGGGAATTTGTTACTATTAAAACAATTATGATGATGTAATAGCTAGACTTAAACACTGTAGACATTTACTTTCATTGCTTTAGTGTGGATTTGCTTAATTCTGATTTAAGTACTCAATTTCAATTATTATGATACTCATTGGGTTGTTAGTCGATCCTGGTGATTGCTACAATTATATCATTAATTAACAAGGACGTTACAGATTATAAATCTCCCCCTCAGATGTAGAACAGGTTTGACTGAGGCCTTTTTGTGCCTAACACTCCCTACTTCCTATCATGGACAACAGTGCTGCCAGTTCTTCCTCTTACTATGATAATGGTTCAACGGAAAAACCTCCCAAGTTCAATTATTAGAACTTCTCTAGATGGAAGTGTAGAATGATGCTCTACTTAGAGAATCGGGATGTACAACTACCAGAGATAGTAATGGAAGGTCCCTATGTGCCCACCTCTGTTACTGTAAGGTCACCACATCTACGGATCGGATCAAGGTGCGACATCGTCCAACGAGTGTGGAATCCTCGTTAGACACTTAACAGATCTATCACGCGTGGAACACAGAGCCTAACACAATGCTATCTGATAGGATACCGACCCCACATGATACAAGCTCTGAAATCTTATTTCACCAACGTTTTTGAAAATCACGGATTAAGTTCATATTATAACATCTAAATTCGTTCAAGGCCCAAGCCCACGAACTTACAAGTTCAAGCCCGAGAACATACGAACTTAGGATAGCTAAGTTCCTACTGTGTGACTTAAGTTCGTGGCCTATGCCTGTACGAACTTATTGTCACTTCAAGAACTTATCTTCACAATCAAGAACTTATCTTCACAATCATGAACTTAACATGAAAATGTAAACATCATACAGAATCATGATCAAACATTCATGACTTGAATTAATAAAGCCTTATCTATTACATATCATTATCTATTACATATCTAGACTGCTATCATCACACAGGGTGTACCAACAGACTCCCCCTTTACGATAGCTTCTAGTTCAGATATTCATTAATCTATAGAACTAGGCTTATTTAAACTGCTACCAGCATGTAGTCCCTGCTTAATGCAAACTCTAACAACTTTCTGGTACTTCCTACCTTCTGAGCTCCAACCTTCATGAAAATAGATTGGCTGCTCATGAAACTTCAGCAAGTCTCCCCGAGAAAGGTTTACAAGGTGTAAGGGATCATATACATTCAAAATAACTATCTCGTCTTCGTCTTCCATTAGTGCTTCAACTGTCTCGTTGTCAACATACCACCACTTCATGTTCTTCAGAACGTCTTGTGGCATGATCTTCAATGGAACCTTCTTTAAGCACTTAACGGGTTTATAGAACATCTTCATCCACGCCTGCCTGTCAATGGATCTATTCTTGCTTCATTTTCTTCTTTACTGCCAATTTAACCTTTTTCTCTTCCTTCTTAAACCAGAGGCTCCTCTTTTCCTCTTTGGTCAGCTCCCTATCTTGCATTTGAGCTACATGAAAATCCGAGTCACCATTAAGTGTAGATCTCAGCACATCTAGATCTATCGGATTCTGGTCTATATTTACATATTGCTCTGTATTAGGTTGCTTCTGTGTCACTACCTCATCAACTTCATCATCTTCGTCCATCACCATCTCATCGTCTGACTTCCAATAAGGTATATCTTCCGGAATAAGTTCTCCTTCCTCAAGCTCTTCCTGAACCAAGTCATCTTCAAAATCAAATCTTACATCATCATCTTCCAACCCGACCAAGGCTGCAATTATTTCGTCTTGAACACTTTCTGAAGCTTTGTAAGCCTTGCCTTTACCTTTGTCCGAGCATGAGCCTGATGATCCAGGCTCCCCCTCCAAATTAGCTTATTGAGTAGTCTGTTAAGAAAGATCTGCTAGCTCACTGTCTTTTTGTTGCGCACCAGGGTCGTCTCCTGCATCCTCTCTATGACTCCTCCTCAGCTCATCACCTTTACAACTACTCTCCCCTTGAGCAGCACGATCTTTCAAAATCTGCTCTAGGAGTACCTATAGTGTAGCTATTTGTTCTTGTTGAGCCACCATAGTCTAATGTAACTCCGCGTTGTTCTAATCTAAATGGGCATTGTGTTGCTGTAGCTCACTGATGACTTTTGATAGATGGAAAATATGGACTGTTTGGAAATCAACTTTTGATTTTAGTTGATTGAAAGCCTAGGCGTCTGTCGATGTGGATGTAGATGTTGATGGAGTGGTGGCGGTGGATGATGATGGAACGATGGTTGAGGTTTACGACCCTTCTTGAGCTAGGCGTTGGCGCTTAGCCCGTTGGTGTTAGTGCATCCTGTGTGACGATAGTAGTCTAAGTATAGACGATATTTTGTAATAGTCAATTTGTTTGTAATTGCATATTATATGTGTTTGTTATATGTTTGATATATGTTTGATATTGATTGTATGTATGTTAGAACTTGGTTGTATCTGATGTTTTACAATAAGTTCAAACATAAGTCCAAAGATATGTTCAAACATAAGTTCAAAGATAAGTTCAAACATAAGTTCAAAGGTAAGTTCAAAGTCACTGGTTCGAACTTATGGAGGACAAGTTCATGGCCCTTGGGCCTTGTCGAACTTGTCCTGAGCATGTTCGAATCAGGGGTTATAATTAAGTGTTAATCCATTTTAATTAACAACTATTGCAGAAAGATAATTAGAGCAAGGGCGATTACGAACATACTGAGGCGATTTTGTGTGTTCTTGAAGAGAATCACGTGTTGGGACATTCAAGTTTGCGTCTATCATCGTGTGTGTCTCTGTGTTCCGTGTGTGTGTGATCTATCCGTCAAACCGCTAACGAGGATTCCACACTCGTTGGACGGCGTCGCGTCAAGATATGATCTATAGGTAGGTGACCTTACAAGTGGTATCAGAGCCATAAGGGTGTTCATCGTGGACTTCGTATTCATATTCAACATCCATGGTTTCTTGGCGTTTTGGACGGGAAAATCACATTTTTTGTTAGTTTTTCGAGTTATACAAGCAAGATAACGGAGAAAAGTTCACAGTGGTTCACCTTTTTGGTCGAAATCAGTATATTTAGACTTTAGAATATTGGTTTAAACTGAAAACTTGACAAAATCGAACTTTTGGCCGTTTTTTGAACTTGCGGCGCTCGAACATAGGGGGTATTAGGGTTTTTTCGAATTTGACTAAAATTTTAAACTTTTCAGAGAATATGCTCCTCATGAATTTATTATAGGGTTTCATTCGAATTTGGCTGAGATTCGAACTTGCTAGCATTCGAATTTATCAGACTTCAAACTTGTCAGAAACCTCGAACTTTCCAGACTTTCGAATTTGTTGAGTTCGAACTTAAGCAATTTTGAATTTAATTTCAAACGAATTTAATATTAATCAAATTCGAACTTACCTAAGTTCGAAAGGGTTGATTTTAAATTAATTTCAATATAAAAATTTTAATTCAAAAAAGTTTAGAAAGAATGACTAGTTTGCAAAAGTTTATCGAAATGGATCACGAGGTTGGAAAGGCAAATCTCCACCAAAACTGATGAGGTTGGAAGACTACTACTGGTGGAAGGATAGGTTTGCCGATTTCGCTCGTTTCAATGACATGCGAATGTGGATTTGTGGCGATGAGGAATACATTCCACCTACTCAGGAGTTTGAGGGCCGTCAGAGAGTCTTGACATATCAGAAGATGAAGGATGATGACAAGAAACTATATGAGGCTGAGAACAGAGCGTTTTCTATTATTCGCATGGCACTGCTGTAACAACCCGACTTTTAACCCAACTTAAAATCTGATCATTGAATCAATAATGTAATATTATTACATTATTTTGAATTATAATTTAATTAAGTTTTTGAAATATTTAATTAAATTATATATAAATATTTAAAATATGAATTATGAATTAATAAATTATTAAGATAATTAAATGAAAGATATATAAGATACGAAATTAATAGTGGGTTAAGTAGCAAACGTAACTAGTCAAAATATATAAATAGAATATAATTCATAAAATCAGATTTCACACTCTCTCTCTAGACTCTCTCTCTAAAACTTTCTCTGCTCTCTCTCTCATACGTTTCTTCATTTCAATCCATCATCAAGAATCAAAATCTTGCAAATCAAATTCAAGATTTGTTTCAAGAAACAATTAAGCAAGCATCAAGCAATCACAACCTACAACAATTCAAGGTAATTTTTATGTTTTAATTGTTCTTTTGTTCATTTGAATACTACGGTTCTTGGGTTTTGGATGAACATCAAATTAAGCTTTAAAGTCATGAAATTAAGCAATCTTCAAGTGTTAAAATGAAATTAAAACCCATGCATGTCCATATTGAGTGTTTATCCATCATAAAGAAACATTATACAAACTTTATTTGGTGTTATGATGATTTTGCTGCTGTAATAAATTGGAAACAGAATCATAAAAGTGCAGAGATGTGTGTGTATGTGTATGTTCTGCATGAACCGAAACCCACCAAGGGGGGGGGGGGTACCGAAACCATAAGGTTTCGGTATACCCATTACCGAAACCTGCTGGAAAATACCGAGACCATGGATGCATGCTGAGATGTACCGAAACCAAGAGTAGTACCGAGACTCCCCAAGCAATACCGAAACCTTTTCAAGGTTTCGGTAATTCAGAAATCAACCGAGACCACCTGGATAATTCCAAACCAACTGAAACCAAGACTACCGAAACACACCTAAGTACCGAAACCATATGGTTTCGGTAATCCTTAATACCGAAACAAGCATGCAGCAGCCGAGTATATATACATGTATGCATAGGTTTCGTATGCAAGAGTGTGTGTGTGTGCCATGCCAAAAATAAGAAATGAAAATGCAAATGTGTGCAGTTTTCTATATATATAGACACATATATATATTTATATATACATGTGTGTGTGCTGTTTAGTAAAGGTAAAAGCAGAAACAGTGACAGCTACCTTTCAATTCTATAGTATGTTTGTATGTGTATTATGGGTGTGTAACCGTGTGTGAGTATATATATGCATGGGTGTGCAACAATGAAATAAAGTAACCTTGCAAGCTTTCATTTTATGGTAAATCTTATAAGCATGCATAAATAAAGTGTGCCAGCAGTTAGTTGAATTCATTTTATTAGATTATAATGAAACTATACAAGCATATAGGTGTGTGGAGGGTATAACTTTTATACATCACAACTATGTATTAATTAAATTAATGAGTGTAATCAAGTATATAGATGTATACATATATTAACATATGTGTGTGAATGGGTGATCATATAATAGAAAATTATGTTTAAAAGTACAAAACTCATAATCCATAACACATGAATTATATTTGAATCAATTGCTAAGAATCGGATATGCAACCTTATGAACATATGTGCATCAATTAAGCTTATGGTTTGCTTTTATATACCTTTATGTGAATTTAATATGCAAACGAAAGCCAAGAAAAGATTTAATATAGTCACACATGTCCATGAAAAAGGACATAAAAGTTTATAAGTCATTTAAAGCATATTCTATATGTGCTAAGCAAAACCATTAAACGATTGAATGAAAAGATTTAAGAAATAGATGGCCATATTCATCTCAATACAATTAAAGTATGAGAATTTGGGATTAAAAACCAACGAATGAACATTGAATATGTTATTCACATGATTCAAAAGGCTAATAAATATCAGAAATGATATTAATAACAGATTGAGCAACGAGCAAGATGATGAGCAACTGAAAGTCTGACATAAGTCAGCTTGTGAGCAACCGAGCCAGAGCCAGAAACTAAAAGAGCACAAATAGCCAGTAACTGTGAGTTGTAGATTTCACTTTAACTGCATATTATGTGAATTGAGACTTTTGTTGCTTTATTCTGATTTATTTGATATTCTGATCTTGAGCTTATTGATATGTTGTCATAGTATATTTACTATGATTTGTTGAGCTGAGTATTTCTTCCTCTAGATTCGATTCTTTGACGAGTCATTTGATTGTTAAGCTTAACACCATCACTATTGCTCAGTGTTGGGTTAATGTTAGGCTTATGATGTGCTGATTTACGTGATGAAAGCACAGAGGGTAGCTAGAGCTGAGCATTCCAATGATATCCATATAGAGCTTTTACTGGTAGCTAGCCCAGTACATGGCTGATCCCCACTAATGATGCGTGTGTATGGATTATCATCATCCGAGCATTCCTTATGAATTTGTCTAAAAGTCTCAAGAGCAACAACAGTTTTATAACTGGGAGCTGAGCAAAGTCGCGCATCAAAAGAGCATTAATTGGCCAATGACCCTTCGAGATTGAGCTGTGCATGAGCCTAGTGCAGTGCATATAGAGCTGAGCCGTGCATGAGCCGAGTGCAGTGCATGTGCTTTCGCGTTCATAATTGCATGTTAAATGTGAAATTCTACATTCTCACTAAGCAATTAAGCTTACCCCGTTGTTGCATTATTTTTCAGGTAAAGGCAAAGGATTGGCTGGACCTAGTTCATAGGTCAGGACTCTGAAAGAGCTTGAAGTGCATTAGAACCCGTTTCAACACCTTGGTATTGTCGGATGATAGAGCTTTGGGGTTCGGGTCTAGTTATATTATGTGATTTGATGTAATAGTCTAGATGTTTGTACCTTGCTACTTAAAAATTATCTCTGATTGTAATTAACTTTTATTCCGCAACTGTTAATTTTATCTTAGTTTCCTGATTGATATTGCATTGCTACTGGGCCTTGACTTGAGACCTTTGAGAAATCTGAGGGTCTCACAGGATGGTATCAGAGCAATAGTTTGAGTGAATCATTGTATTACGTGTAATACATGATCTCAAACTTGTGCAATGCTATAGTATCAATCATGACAGGATGACTTGAACTAAGATAGGTTTCAGAGACTAGTAGGACGGGGCATGAAAGGGTACAATGTGCTAGGCTAATGATCTAAACATTTAGTGATTTGAATTTCAGAGCTATGTCTGGAGAAGGTGGACCATCAGGTGGCATGACCTCAGAGCAAGTCCTGGAAATGATGCAACAACTAATAACCCAGAATAATGAGCAACAAAACAAGTTTATGCTAGAGCAAATTGAATCAATAAAGAAAACTGAAAAGAGAAATAAGCATAAAAAGAAACAAACCGAACAGTCAAGCGAATCAGATTCAGATAATGAGCATGTCAATAAACGAGCTGTGCAGCCAAAAGGCTGTAGATTCAAACTTCAAAGCGAGTGGTGCTATGACGTTTGAAGGCACAGTAGATCCAATAAAAGCATTAGATTGGATAAGTCATACTGAAGAGATCTTCAGTATCTCAGAATGTCTGGACAGCAATAGAGTTAAGTTTGCTACAACACTGTTCGTTGGAGCTGCTAGAGCCTGGTGGAAAACACAAAGGAGCATCTATGGTGAGGAAGCAATTACGACACTGGATTGGGAGCAGGTCTTGGAGATGTTCAACGCCAAATACTGTCCAACGGATAAACAAGATGAGCTCGAGATGCAGTTGATGCAGTTGAAACAAGGAACTAAGATTGTTGATGAATATGAGCATGAGTTCTCGAGACTTTGCGGCTACTCGTCATATCAAGTAGCAACAGAAGAGCGTAAGATAAATCGATTCAGACTGGGTCTAAATCCAGCATATAGAAGACAAATGAGCAGCATAAAGTTCACGACGTATCCCAGTATTGTGGAAGCAGCAAGAATGGTGGAGCGGGAATTCACAGATTCGAGTTGCGAACCCGCGATGATGTCTGTAAGTTCTACATGTCCATCTCCACCTAAGAAACAGAAATCTAATAGATTCTTCGGTTCATCAAAGTCCAATCAGCAGCAGTCACAAGCATCCTTTACACCTCAGAAGACTAGAGTTTATTCCATACAGTCAGGAGCGCGATCGTGCAAACGTTGTAACAAATTTCATAGCGGACGCTGCAACCCTAGTGATGTGACGTGTTACACTTGCAACCGGATTGGACATGGAAGTGATGAGTGCCCAGAAAGAAACGACGTATGCTACAACTGTGGCGAGCGTGGACATTATGCCAAGCATTGCCCAAATGCACACCGGCTTACTAATCAGGAACAACCAGTTGGTAGAGCAATTCAGCAAAGTACTACAATGATACCTACAGCTATGGCGCGAGCTTTCCATATTACTGCTGAGGATGCTGAGGAGACACCAGAGACGCCAAAAGACCCCAATGGTAACTAATACTAAATTTCTTATACAAATAAAATGATTAAATTCTGTTACCCTATGAATTTCAATTCCAAATTAAGTAGTGAGTTAACTGTACAACCCTGTCATCGATAGTGAATAATGCGGATGACATATGGGTTGTATCAGTTGAAGTTACTATACAAATACATTTCCCATCAGAAATTATACCTATAAACAATATAGGTATTGTAATCTGAATCATGTATGATTCAAAAGCCCTAAGAAAATTGATAATTTAATCTTAAAACACAAGCTACTTCGTCAATCCTTGTAATCAGAAAGATTACAGCGTGTCTTATAATGAGACAGAGGTAGAAGTTGCTGATCCAATAAAATCAATGAGAAGATGATCCTTTGAACCAAATTGTTAAGCACCGAAAGACAACTTGAATAGAAATCAAAGAATTCAGAGGCACAAAGCGAGAGTGATAAAGAAATAAATTAAGATTTCTGTAAATCAAGCTTTGGTCATAAATGGCCGATGAAAAACTCGTGATATGACAATATAAATGTAAGTGTGGATTCTCATTATGTCGAAGCGAGACTAGTGAGATATCTAATATGGAATTCCTATTCCACCTAACTGTGCATAAAATAAAAAGCTTATGCCAAAAGAGTGAAATAATCTTAAATTCAGAGATTCACCAATGAAAGTCAAACCTAAGTTTGTACATATAATTAAATGGAATTCCTATTCCATATTGCTTGTCAGAGCAAAGAAATTGCAAGTCTTCGCAACAAGTCGGCGTTAATCAGAAATAGTTAAGTGATTGATGGTGATGACATCATCAATAAGAGAAGTATTTCCTAAAGTACAAATATTAGACTTCCAAAAGCTATGAGATAGTGATATGAGTTAAATAATGCATTAAGTTGTTAGCTGAATTGAATGAGATATATTTTAAATCTCAAAGTATAAACCTACATAGCAAATGGATTATTGATAAGTCAGAGTTCCTAAAATGCATAAAAGTCGTGCATATGTCAAATATTAAGTGGTATAATGCCGAAAGAATCAATGAATATATCAGTATTAAAAGTCAAGGAAAAGAGAGATTTGAGTTAATTAATGTATTGAATTGCTACTCAAATTGATTGAAGCATATTTTAAATCTCAAAAATCCATAAAGTGGATATATAAATGAAAATTCGGCAATAATACAGATGAAATATTTAAAAAGCCATAATTGGCTCAAGAGCAAAAGAAAGAAATATATGAGCTAACTCATGAATTGAGTTATGGTCTGAATAGATTAAGGCAAAAGCTCTTATATTAATAGTATAAATAATAAGTCTGAACTTCTAAAATGATCAAACAGCAAAGTATTGAATCAAATATAAACTCTGAAAAGAGAAATTTAAATTCTTGTGCTTAAGAATCTCAAAGAAATAAAAGATATGAAATACAGATGGTGCTCGTTCAGTGGAAACACCACAAAAAGTTCGTATCAGTCTTGGGAATCAGGATATCATAAAAGCTATCTCCCAAGTCTGTTCGAACATATCTAACTTCGGGGACGAAGTTTGTGCGTGGTGGAGCCCATTCTGTAACAACCCGACTTTTAACCCAACTTAAAATCTGATCATTGAATCAATAATGTAATATTATTACATTATTTTGAATTATAATTTAATTAAGTTTTTGAAATATTTAATTAAATTATATATAAATATTTAAAATATGAATTATGAATTAATAAATTATTAAGATAATTAAATGAAAGATATATAAGATACGAAATTAATAGTGGGTTAAGTAGCAAACGTAACTAGTCAAAATATATAAACAGAATATAATTCATAAAATCAGATTTCACACTCTCTCTCTAGACTCTCTCTCTAAAACTTTCTCTGCTCTCTCTCTCATACGTTTCTTCATTTCAATCCATCATCAAGAATCAAAATCTTGCAAATCATATTCAAGATTTGTTTCAAGAAACAATTAAGCAAGCATCAAGCAATCACAACCTACAACAATTCAAGGTAATTTTTATGTTTTAATTTGTTCTTTTGTTCATTTGAATACTAGGGTTCTTGGGTTTTGGATGAACATCAAATTAAGCTTTAAAGTCATGAAATTAAGCAATCTTCAAGTGTTAAAATGAAATTAAAACCCATGCATGTCCATATTGAGTGTTTATCCATCATAAAGAAACATTATACAAACTTTATTTGGTGTTATGATGATTTTGCTGCTGTAATAAATTGGAAACAGAATCATAAAAGTGCAGAGATGTGTGTGTATGTGTATGTTCTGCATGAACCGAAACCCACCAAGGGGGGGGGGGGTAACGAAACCATAAGGTTTCGGTATACCCATTACCGAAACCTGCTGGAAAATACCGAGACCATGGATGCATGCTGAGATGTACCGAAACCAAGAGTAGTACCGAGACTCCCCAAGCAATACCGAAACCTTGAAAGGTTTCGGTAATTCAGAAATCAACCGAGACCACCTGGATAATTCCAAACCAACTGAAACCAAGACTACCGAAACACACCTAAGTACCGAAACCATATGGTTTCGGTAATCCTTAATACCGAAACAAGCATGCAGCAGCCGAGTATATATACATGTATGCATAGGTTTCGTATGCATGAGTGTGTGTGTGTGCCATGCCAAAAATAAGAAATGAAAATGCAAATGTGTGCAGTTTTCTATATATATAGACACATATATATATTTATATATACATGTGTGTGTGCTGTTTAGTAAAGGTAAAAGCAGAAACAGTGACAGCTACCTTTCAATTCTATAGTATGTTTGTATGTGTATTATGGGTGTGTAACCGTGTGTGAGTATATATATGCATGGGTGTGCAACAATGAAATAAAGTAACCTTGCAAGCTTTCTTTTTATGGTAAATCTTATAAGCATGCATAAATAAAGTGTGCCAGCAGTTAGTTGAACTCATTTTATTAGATTATAATGAAACTATACAAGCATATAGGTGTGTGGAGGGTATAACTTTTATACATCACAACTATGTATTAATTAAATTAATGAGTGTAATCAAGTATATAGATGTATACATATATTAACATATGTGTGTGAATGGGTGATCATATAATAGAAAATTATGTTTAAAAGTACAAAGCTCATAATCCATAACACATGAATTATATTTGAATCAATTGCTAAGAATCGGATATGCAACCTTATGAACATATGTGCATCAATTAAGCTTATGGTTTGCTTTTATATACCTTTATGTGAATTTAATATGCAAACGAAAGCCAAGAAAAGATTTAATATAGTCACACATGTCCATGAAAAAGGACATAAAAGTTTATAAGTCATTTAAAGCATATTCTATATGTGCTAAGCAAAACCATTAAACGATTGAATGAAAAGATTTAAGAAATAGATGGCCATATTCATCTCAATACAATTAAAGTATGAGAATTTGGGATTAAAAACCAACGAATGAACATTGAATATGTTATTCACATAATTCAAAAGGCTAATAAATATCAGAAATGATATTAATAACAGATTGAGCAACGAGCAAGATGATGAGCAACTGAAAGTCTGACATAAGTCAGCTTGTGAGCAACCGAGCCAGAGCCAGAAACTAAAAGAGCACAAATAGCCAGTAACTGTGAGTTGTAGATTTCACTTTAACTGCATATTATGTGAATTGAGACTTTTGTTGCTTTATTCTGATTTATTTGATATTCTGATCTTGAGCTTATTGATATGTTGTCATAGTATATTTACTATGATTTGTTGAGCTGAGTATTTCTTCCTCTAGATTCGATTCTTTGACGAGTCATTTGATTGTTAAGCTTAACACCATCACTATTGCTCAGTGTTGGGTTAATGTTAGGCTTATGATGTGCTGATTTACGTGATGAAAGCACAGAGGGTAGCTAGAGCTGAGCATTCCGATGATATCCATATAGAGCTTTTACTGGTAGCTAGCCCAGTACGTGGCTGATCCCACTAATGATGCGTGTGTATGGATTATCATCATCCGAGCATTCCTTATGAATTCGTCTAAAAGTCTCAAGAGCAACAACAGTTTTATAACTGGGAGCTGAGCAAAGTCGCGCATCAAAAGAGCATTAATTGGCCAATGACCCTTCGAGATTGAGCTGTGCATGAGCCTAGTGCAGTGCATATAGAGCTGAGCCGTGCATGAGCCGAGTGCAGTGCATGTGCTTCCGCGTTCATAATTGCATGTTAAATGTGAAATTCTACATTCTCACTAAGCAATTAAGCTTACACCGTTGTTGCATTATTTTTCAGGTAAAGGCAAAGGATTGGCTGGACCTAGTTCATAGGTCAGGACTCTGAAAGAGCTTGAAGTGCATTAGAACCCGTTTCAACACATTGGTATTGTCGGATGATAGAGCTTTGGGGTTCGGGTCTAGTTATATTATGTGATTTGATGTAATAGTCTAGATGTTTGTACCTTGCTACTTAAAAATTATCTCTGATTGTAATTAACTTTTATTCCGCAACTGTTAATTTTATCTTAGTTTCCTGATTGATATTGCATTGCTACTGGGCCTTGACTTGAGACCTTTGAGAAATCTGAGGGTCTCACAACTGCCTCAGGAGATTCTACACACATTAAGGAATCATCGTACAGCTAAAGAGCTATGGGATGCTCTCGAGAAACGGTGTGAGGAAAATCTGAGGGTTCGAAAAGGAAGGACCGAGATGCTAAAGCAGCAGTTCGCTATTTTCAAAGCTTTGAAAAACGAAAAGCTGGATGAGACAATCACAAGGTTCTACCATTTATTGACAGAGCTGGATAATCACGATGTTGATTATAGAGAGACTGAGAAAATATAAAAGCTTCTTGATGCTTTAGATGTGAAGTGGGAGATGTAAACAACGCTTATAAAGCATGATGAGGAAAAATTCGAAACTCTTACTCTAGAAGGGGTCATAGGAATGCTGAGGGCTTACAACTTTCAGTTGAAAAAGAAGGAACGGGAATATGATCAAGTCCAAGATCCAGAAATGTATTTTGGAAAGACAAAACCGTCTGTTGCAAGTGAACTGAAGACAACTACAGCTTTCTATTCGGGAGAAGCGTCTATCCCAGTGGAAGTAGAAGAATCATGCAGTCGGGCATTCTAAGGGTATTCCAAACTGGAAGATAAACCGACTAACTCTGCATCTACTTCTCAACAGTACACAAAGATGCCTACGAGTGCACAATCAGCCGAAACTCATCTGAATCTGTTGGCTTCGTTTGTTGCAGCATATGGAAATTGTGTACAAGGAAAAATCAACGATCCTGCGTTGTGGGAAGAGGACTATGATCAGGTGGATCCTGATGATTTGGAAGAAATGGATCTTCAATGGGAACTGGCCATGGTGACTCAGATGGTCACAAGGTTCATAAAACGAACAGACAGAAATCTGAACGTTAGCAACAATAAGATTGGGTTCGACAAATCCAAGGGTAAGTGTTATAACTGCCAAGGATTATGTCATTTTGCACGCGAGTGTCAACGACCCAAAGTTGAAAATTATCAGAATCAATATTAGGGAAGATATCAATCTGGTAGTTCGGGTAATCAAGCGAACATCGCTGGTCTGTTAACCAACGTATCATCGGACAGACAACTTGATGGGACGTATGATTGGAGTTCACATCCTGAGTCTAATGCTAAAGCCTTCATGGCTGAAGTGACAGAGACAAAGGATGCCGGAGCAGAGGAAGTCACAGAGGACAACGAACAGAATGATACAAGTCCTATGTTGGTGGAGAAGTCAGACAATCAGACGATTCTGGAGTTTATCGCATAGATGGCTAACGTGGAATCTGATCATACAAAGGTAATTCTGAACATTTCTACATTCCGTGACTTTTGTGTTTTATGTGCTACTTCCAATGATAGATTGAATTTAGTTCTAGAAACCCATAACAATTTAACTGCTCAAATAGAATCATTAAAATCATATAATGCTAGTCTCCTAGATATTAAAGAAGATCTTAGGAATAAGCTAAAAGCAGATGCTCAAGATGTTATCGTTCTAAAAGAAAAATTAAGTGAGCAATGTGTCAGAATAGAACTGATGTATGAGCATGTTGAGGCTTTAACCAAAGAACTTACGATTAAGGAGGTCGAGCTAGCTGAATCAAAAGTTAAAGTTCGAAAGGTGAATAGTAAGTTAGAAAAGTTTAGGAGCTCTTCATTAAATCTAGGGAAAATCTTAGATGCACAGCGTCAATCTAAGAAACCAGTAGGTTTAGGTTCTCAAGAAAGTCCTCCACCTTTTAACGATAAATATGTGCCTCAGCCTTGGGACAAAACTGATAAACCAGTTGAGTCAGAGGTAGCAACTGACACTGTATCTGAATCTGATAATGATAAATCAACTAAGGTGACTAATAATAATGCTACGATTAAGAAAGTCAAGTTTGTGCAGTCTTCTAGTGACAAAATTCTAGGAGAAGCTAAACCTGAAGTTAATAATCAGAAAGAGGAAGTAGTTACGGTAGTTGAGAAGGAAGAAACAGACACTAGTGAGACACCAAAGTCAGAGGGCACACATAAAAGTCAATTGCTAAGATGTCTTGTTTTAGATGTCATGAAAGGGGACATGTTGCGTCTAGCTGTCCATACAAGAAGGTAGAATCTACACCTAGTGTTGGAAAGCCTGAATAACATCAACCCTCACCAAGTCTAGCTAGCACAAGTGGTTCTCAAAACACTGAGAAAATTGTGAATGACACACCAAAGACCGCTGTTAGACAAATACCGGTGTCGGTTAGACCAAATGAAGTGGTTAGGACTAATTCACTGAATAGAGTCCCTAATCTATCTAGGTCAGGACCTCAACAATCTTATAGGAGTACAACACCAAGAAGAGCTGACACTCCTGTTAGGTCTCACACTCCAGAAAGACATCAGACACCAGGTAGAGCCCAGGGATATCAATCTGTAATGCCCTATAATAGAAACTATTCAAGGGCTCAACAACAAATGCGTATCCAAAGGCCAAGAGTGAATTTAAATCATTCAGCTCCATAACAGGTTCTCAATCAAACACCCAAGTCTCCTGAAAGGAGAGATGGGTCTTTGAAGGAGTTCACGTATGTGGATGAGAACGGTATTACCAAGTCAGTCAAGGCTTGGGTTCCCCGTGATAACTAACTTGTTTTCTTTCATGTGCAGGAGCTAACTACAGTTCTCAACAACAAGTGGTTCGTCGATAGTGGTTGCTCTAGGCACATGACTGGGGAAAGGAGTCTGCTCACAGACTTCAAGGGAGGGAACAAGGGATTCGTATCATTCACTGGGAACAAGGGAGGAAATATCACTGGAACAGGAGTGATCACTAATGGGACTATCACACTTGATCAAGTATATCACATTGATTGACTTGCTCACAATCTCATTAGTGTCTCTCAGATTTGTGATAAGAAGCATTCAGTTCTTTCTACTGACACTGAAGCGTTAGTGTTGAAGCCGAGATTCAAAATACCTGAAGAGTGGATTATGATGTAAGCCCCAAGGAAGAATGATTTGTACATGCTGGACATGAACATCTCAGATTCACCGATGGGAACAATCTGTCTTTTGTCTAAAGCTTCAGAGACGAATCCGTCTTATGGCATAGACGCATGGCACACTTGCACCTAAGGAGAATGAACTACATCACTAAACATGGTCTGGTGCAAGGTGTCCCAATGAATAGTTTTAGTTTGAAGACAAGTGTGTACTGTGCAAGAAAGGCAAACAACACAAGAAGTCACACAAGTCAAAGACTCAGATTTCAATAGCTTCCACTTTCGATTTGTTGCATATGGACCTATTCGGACCTATCAACAAAAGGAGTATAGGTGGTAGTTGGTACTGTTTAGTTATCACTGATGATTACTCAAATTTTTCATGGGTTTTATTTATAGGAACGAAGGACAAAACAGCTGCAAAGTTGATTGGGTTCTTAGACCAAGTCGAAAACTTCTATGGGACGAGGGTAAAACGTATCAGGAGTGATAATGGAACAGAGTTTTAAAACACAGTAATTGGTGTATATTGCCTATCCAAAGGCATAGTGCATCAATTTAATGCACCTTATGAGCCACAACAAAATGGGGTGGCAAAACAGAAAAACAGGACTTTGATTGAGGTAGCAAGGACCATGATCTCGGATTCAAAGCTTCCTACCATGTTTTGGGGGGAGGCAGTGAATACCGCTATCGGGTCCTTACGGTCAAATCACTGAACAAAACCTGTTATGAAGTTCTGAATAAAAGACCACCAAATTTAACTAGATTTTAACCGTTTGGGGTACCGTGTACATTAATGAAAACAAAAGATCAACCTAAGTTTGGTGAAAAGGCTGACGAAGGATACACCCTAGGTTATGTGCCCAACTCACCAATCAAAAGAGTTTTTAACAAAACAAACAGTACGATAGAAATGGTGTATAACATTGATGTAACAAGTTATACACATGAACCCCAAACTTTTCCGGAATGGATATTTGATTATGACAAATTGTTTGAATCATTTAACATTCCTTTGGATGGAAATGTAGGTACAATTAAAGATGACTTATCGTCATTGAATCCGAATGACGACGGTCAAAGTTTTCCAAAGGCAAGCATTCCATCAACTTCTGAGCCTACATCGACAGAAGATGGGTCTCCAGCAGAGAATGATTCTGAAATACCTACAAACGAGAATCAGACTACTACTTCTAACTCCGAGGACAGTGATCATGAGGAAGAGAATGTAACGTCTGGAGTCTTCCCTTGTTAGGTGAAATAGGATCAAACTTAGGAGATAATCTTAGGGTCGATGAGATTGAAACATCAAGGATAAACAAGGATCATCCGGTTGAGAGCATCATAGGAAATCCGCATTCTGGTGTGAGAGGTAGGAGTAGTTTGAATAACAACACGGTGCTGTTGTCAATGATTAATGACACCGAGTCTTTTCACACTTGTCTTTATTCGTGTTTCATCTCATAAGTAGAGCCGAAGAATGTGCAAATGGCACTATAAGACAATTCTTGGGATGAAGCAATGCAAGAAGAACTGTCACAATTCAGAAAGCTAGAAGTGTGGGAGTTAGTGCCGCTACCGTGAGGAGAAGTTGCTATAGGAACCAAATGGGTTTTTAAGTGCAAAAGAGATGATCGGGGTATTGTCACTCGCAACAAGGCAAGACTTTTCATAAAGGGTTTCAACCAAGAAGAGGGAATAGATTACAATGAGGTGTTTGCACCAGTGGCAAGGCTTGAGGCAATCCGTTTGTTTCTGGCCTTTGCATCCTTCAAAGGATTTAAAGTGTATCAACTTGATGTAAAGAGTGCCTTTCTGTATGGAAAAGTGAAGGAGCTGGTCTACGTCGAACAGCCGACTAGGTTCACTGATCTGAAGTTTCCCGACAGAGTGTATCGACTCGATAAAGCTCTGTATGGATTGCATCATGCACCTAGGGCATGGTACGAGACACTGTCAACTCATCTTTTAGACAACGGGTTTGAAAGAGGGAGAATTGATAGTACATTATTCGTGAAGAGAAAAGGAGAAGATTTTATCTTGGTATAATTGTACGTGGATGACATCATTTTGGGTCATCGAACGAGCAGATGTGCAAAGATTTCGAGAAGGTGATGAAGTCAAAGTTTGAGATGAGTGTTATGAGAGAGTTAAACTTGTTTCTGGGTTTGCAAGTTGAACAGAAAAAGGAGGGTATGTTTATCCATCAGACGAAGTATGTCTACGATATTCTGGAGCGCTTCGGGATGGAAGGTACAAAGCTGACTGCTCACTTCAGTACTCCGCTTCAAGTGAATCACAATCTCGGATCGGGTACAGAAAGTGATACTGATGTGGATCCCACTCTATATCGGGCCATGATCGGGTCACTCAGGTATTTAACTGCTTCTAGACCTGCCATAATGTTTGCTGTGTGTATTTGTGCTAGATTTCAAGCCCATCTGAAAGAAATGCATATCAAAGATGTGAAGCGGATTCTGAGATACCTCAAATCGAAACCGAAGCTGGGACTTTGGTATCATGATGATGGAGATCCTGAATTGGAAGCATACACGGACTCCGACTATGGAGAATGTAGCTTGAACCGGAAATCAACAACTGGAGGTTGTCAGTTCCTTGGAGGGAGACTCGTATCCTTGCAATGCAATAAACAAACTTCGGTAGTCGTGTCAACGTGCGAGGCTGAATATGTAGCTACTAGTAGTTGCTGTTCACAGGTTTTGTGGATACAACAACAATTGCGGGATTACGGTTTGACTTACACTCATACTCCTATTATGATAGATAATCAGTTTAGTATTTCCGTAACTAATAATCCAGTTAATCACAGTAAAACAAAGCACATAGAAATAAGACATCATTTCATACGTGATTGTGCTGAAAAGAATTTAATAAAGTTTGTAAAAGTGGCAACGGAAGATATTAATGCTGATTTATTCACTAAAGCTTTTGATAAGTCACGCTTTGAGTTGTTAGTTCAACTGAATGGTATGCGTAATCTAGAGTAACTTGACCTTAGTACATTTTTTCTTTCTGTTTATAGTAAGTTAGTAGTTAAATAGAATTTATTTCCTTTTATAGTAAGTTAGTAGCTTAGGTAGGAGATTTTCTTTGCTTTTATAGTAAGATTAGTAGGTAGTTTATTAGCTTATCTTAAAATTGAAAAACAAAAGAAAAAAAGAGAGAAAATCATAAAAAATTTCAAAAAAAGAGAATATCGAAAAATGAGTTAAGTCTTAGATTCATAGGTTCAAAGTGACGAAAATTAGCACAGTCGATACAATCTCTAAGTGTTAAGCTTTCACACATAATGCACCTTAAACTCTAAGTGATATACACTTTCCTGTTTGATGTGTTGGTAGGCATAATACACAAAGGAATCTCAAAAGGTAATAAAATATTCAAGAAAAAGTCATATGTGTATCTAATTTAGATGTATGACCAAATGGTCTTAATTTCTATGTTAGAGACATACAGAAAATGATTCTGAATGAGGTATGCAAATTTTCTGGGGGATGTATAGCAACATCAAATACATCTTAAAAGAAAAGAAAAGAAAAGAAAATTTTTGATAAAAATGAGGCAGTCAAAACAAGTCGCTTTGTTGTACGTAATTACAGACCTGACACCTCTGTTTTGACTCAAGTTAGCAAAATAAGTCGCTTTGTTGTACGTAAGTACAGACCTGTCACCGCTGTCTTGCTAACTTTAAATAATCTCTAAGACAAACTAAGACACTCTGTTGTATGTAAATACAGAACTGTGTCCGACGTTTGCCTTTTAACGAAAATTTGCAATACCAAAAAGTTATAATCATTGTGTGTCTGCCTTGATCAGAGAAGTATGTCTAAGTATGGCACACGTAAGGTAGTTTTCTTGATAAATAAAAAGGCCAAGGGATATTCCAAAGTGTAAAATGTTAAAAGAGAAAATCATACCGACAATCGACTTGAATTGTATATCACGACAAACAATCAAAGGAATAAAAAATTCCTAAGTGTGAAAGTGTATTACTGAAAGTGCGAATTGACACCGCTATCTGATTGAACCTACTTTGACTTTTTCACAAAAATATTCTGTTAGTATAGGTCGTAAATTTTAAAAGTAGTTTAGAGTAGCTTAAGGTTAAATGTTATTCAAAATTTTATTTTACTCTATTTTATTTTATTTCATTTTATTTTATTTTAGTTTATTTTATTTTATTCTACCTAGAATAAATGTCAAAGTTACTAGGATGCATGTTTGGTTGAATAAACAAATATTGCGTGAAAATCTGTTGCTTGGTAATAATTTTGCAAGGTTTGTAAAATTCCATTACACGAAAAAGTTGATAAAGTTTCAAAATTTTCACTTAAGTTCGAAATTCAGACATATTCGAACTTCACTTCGAATTTGTTAGGAATTTCAAATTTATGCTTAGTTCGAAGGTAGTTGGTATAAATAGGTCAACAGTACTTCATTTAAGGTACCTACCCTCAAATTTCTTCATTCGAACTTGTCTTTGGCGATCTCGAACTTGTTTCTTCGAACTTGTCGCATTCGATTTTCTCACTTTTCTTTGAAGTTATGCTCACTTTTTTCGAACATACTCACATACTTAGGTATAGTAATCATTATTATACAAAGTATGGGTAGTTTAGGACATTATTATGGCAAAAATCAAGTGTAATTGATGTTTATTTGTGTTGAAACTTTGTGGTTTAAAATTACAAGTTTTGACCGATAAAAGTTCATATAAATCACATATAACTTCAATTAGAACCCAATAGGACTAGATGATACTGTTTTTTGAGTCAAATGGGGTTAAAATCTTGGATTTTAGTTTGAAAATGACCGACTTCGAACATGTTCTTCAGGTTCGAACTTGTCAGAAAGTTCGAACTTGTTGAAATATCTACAAGTTCGAAGTCAGTCAAGTTCGAACATAATCCTCGAATTTCTTTAAATTCGAATGTTTTAAAATAAATTCGAAGTTGTCTAAGTTCGAATGTGTTGGATTTCGAACTTATGTATGTTCGAAATTATGCAAATTCGAAATGAACAAGCTTCATTTTATTTTTCATTACTAATATTGGTTGTTGATTCTGTGTGCAGATATGGGCGATCGGGCATTTTTTAATAAGCATAACATGGTTATGTCGGTGGAACGGGAATTACATGAAGCTCAGCCGTATCACCTTTTCTCCAATGCCTCCCACAGTTCCTTAGAGGTTCGGTGATGTTCAAAGGTGTGCAGAATATCCAACGGTAACGCAATTCTAATCGACGACAGAACCTTCAATCTGCCCTCGAGCTCTTGTGTTGGGGGAACGTAACCTTCGTCTATGCATATCCACATACGCATATCGTTGAATCTCGCGAAGTCTGCAAATCTATCCTTCCACCAGTAATAGTCTTCTATTTTCATTAGCTTTGGTGGTGAATTGGATTTGCCTACCTCATGATCCATTTCCAAAAACTTATGCAAACTTGACATTCTTGCAAAACCTTTTGTTCACGAACTTAACTTATTTAAATTTTAAAAATAAATTTAAAACAAATCTTAGGGACTTAATTAAGTTCGTATAATTTTATGATTAAATTTTTTTTCTAAATTAAATTCGTTTTAAAGTTAAATTCGAGATCAACTAAGTTCGAAGTGCTCAAATTCGTGAAACCCTAATTGAATCAGTCAAGCTCGAGGATGGCTAAGTTCGTGATTCTAACAAGTTTGAACCTAGACAAATTCGTGAAACCCTAATTAGTTAAATTCGAATCCCTAACAACTTCGTGGAACAATCAAATTCGAATCTCGGACATGTTCGTGGAACAATCAAATTCAAAGCCCTGACAAGTTCTTGGAACAATCAAATTCGAAGCTCTGATAAGTTCGTGGAGGAGCGTGTCTGACAAGTTTGAGGAACCCTAAAACACCTTCTAAGTTCGAGCGCTGCAAGTTCGTGAAACGGCAAAAAAAATTCAACTTTTTCAAAATTTCAGATTAAATCAAAGTTTTTAAGGTTATAAACAATGATTTCTACTGAAAAATTGAACTAAGATGAATATTTGCCAAGAAAATTGCTCGAAAAACACTGAAAACTTCGAAAAACACGTGATTTATCCAAAAGAACGCCAAATAACGCTATGAATGTTCAACCAAATGTGACGAACACGAATAACATTCACGCTTGGCTCTGATACCACTAGTAAGGTCACCACGTCTACGGATCAAATCAAGGCGTGACGTCGTCCAACGAGTGCGGAATCCTCGTTAGACACTTAACAGATCGATCACACGCGGAACACAGAGCCTAACACAATGCTAGCCGATAGGATACCGACCCCACACGATGTATTGCTCCTGAAACTATCTGAAATTGTTTCTAGCTCGTACGTGCACTGATACAAACTCTGAAATCTTATTTCACCAAAGTTATTTAAAATCACTGATTAAGTTCATATTATAACATCTAAGTTCGTTCAAGGCCCAAGCCCACGAACTTACAAGTTCAAGCCCAAGAACATACGAACTTAGGCTAGCTAAGTTCGTACTGTGTGACATAAGTTCGTGGCCTATGGCTGTACGAACTTATTCTCACTTCAAGAACTTACCTTCACAATCATGAACTTAACATGCAAATGTAAACATCATACACAATCATGATCAAACATTCATGACTTTTATAAATAAAGCCTTATCTATTACATATGACTATTTATTATATATCTAGACTGCTATTGTCACACAGGGTGTACCAAAAGTTACTACTATAACTCCTGCTGCTGAAGGAGTTGTTCCTGAACTCAGGACTATTGAGAAGGCAAAAGCTCAATGGTTTGATGAAGACAAAAGGCTGGTTGCTCTTAATGCAAAGGCCAGGAACAACCTTTTTATTTCTCTTCCTGATGATGTGTTCAAACAGGTTGAGAAAATTAAGACTACAAAGGAGATGTGGGATACTTTGTGTACCATCTATGATGGTCCCACTATCACACTGGATAACAGGATCAACAATCTTGTTGGACAGTATGAGCTATTCTTTGTAAAGCCAGAGGAGTCACTCACTGAAACCAACACCAGGTTCACTGCCTTGATAAATGATCTCAAAGCTATTGGGATCACTAAAGACAGTTTAACTTTGGTGAACAATTTTTTGGACATTCTGCCTCAGGAATGGAATTACTTCTCTACTATCCTCAGGAAGTTAGTCACCATCAGAGGCATGGATCTTGTTAATCTATATGAATCTTTGTTGAATGATGAACAGTCAAGGAAACAGAAAAAAATGCCTTAGAGATGTCCAAAAGAGGTGCTGCCTTAGTGACCAGCGTGAGACAGCCTGCTGGTCAGGTGTGGGATGTGTTCACACAAGCTGATCAACAGGCTGATGATGAAATGGAGGAACTGTCAGAGGAAGAAGACTGTGAAGAACTTAATGAGTTTTATGCTAAGAAAATGATTGCTATGCTTGTCATAAAATTCAATAAGAAGAGGTTTGGTGGAAAGATGCTGCAAAAGAAGTCAGGTGCCATCAAGAAGAAGGCATTTGACAAAAACTAAGGCTGAGTGCTTTAAATGTGGCAAAACAGGTCATATAGCTGCTGACTGTGTGTCTAAAGTTGTTGGCTCCTCATCTAAACCATACAAGACAAATAAAGATGATGGCTACAGAGTTAAGTATCTAATGGCCATGGCTAAGCTGAGAAAGCTGCAAGACTCAGTGGCTTCCAACAAGAAGAAGGGACTCATGGCTGAGACTTGTGATTCGGAAGAGTCTGATTCATCATCTAATTTAGAGGACAACAATTATCTGATGGCCAACACTGATGTCCCCTCAACAAGAAACTTTAAATAGGACTTGGCTAAAGCTGAAGCTATCAGCAGCTTATAGAAATGGAAATCAACTATGATGTATAAGGTACAAAATTTTATGGATTACAGCTCTGGTGAAAAAGTTAAAATGTTTGAATATTTACTTGTTGATTTAAAAACTGCTATTGAGAAGCATGATGCTTTGAAGTCTGAGATCTCTAAGTTAAAAACAGTTCTTGAAACAAAAACTAATGAACTGGACAATTTTCATAAGTTGAAAACTGAGCTTGATGAAGTAAAACACATCAATACCATTTTATTAGAAGAAAACAGAGAGACAGACTCAAAGCATGCCAAACTTCAAAAGATTGTTGACCCTTGGTGCCAATCAACACAAAAAGTCAACCACTATAACAGTCAGCAGATCCCTGCTCAAATCCAAGCCTGTCTTGGAGGGGATCTTGATACAGCAGCTTCAATTTTTGAGATTAATAATCTGGAAAAAGACTTATCCACTCTTAGTGAGCTTCCAATTACTTTTATCCAAAGAGTAAATGGAAAGCTGATCTCAACAAACAGGTTTGTCAGGCCTCAAAATACTGACAGTTTGTTTGAAAAAGCTTTTAAAAACTGATGATGGTATGTGTTCTCCATCAAATTAGTCTGCTAAGTGCATAGCTGGTTAACACAAGCAAAAGAAGGGAACACAAGTTCAGACTGCAGCTTTGGACACTAAACCTGTGAACAAGACAGGTTCTGGATATAAAGCTGATGGGAAGAAAACTGTTAACCCTTTTGATGCTGAACATTTTGAGAAAAAGTTTTCAAAAGTTGAAAGAAAATCCGTTGTGACTTCAAATGAGTTTTTAAGTCATAGTGGAAAACTGGTTATAAATGATGGAAAATCTTTTAAAACCAGAAGTAGTGAATATGTTGATAGGCAACATTCATCACATCTCTGTAAAGGCAAGGGTAAAGCCATTGCTCAACCTGAGAAAGCTGGGAATAAGTTTCCCAAACCTGTGGAAGGACAAAATCCAATTAAACTTCCTATATTTGATCTCTGCCCTCCTAAAAAGAAGAAAGAGGACACAGGTAGAGCTGTTGCTATTGTACCTTCTACTCAAACTGTTGGTTCTTTTGAGAATAGTAATAAGTTTGTTGAACCTGCTGAGAAGTCCAACAAAGATATCCCAGAATTTGTTTCTGGTAGTACTTCTTCCAAAAAGTCTAAAAAGAGAAAATGCTATAAATATTGGAAGAAGACTCATATGGCCAAAGACTGTCTTGAAACTGAGGACACAAGGCTTGCTAACACTGCTAGTCCCAACATTGCAAAAACCAGCAGTGGTGGAAATAACATGGTGATTGAGGAGAGTATCCAAGCTGATACAATCCAAATTGGAAATATTAGTGTACATCATAGTGGTCCATCAACAAATGTTGATGAAGAAGGAGAACTCATCCTTAGGATGAGTTCCCCTAAAAATAACTAATATTTTCCCATGACACTTTGCAGGTTAAACAACCATCCTAGATTTGATACTTGGATAGCGGCTGCTCAGGCCACATGACAGGTTGCAAAGGTTTGCTGAGTGATCTCAGTCCTAAAAAAGGGCCAAAAGTCACCTTTGGTGACAATGTTCAGGGATCCACAAAAGGATATGGAACCCTTCAAGCTGGTGCTGCAATATTTAAAAGAGTAGCCTATATGTCTGGGCTAAAACATAATGTTGTTAGCATTAGCCAACTGTGTGATGCTAGCTACAAAGTTGAGTTTGATGAGCACCTGAGATACAAACTGGATCCCCAAGGCGAAGTTGTGCTATGTGCACAAAGGAAGAAAGTTGTATATGTTGTGGACATGAAATCTGTTGATCCCACAACTGAAACCTACTTTATCTCAAGGAGCAATGCAGACCTGAACTGGTTATGGCACAAAAGGTTATCACACCTGAACTTCAAGAATATCAACAAACTCTGTAACAAACAGTTGGTGACAGGTTTTACTTCTGTAACATTTGTTAAGGATAAACTATGCACAACTTGTGAGAAAGTCAAGCAGAGAAAAACATCTTTTAAATCCAAACATATATTTTCTATTGATACTCCTCTCTTCTTAATTCATATGGAATTGTTTGAACCTGTCAGTGTTCCAAGTCTAGAAGGTAGAAGATACACTCTAGTAATGGTTGATAAGTTCTCCAGGTTTACATGGGTGATCTTCCTAAAGACCAAAGGAGAGGCTGCCAGAGAAATTATAGGATTTATCAAAAAGATGGATGTTCTAAACTCTGCTCAAGTCAAGCAGCTCAGAACTAATCATATTACTGAATTCAGAAATAGTACTACTCTTGAGGACTTCTGTGAAGAAAGAGGGATCTCACAAAACTTTTCAGCTGTAAGAACACCACAACAAAATGGATTTGCTGAAAGGAGGAATAGAACCCTCATTGAAGCTGCAAGAACCATGATGTGTGCATCAAGTTTGCTTTTATCATTTTGGGCTGAAGCTGTCAACACCGCCTACTTCACTCAAAACAGACCCTTAGTGGTGAAAATGTTCAATAAGACGCCTTATGAGTTAATCAAAGGGAGAACACCAAATATAAGCTATTTCCATGTGTTTGGATGTCCCGGCTTCATTATGAATCAGAGGGATCAGCTGCCTAAATTTGAACCCAAAGGTGATGAACTTGTGTTGGTTGGGTACTCTGCCGTTTCCAAAGCCTACAGAGTATAAAATTACAAAAGAAAGGTTATAGATGAATTTATCAATGTCACATTTGAGGAGTCTAGGAATGCCTCTACCAATGTTGTTCCTGAATTAGCTTCAGGAGAGTTCAGTTTTGATGACCTTATGCAATCAAATGTTGAGGAAAAAGACTCAAAAGCTTCCACAAAATCCAGAGTGGAACCTGTTAACCACAATGGACATGATGATGATTTTGTTAGTACACCCTGTGTGAATAAGTGTACTGATAAAATTAATGCACCATGTCCAGAACCAATAAATGGTGATTTCCTGAATCCTCTGCTGATGTGTTCAACAACAATGATTCATTCTCAATGAATGAACAAGCTCAAGGAATCAGTGTGTCTGATAATCTTGAAAGTTGTTCTGTAAGACCTGATGAAAATGAAAATGATACAGGAGAATCTTCATTGAAACATGATCCTAAGTGGATCAGGTATCACCCAAATGATCAAATAATTGGTGACATCAACAAAGGGGTACAAACAAGATGGGACAGCTTAGAAAAATTTTGTATGTTTTCTATCTTTGTGTCCTTAATGGAGCCAAAGAAAGTTGATGATGCACTTAAAGATGCCAATTAGATCATTGTCATGCAAGAAGAACTCAATCAGTTTAAGAGAAACAATGTATGGAAGCTGGTCCCTATTCCTAAGGGTAAAACTATAATTGGCACCAAATGGGTTTTCAGAAACAAGATGGATGAGCAAGCTCATGTTATTAGAAATAAAGCAAGACTAGTTGCTCAAGGCTATAGGCAAGAAGAAGACATAGACTATGATGAGACAATTGCTCTAGTGGCCAGGTTAGAAGCAAGTCATTTGTTTCTAGCCTATGCTGCCCACAAGAGCATGAAGGTATTTCAAATGGATGTCAAGAGTGCATTTTTAAATGGTAAGCTACAGGAAGAGGTATATGTCAAGCAGCCTTCAGGTTTTGAAAGTGAACAACATCCAGGTTTTGTCTATAAGTTGGACAAAGCTCTTAATGGTCTAAAACAAGCCCCTAGAGCCTGGTATGACACTCTTACTGGTTTCCTTATGAGCAATGGTTATTCCAGAGGTAAAGTGGATACCACATTGTTCATAAAGATGGTGAAAACTGATATTATGCTTGTTCAAATATATGTGGATGACATATTATTTGGTTCTACTAATGAACAGTTATGCAAGAACTTTTCACTGCTCATGAAATCCAAATATGAAATGAGCATGATGGGTGAACTTACTTTCTTTCTAGGATTATAGGTTAAACAAACCTAAATGGAATTTTCATTAATCAAATAAAGTATACATTGGATCTTTTGAAAAAGTTTAGATTTGATCCAAGTTCTCCCATTAAAACCCCATTGACAACCAATGTAAAGTTGGATGCTGATTTCTGTGGTAAAGCTATTTCAGTAACAACTTACAAAGGCATGATTGGGAGCTTGCTATACTTAACTGCCAGTAGACCAGATATTATGTTTGCTACCTATTTATGTGCTAGGTTTCAAGATGATCCTAAGGAATCACATCTAGCAGCTGTAAAAAGAATCTTTAGATACCTAAAGGGTATACCAGGTTTGGGTCTTTGTTATCCCAAAGACTCCAGCCTATAACTAACTGGCTACTCAGATTCTGATTTTGCAGGCTGCAGGCTAGATAGAAAAAGCACAACAGGTGGATGTCAAGTTCTTGGTGGAAAGTTGATTAGTTGGTGTAGTAAGAAGCAGAATTCTGTTTCTACTTCTACTGCTGAAGCTAAGTACATTGCTGCTGGAGGCTACTGCGGGCAGATTCTATTGATGCAGCATCAACTACAAGATTATGGCCTTGTATATAGGAAAACTCCTATTCTATGTGATAATAGAAGTGCCATAGCTATCTTCAACAATCAAGTCTTCCACTCCTAAACAAAGCATATCGAGGTCAGACATCATTTTATCAGGGATCACATCTAGAATGGTAATGTGGAGGTAAGTTTTATTTTTACAGAAGAACAGCTTGCAGACATTTTCACCAAACCTCTTGATGAAAACATGTTTAATTACCTTGTAAGGAAGCTGTGCATGTTAAATAAAAGTGACTAAGTGTCAGTGATGATCTAAAAATTCCTTGTTCTAAACTGTCAAAATCTCTCAGAACAGCTTGGACAAGACAGGTTTTACTTGTTTTATACTTAGCCAGTTTTTGAATTTTTGAACAGCTTGGACATATAACATGCTTGAAAAAATAAGCTTTCTCCTCAAACATGTTCTGTTGTAAAAATTCTCAACCTGCTCACTCTCCAAGTCTGTCATACAAGGCAATGCCTTGTAACCAATTCAGCTATTGAACAGGTTTCACAATGAAACATGTTCTCACATAGCTGCACAGGTTGCATGATCAGCTTGAAGAGTGCTCAGTATGAGATGAAACCTGTTCCTCACAGGTTAGAACAATAGCTTAGATCATCAATTTTTAATTACCCTTCTTCACACTTATGTTTCCTAAATTATGTATTTATTTAACATAATTATCTATGGATAATGTTTGTTAACATGTGTTAGTAGTTACAAAGGTCAAGTGGTCTGACAACCGTTCTGACATGGCAAGCCATTCCGTTTTCCGTTAAAGAATATTTCAAATCAACTGCCCAAACCTTTCTCTCTCCTACTCACTGCCATTCAAATCCTATAAATACCTAAACCACCGTTTCATCTTCATCTTCTTCTTCTTCTCTACTGCTACCAAAACTACCTGCTAAACCCTAAAACGACTAAGTGTCATATATCGTGCATCACTACTACTTTCCAAATGGCTCATCAAAACAACCCCCTTCTACCTGTGTTCATTGGTGATGATGTTGAAAAACATCATTCTGTCACCACAATGCTCACAATCAAACCCACCAACTACATTGCCAATCTGACCATTCCCAAAAACTATGTGGGAAAAGGCTATGAACCAATGGTGGATTTTCTGCAAGCCCATCCCCTACACTATGCAATGACTGCATCTCCTGGTGTCCTGTACCAAGAGATGGTTTATGAATTCTGATACACCTATTCATATGACCAATCTACCAAAACCATCAGGGGAAATATTCTCAATGGCACTCAAACCATTAAGATCACTACTGCTCTTCTCAGGGTTGTACTTCATCTTCCCATTGTTGACAAAGATGACAAAGCACAGCCTGAGGATTAACAGATGGGCAACCTGCTACGCTTTTGTGGTGTAGCAGGACCAAAAGTGGGTGCTACCTTGTTCAGAAGGGAGTTATTCCCAACATACTGTTTTTCTCTTAGCCTCAGTGCTGATTTCCTGCAGCTGCAAAGTTGGCTCATTTGACCAGCTTAGCAGGGATGAGATTCCTATAGTCCTACAACGTATGGATGGGACTACTCTAAAAATGGCAAGGTGAATTTTCATGAATTTGAGAAACTTGGTGCAACAACAACAGCATCCTGTTGCTGTAAGGTACCGAAGGTTTTTGAGCCTCATCTTCAAACACGTTTGTGGTGAGCATCTGTACAACTCTAAACCTCTATTGACTACTGCTGCATTCCCTGTTATTGTTTATAGAGTATTTTACACTCCGGTACTCAACAATGAACCTCCTCTGTCCACTCCAATGAGGAGGTTACTTGGTTTGGTGGAAGGACCTTCTACTCAGAAGGTGGATCCAATCACTGCTCCCAAGGGAAAATCCAAATCAAGGCCTAAACTGATCAAAAGGGCCTTTCAAACAAGTGAAGTTGAGCCTGTCCGCAAGAAGGCTAAAACAGCTAAGTCTGCCCCATCAGCCTTAGTGGCTGAGGGGGAGCAGACTGCTCACCCTGGTTCAACAGTTGAACTTGAACCCTTTGTGGATGAAGCCTTTATTGTTGGTGCCTCTGTGGCACCTGAGACCATGGAATAGGCTGAACCTCTTGTTCCTGGCCCAGTCTCACCACCAGTTCAAATAGAACCCCTCATCACTTCCCCACAACATCCATCCTCTACCTCATCCCTCAAATCCTATAACTAAAGAAAATCAATAGCCAAAAAGAAACCATCCTCCCAAACTAGCCCCGCTGACCCCTCCCAACAAGAGTCAGTTGAAAAAGAAGCAACCCCTTCTGCCTTCACTTCTTCTATTTTGGGAGTAAGTGCAGTAAATTTGGAGCAGGCTTCACTCCAACAGGAGTCCACCCTGAGTCAGCCTAGTCCCTCTGGTTCCTCCCAATAGGAACCTGTTGTACAAAAGAAGACCACCCCATCAACTGTCCAAGCTTCTCAACAGGCTGAAGACGTTGAAAGACAGGAGCCCTCTCCACTCCACACTGAGTCCACACAGTCACCCCAACATATTTCTTCTCCACATTCTGAGTCTGCACAAGGTGCCAAAGCTGCTGATATAAACCAATCAGCAGATCAACCATTCACTTCTGTTCCTAGTGATGCAGCTGTTTCACACCCAACAGCTGTTGAAGGACCAACAACCCTAGCTGATGAACCTCGGGGAAAGAACATCCCTTTGGTGAGGCTACTCCCCAAGTGCAGATTTCATCATCAGCTTTCACCACTGATGATGTTGAAATGCACATCCCTTCCCCCCATGAAAAGGTGCCTATAAACCAAGGTCCTACTGAGGGAACTACCACTGGTCTTCAGGATGATGATTCAATACCAGTAGCATCTGAAAGGCCAACTACTCATATCCCTTCACCTCATGATGCAGATACAGCCACTGCTGAAGGTCCCCTTGACCCTTCCAAGCTGGGTCATTTAACTTATGCCCATGCTATGGAATTACTGTCAAAAGTCTCCCTACCTTCACCTACCGATCCTCATACTCCTCAATCCTCTCCCTCACCATCACATTCCTCACCATCAACCCAATCCAAATAGTCAACCCATACACCTTCATCCCCCAAAGATCTATCTTTGAAGGATCAGCTGTCTGTGCTGACCAACAAAATTGGCTCTTTGGAAAAATCTATGACCTCCCTCCCTTCATTTCAGACTCTGTGTCTGCCCAGCTTTAGGGGTTCCTTGATTTGTTCAGGACTTCTTTCCAAACCCATTCTCCCCAAGCTGATCATTCTTCTCAGCTGCTTGCACTTACTGCACAGCTGCAACAACTGTCCTGCTCCCTTTCTTCCATTCTTTCTCATCAACAGGACTCTGTGTCCACACTGTCAACTGTTTCCCAACAACTGTCAGCCCTTGTTGATACTTGCTCAAACACTCTCCCTTCAACTTTGGCCAGCCTGAATACCTTAGTGGTCTCTCTGTCCAATTCTGTGTCCTCAAACTTTGATGATATGCAAGATTCTCTTGAACTGAATCTTGCACAGCTTCAAAGTTTGGTGTTCACAGCCTCTGACAAGGAAGCTAGCTATCTCCCAGCTATCATCCCTTGCAAATTCTTGTTCTTCTTCTCTTCAAACATGTATTACCCAACCTGCAGAGGTTAAAGACAAATTGGCTTTCTTAGTGCATAGCCTTGTTGGTTCCAAACCTACTGCCAAAACTGCTGCTACTCAGCCTGTTGGATCCGTTCCTTCAGGCAGACCTATTGTTGAAGGCTCTGTGCCATCTCCTTCAAAGGGGAAGAAGATATCTACCTCGAATATCAAGTTTAAGGGGGAGAAATCTTCATCTCCCTCTAAGGTGAAATCATCTTCAATAGGGCAAGCAGCAGGTATATCCTAAACAGGTCCTGTTGCAGGTGTCTCCAAAATTTCTGAAAATGCTCAGCCTACTCAGGCTGGTTCTCCAAGACCAGCACCATCTAAGGGGGAGGAATCCATTCCTGAGGAAAGGCCAAGCAGAAGGAGACATCTGACTTTAGAACAAACTGAAGAGGAGGACGAAGTGGAGACTGAAGCTTTTACAGCTAAAACAACAAAGGGAAAAGAAAATGCCTCTGTGGACACTGACTATCTCAAAGCTACTCAGCTCAAATTTGACAAGTCTCATGCCAAAAAAAAAATGGGCGTTTCACTGGAGAACTATTATACCTTCAAAAAAGAGCAGCTTGAGATTTTGGAAAGATTAAAGAAGGAAGAAGCCTATGCCAAAGCTGCCAAGGCCTTTGCATTCAAGGAGGTAAGAATAGTTAAAATGCCATCCTTGGATGTTCAAAGGAAATTATTGGAAGCTGCAAAAGAGTCAGTGGCTGAAAAAGAAGGAGAAAAAGAGCAGAGTGCATAGGTCTTAGTGACCAAGTCAAAGCATGTATCCTCCTCAGCAAGAGCCGAAGTACACTTTGACAACTTGGCCAGGAAGAAATTCTTTGATGTGGCTAACAGAAGACTTGCCAAGGAAACCATTGTCAAAGCTGTCTTCATTTCAAAGAAAGGCAAGCAGTGGATGATTCAGATAACCAGGCTAGGTGCTGAGGGTCCAGAATTGGAAGCTTAGGAGTATGCTGATGTTGCTTGCATAGTGTACAGAGAATAGGTTGAGTTGGCAGTTGCCCTGAGTAAATCAAAGTCTGAAACTGCTAAATCTATCCGGGCATATGTCAAAACGCTGATGGAGAAAGTCAAAAACATGGGCCTGATCTCTAAAGAACAAATTAAGGGTATCTTAGTGGTGAAACCCAAGATTAAGCCCAGGAGAAAGAGAAAGGATATGAAGCTTGAAGAACTCCTTATGATGATTATTCAAGGCATCCTAGCTGTTGAAATCAAAGGAGTGAATCACAGCCTGCCAGAGTTGTTGAGCCTGAGGATGGAACACTCATAGAAGAGCCTATGTAAGGTAACCTGTAGCACATATCTGATCTTGACGCAACACCTTCCAATGAGTGTGGAATCCTCATTAGCGGTTTAACGGATCGATCACACATGAAAACCGGAGACGAACACAATAATAGCTGATACGACGAACGACCAGACACGTGTATTTCTCCAAAAAGACTCTGAAATCTCACAAGTTCGTACGTGCACTGATACGAGCTCTGAATGCTAATTTCTGCAAAAGTCATCTAGTCAAATGGATTAACACTTAATTATAAGGATTAAGTTCGAACTTAACTTAAACAAGTTCGTTTAGGCCCAAGCCCACGAACTTGTCCACTACTATTCGAACTTAGCTTCACTAAGTTCGAACCCTAGCCTTTGAACTTGTTCTAGAACTGATCTTTGAACTTATTCTAGAACTTATCTTTGAACTTATCATGCAAATGTAAACGTCATACACAAACAAGATCAAACATATATATATATAGATTGTATTTGCAAAGCCTGATCTATTACAAAAGACTATCTATACCTAGACTACTATCGTCAAATAGGGTGCACTAACAGACTCCCCCTTGACTATAGCTTCTAGTTAGATATCAATTAATTTATAGAACTAGGCTGATTCCAAATACTTCCAGAATACAATCCCTGTTCTACACAAACCTTTACAACTTTCTGGTACTTCTTGCCTTCTGATCTCCAACCTTCATGAAAATAGATTGGTTGCTCATGAAGTTTCAACAAGTCGCCCTGAGAAAGGTTTATAAGGTGCAGTGAGTCATACACTTTCAAAATAACTCTTTCATCTTTATCTTCCATGACTGCCTGGACTGTCTCATTATCAACATACCATCACTTCATATTGTTCATAACATTCTGTGGCATTGTCTTTAATGGAACCCTCTTTAGGCATCGAACTGGTTCGTAAAACATCTTCATTCATGGCTTCCCGGTCAATGGATCTTTTCTCGATTCATCCATGACTCTCTTTCCTTCTCTTGGCTTAATTCTATTGAACCTTCCAGACCGACCTTCTTTTCCGATAATTCTAGCTATTACTTCAGCATACTGGTCGTCTCCTAGGTTGATTAGATTTTTCCATGCTAGTTCCTTCACTTCACATTTAGGCAAAGTATTGAAGACTTTAAGTTTTCTTTTCGTAAAACTGGAGCCCATCTCTTCTTTTAAGCACAAACAGCTGCAATTCTCTGTCGAAGAACCAACTAAGAATGCCTCCAGATAGTTTTCCTGGGCTTGGCAATCTTATTTTCCATTTTACAACCAACTCAGTCTTCTTCTCCTCTTTTTTTAACCAAAGTTGTCTCTTTTCTTCATTGAATAGCTCCTTATCTGTCTCTTGAGTTGCATCATCATCCGATTCATCATTGATCGTTGACTTCAGAATGTCTAGATCTATCGGAATCTGGTCTGTATTTACATAATGTTCTGTGACTGGTTGTCCTTGAATGACTATCTCATCAGCTTTGTCTTCTTCATCTACTAAAACTTCATCATCTGCGCTCCAATCTGGAGCATTTTCCGGGACAAACTCTCCTTCTTCAAGCACTTCCAGATCATCTTTAAAATCAAAATACATTTCATCATCATCATCAATACCGGCCAAGGCTCCAATCATTTCTTGTTTGACTAACTCCGATGCTTCGGGAGCCTTGCCTTTTTCCTAATCTCTTCCTAAACCAGATGTTCCAGGCTCCCCCTGAAGTTCAGCTTGCTGAGCAGTCTCTTGTGGAAGATCTTCTACCTCACTGTCCTTTTGCGTACTTGGGTCGCCATTTCTCTAAACACTCCTCAACTCATCACCCTTACAACTACTCTCCCACCCTGAGCTTGTAGATCTTTCAATATTTGATCGACCAGCGTCTGAAGAGTCAGAATTTGAGACTGCTTAGTTGACATTGCTTCTTGTTGAGCAGCCACTTTAGTTTGTAGATGAGCATTCTGCTGCTCCAGCCTGGAGTTATGTTACTGCAACTCATTTACAGCTTGCGAGAGCTGAAATATTTAGATTGTATGGAAGTCTACCTTGCCTTTAAACTCTGTGAATCACTGATTTTCACTAAATGGAACGGAAGTTGATGGAGTGGTGGTTACGGCAGGTGGAATGGTAGAAGAGGTAGATGGAGCTCCCTGACGTATGCGTTGACGCTTTGCCCTCTGTGGTGTAGCAATCGCTGCCTCTTCTTCTAAGATAAAGTCTGAATCTCCTCCATCTTCATCACGGAGTGCTGGACGAGTCATCTTTCTTCTGCTCACAACTACTATTGAGCCATATCTTTCGAAAGAAATTGTTGGATTAACAGCTTTCGTAGCCTCCTCTTCTGAACTAGAGTCTGAGACTGATTCAGACGCTGTCTCAACATGACCTTTTTTCGCTTCAACCCGACTCTCTGTTCTTTCTATCTCTTCTTCACGACGTTCTGTTCCTACAGTTGCAGGAACTGGTGGCTGATATTCATCTATTTCCCTGAACAGGTCATCCACGTCAGTAGGAGGTTCCAAAATCTCCTGAACTAGTTGTTCTGCTATGTTTTCCTGTGCTGCAGCTCCTTGCTCAAAACTCTCTTGCAGCGTTTGTTCCCTCTGATCAGGCTGTGGTGCCGATGTTGACGGCCCAGCTGCCTCTGAAGTTGATCTTGAATGTGGAGTTGACATAGCAACCGGAGCTCGCCAAGCCAGCGCTTGTTGTGGTGGAGGTTGTTGCGGTTGAGGTTGTTACTGAGGTGCATCACCTATCCAATCATCGCCTTTGGGAGCAACAAAATCTGGATCTATGACAGCGCCAAAAAAGCGGAGCCACTTGTGGCCTTATATGCTCTACCCTTCGCGCATTATGAGATTGGCAGTCAGCAAATACTCGTTTATCTATGATTGCTACTCCAGTTTGTTCTTGCAAGGTCGGTAAATCAGGTAAAAAATGCCTTATTATCATCATGATAAAGCGCAGATACATGAGAAATCTTTCACGGATGGGAGCAGAGATTTGGTTGACAAACTCCCCAAAGAACATCTGTGAAAAGGTAAACTTTTTATTGTAGACGAGAGATATCATCGCAGATTGGAGCTTGGACACCATTGTGTCAAATCCCGCCTTCTTTGGAGCGAAACAGACCATGATGACGTGTACCAGATAATGCCACTGGCCAATGAGACCGCTTTTAACATACGAAGCCTTGGTTATATCTTGAGCATATCCCATTCTGAGGAAGGCCGCCTGCCTTATGGGAGCTGGGAAGTCAATGTGTCCAGCTTCTTGCTCAACTACCCCCAGTTACAGAATCAAACGAAGATGATTGGCAGAAAATGCGATTGGACGGCCACATACTGTTGTGCGTAGAACTGTAGGTGTAACAGTGCAATCTACTTGCAATGATTGCCAAAATTGTCGTACGTATGGAAGAATGATTGGCTGATTGTGCGTCAAAGCATATGTCACTCTGGATTGTGACAAGAATTCTATCATTTGCTGGTACGGTTGAGCCTCTGGCAGCTGAAGGTCAACTGCCATAACCATGTTCTACTTATTGAAGAACGCTCGATCTCCCATATCTGCACACAGTGTAGACACATAAACTGTTATAATATAATTTTGAATAATTTAAGTTATTCGAACTTGTTTAAATTCGTACTAGATTAAGTTCGAATTTGAACATCTTCGAACTTACTTAAATTCGAGATTGTAAGTCATTCGAACTTACTTAAGTTCGAACAGTCTTCTGACCTTCAAACTTAGTTAAGTTCGAGAACCTTATTCGAACATGTCTGACTTCGAACTTATGGATATTTTTGACAAGTTCGAAGTCCTGATAAGTTCGAATCCAAAGAACAAGTTCGAATCATGTTTGAACAAGTTCGAAGTCTGACATTTAAGACTTCTAATCCATGATTTTAACCCTTTTAGACATAGTGAATTGTAGAATCTAGTCCTAATGGTTTCTAATCAAGGTTATTAATCATTAATTATAAGTTTGTGACCCTAAAATTTGTGATTTACACCACCTAGCTCTAAATGATACAAAACTCTAAATTGGTCGATTTTAGCCACTAAAAGGTCCTAATCATACACTTACTTAGTATTTGTTGGTTCAAAACTTCTAAGATTGTGAGTAGATTCGAGGTATAGTGGAAAACTTCAAGAAATAGACCAAATTCGAGAAATCGATAAGTTCGTTTGGTAAGTTCGAGATCGCACAGGTAAGTTCGAGAGTGTAAGTTCGAAGGTAAGTGCATTGAATGAAGCACTGTTGACCTATTTATATCCAACAACCTTCGAACTTATATTAAATTGGAACTTATGGTAAGTTCAAAGATGAATTCAAACTTAACTGATGTTCGAACTTAATTGAAAATTTTTAAAATTCTTGAACAAAATCCAACTTTTTCACCTAACGGAGTTTTTCCAACTTTGCAAAACATTAACACTAAGCAACAGATCATCACGCAATATTGTTTCTTCAACAAAAAATGCATCCAAGTAACTTTTGACCTTATTCCTATTTATTAAAATCAAGATTATCTAAGCTAGAATAAATTAAAATAAAATAGAAAATAAAGGTAAAAATAAGAATAAAAAATAAAAAAGAAATAAAAATAAATTCAAAAATAATTTAAGGATAAAAATACACTAACAGAATACTTTTACCAGATAGTCAAAGAAGGTTCAATCAGATAGCGGTGTCAAAACGCACTTTCAGTATTTCACTTTCACACATCAGGAATTTTTTATTCCTTTGATTGTTTGTTGTAACATACACTTCAAGGTGATTGTTGGTATGTTTTTCCTTTTAAACATTCAACACTTTGGAAATTCCTCTGGCCTTTTTTATTTATCAGAAACTACCTTACGTGTCCCATACTTAGACATACGACTATCATCAAGGCAGACACACAATGATTATGACTTTTTGGTATTTACAAATTATCTTTAAAAGGCAAACGTCGGACACAGTTTTGTATTTACATACAACAGAGTGTCTTAGTTTGTCTTAGAGTTCCTCTTATGTTAGCAAGACAGCGGTAACAGGTCTGTACTCACGGACAACAAAACAATTAATGTTGCTAGTTCAAGTCAAAACATCGGTGACAGGTCTGTACTCACGTACAACAAAGCGACTTGTTTTGACTTTCGTTACTTTTCAAAACCTTTTCTTTCTTTGTTTAACATGTATTTTGATGTTGCTATACATCCCCCAGATAAACTTGCATACCTCATTCATAATCATTGTCTGTATGACTCTAACATAGAAATTAAGACCTTTTGGTCATACATCTAAATTAGTTACACATATGACATTTTCTTGATTATTTTATTAGCTTTAAGGATTTCCTTTATGTATTATGCCTACCAACACATCAGACAAGAATGTGTATGTCACTTAGATTTTAAGGTGCATTTTGTGTGAAACCTTAACACTTAGAGTTTGTTAGACTGTGCTAATTTTCATCACTTTGAACGCATGACTCTAAGACTTATCTCATTTTTTAATATTCTCTTTTTTTGAAATTTTTATGGTTTTCTCATTTTTCAGTAAAATATACTAAGAAACTAAATAAGTTACTACTACATAGAAAGAAAAACTACTAAGGTCAAGTTACTCTGGATTACGCATGCCATTTAGTTGAACTGACAATTCAAAGCATGATTTATCAAATGCTTTTGTGAATAAATCTGCATTATTGTCTTTTGTTGCAACTTTTACCAGTTTTATCAAGTTCTTTTCAGCACAATCACATATAAAATGATGTCTTATGTCTATGTGCTTTGTCTTACTGGATTATTTGTTATAGAAATTGTTGATTGATTGTCTATCCTAATGGAAGTATGAGTATAAGTCAAACCATAATCCCGCAATTGTTGTTGGATCCATAGAACCTGTGAAAAGCAACTACCCGTAGCTACATACACGGCCTCGCACGTTGATACAGCTACCGAAGTTTGTTTCTTGCATTGCCAGGATACGAGCCTCCCTCCAAGGAACTGACAACCTCCAGTTGTTGATTTTTCAGTTCAAGCGACATCCACCATAGTCAGAGTCCGTGTAGGCCTCTAATTCTAGATCTCCATCAGCATGATACCAGAGTCCCAGCTTCGGTTTCGACTTCAGGTATCTCAGAATTTGCTTCACAGCTTTCATATGTATCTACTATGGATTTGCTTGAAACCTTGCACAAATACACACAAGAAATATTATGTCAGGTCTAGAAGCAGTTAAATACATAAGTGACCTGATCATGGCCCGATATAAAGTCGGATCCACATCAGTATCACTATCTGTACCTGGTCCAAGATTATGATTCACTTGAATCGGAGTACTAAAATGTGCTGTCAACTTTGTTCCTTCCATCCTGAAGCGCTCCCAAATGTCGTAGACATACTTCATATGATGAATAAACATTCCTTCTTTCCTTTGTTCAACTTGTAAACCAAGAAAGAAGTTCAGCTCTCCCATAGCACTCATCTCAAACTTAGACTTCATAATCTTCTCAAATCCTTGCACATCTGTTTGTTTGATGACCCGAAGATGATGTTGTCCACGTACACTTATACTAATATAAAGTTTTCACCTTTACTTTTCACGAATAGTGTACTATCAATTCTCCCTCTCTCAAACCCATTGTCTAAAAGATGAGTTGACACTGTCTCATACGAAGCCCTAGGTGCCTGGTGTAATCCATACAGAGCCTTATCAAGGCGATATACTCTGTTGGGATACTTTGGATATGTAAACCCTGGCGGTTGTTCGACATACACCAATTCATTCAGCTTGCCGTACAAGAATGCACTCTTGACGTCGAGTTGATATACCTTAAACCCTTTGAAGGACGCGAAAGCCAGAAACAAACGAATCGCCTCAAGCCTCGCCACTGGTGCAAACACTTCATTATAATCTATTCCTTCTTCCTGGTTGAATCCTTTTTACCACGAGTCTTGCCTTGTTGCGAGTAACTATACCCCAATCATCCCTTTTGCACTTAAAGACCCGTTTGGTCCCTATAGCAACTTCTCCTCGATGTAACAACACTAACTCCCATACCTCAAGTTTTCTGAACTGTGACAGTTCTTCTTGCATGACTCAACACAAGAATTGTCTTTCAGTGCCATTTGCACGTTTTTTCGGCTATAAAACATGAGTATAAACACGTGTGAAACACCTCGGAGTCGTTGATCATCGATGACAACACTGTGTTATTGTTCACACTACTCCTAGTTCTCACACCGGTATGAGGATTCCCTGTGATACTCTCAATTGGATGATCCTTGTTTATCCTCGATGTATCAATCTCATCGACCTGAAGATTATCTCCCAAATTGGATCCTATTTCACCTACTGGAGGTATGACTTCTGACTGAGTAATTTTTACCTCATGATCACTGTCTTCGGAGGTAGAATCCCTTGTCTTATTCTCATTTGTAGGTAATTCAGGTTCATTTCATGCTGGAGACCCATCTTCTGTCGTTGTTGTCTCAAATGTTGATGAAATGCTTGATCTTGGAAAACCTTGACACACTTCGTTGAGATTCAATGATGAGAAGTCGTTTTCCACAGTACCTGTATTACCACTAAAAGGTATGTTAAATGATTCAAACACAGAGTCATAATCAAATAAACATTCAGGACCAGTTTGGGGTTCATGTGAATAACTTGTTACGTCAATGTTAAACACAATTTCAACCGTACCTTTTGTTTTGTTAAAAACCCTCTTGTTTGGTGAGTTAGGATCATAACCTGGGAAGTATCCTTCGTCAGCTTTTTCACCAAACTTAGGTTGATGTTTTGTTTTCAGTAAAGTACACGGTAACCCAAACGGTTCAAAGCCAGTTAACTTTGGTGGTCTTTATTCAGAACTTCATAACAGGTTTTGTTCAGTGATTTGACAGTAAGGACCCAGTTTAAAACATGACACGCGGTATTCACTGCCTCCCCCCAAAACATGGTAGGAAGCTTTGAATCCGAGAGCAAGGTCCTTGCTGCCTCAATCAAAGTTCCGTTCTTGCGTTTTGCCACCCCATTTTGTTGTGGCTCATAAGGTGCACTAAACTAATGCACTATGCCTTTAGTTAGGCAATATACACCAATTACTGCATTCTTAAATTCTGTCTCGTTATCACTCCTGATACATTTTACCATTGTCCCGTATGAGTTCTCGACTTGGTCTAAGAACCCAATCAGCTATCCAGCTGTTTCTTCCTTTGTACCTAAAAAGAAAACCCAAGAGAAACGTGAGTAATCATCAGTAATAACTAAACAATACCAACTATCACCTATGCTCCTTTTGTTGATTGGACCGAAGAGATCCATATGCAGTAAATCGAAGGTGGAAGCTATCGAGTTTTGAGTCTTTGACTTGTGTGACTTCTTTCTTATGTTGTTTTTCCTTCTTGCATGGGACACACTTGTCATCAAACTGAAAACTCTTCAGTGGAACACCTTGCACCACACCATTTTTTGTAATGTAATTCATTTTCCTTAGGTGCAAGTGTGCCATGCGTCTGTGCCATAGAATAGATTCGTACTCTAAAGCTTTAGATAGTAGAAAAATTGTTCCCATCGATGAGGTTGATACATTCATGTCCAGCATGTACAGATCATTCTTCCTTGGGGCTCTCATCATGATCCAATCTTCAGGTATTTTGAATCCCGGCTTCAGCACTAACGCTTCAGTTTCAGTAAAAATAACTGAATGCTTCTTATCACATATCTGAGATACACTAATGAGATTGTCATCAAGTTTATCGACATGATAAACTTGATCAAGTGTGATTGTCCCATTTGTGACCACTTTAGTTCCAGTGATATGTCCCCCCTTGTTACCAGCAAATGATTCAAATCCCTTGTTTCCTCACTTGAAGTCTGTGAGTAGACTCCTTTTCCCAGTCATGTGACGAGAGCAACCACTGTCGACGAACCATTTTTTGTTTAGACCTGTAGTTAGCTCTTTTTTGTGGTCCGACTCCACATTAGCCATTTGAGCTGCAAATTGTAGAATGGTCTGCTCCTTTGACTTTTCCACCAAAAAAGGACTTGAATCTGTTTGCTGAGTGTCCTGTGCTTCTTCTTCAGCTCTATCCTTCCCGGCCTCAGTTAATTCTGCCATAAAGGCTCTGGCATTCGACTCCAGATGAGTGCTCCAATCATATGTTCCATTAAGCTGTCTGTTGGATGACACATTGGTTAACAGTCCAGCGCTGGCTGCTTGATTCCCAGAACCACTAGATTGATATCTCCCTTAGTTCTAATTCTGATAATCTTCCACTTTTGACCTTTGACACTCTCTTGCAAGGTGTCCCAATCCTTGGCAAATGTAGCACTTTACCTTTGACTTGTCAAACCCAACATTGTTGTTGCTAACGTTCAGAATTCTTCTTGTCTCTTCATAAACCTCTTGACCCTTTAAGTCACCATGGCCAGTTGCCATTGAAGGTCCATCTCTTCCAAGTCGTTGGGTGCTACCTGATCGTAATCTTCTTCCCACAATGCTGGATCGTTTATTTTTCCCTGAACGCAATTTCCGTACGCTGCGACAAACGAAGCTAGAAGATTTAGATGATCTTCAGCTGATTTTGCGCTCATCGTCATCTTTGAATAACCTTGAGAAGTAGACGTTGCTTGATGTGGTTTTTCTTCTGGTTTGGAAATCTCTAAAAACGCTCTGGTACTAGAATCCTCTGTCTCAAATGGAGTGGATTCTTCTCCCGAGAAAAATGTTGTGGCACCTGACTTCAGTTCACTAGCGATTGATGGTTTTTATTTCCCAAAATACATCTCTGGATCTTGAACTGATCAAATTCCCGTTCCATCTTCTGTAACTTGAAGTTGTATGCCCTCAGCATTTCAATAACCCCTTCAAGAGTAAGAGTCTCAAACTTCTCTTCATCATCCTTTATTAGCGTCGGGTACATCTCCCACTTAGCCGGTAAAGCATCCAGAAGTTTTTCTATCTTCTCAGTCTCTTGATACTCAACATTGTGATTTTCAAGTTCAGTTAGCAGATGGTAGAATCTACTGATTGTCTTATCTAGCGTCTCATTCTTCACTGCCTTGAAAATGGCGAATTGCTGCTTCAGCATCTCTGTTCTCCCATTGCGTACCCTAGGATTTCCCTCACATCTATTCTCTAGAGCATCCCAAAGCTCTTTAGAAGTCCTATGATTACTTAATGTGTGTAGGATTTCCTGAGGTAACGCCATTCTGATAATTGAGAAAGCTCAGTTCTCGGCCTCATAAATTTTCTTGTCGTCATCTTTCATGTTCTGATACGTCAAGACTCTTTGTCGGCCTTCAAGCTCTTGCGTAGAAGGAACATACCCATCATCAATGCATATCCACATGCACATGTCACTGAATCTTGCAAAGTCAGCAAACCTATCCTTCCACCAATAATAATCCTCTAGTTTCATCAGCTTAGGCGGAGAATTTGCTTTGCCAACCTCATGGTCCATTTCCAGGAATTTTTGCAAACTGGACATTCTTTCACAAACTTTTTGTTTTCAAACTTAAACAATTTAATTTAAAATAAATCCTACGAACTTATGCAAGTTCGAAATAATTAAATTTAAATTCGTTTTTTAAATTAAATTCGAATTGTTTTTAAGTTCGAATGTGTGTAAATTCGAGAAACCCTAGATTCACTGACAAGTTCGAATCCCAGATAAGTTCGAAGAAACCCTAATTTTCTAACAACTTCGAATCTGACAAGTTCGAATTCTAACAACTTCGAATTATAGTTAATGTTGGTACATCCCGTGTGACGATAGCAGTCTAAGTTGTCTTACATTGTGATTTTGCATATGTTTGGTATATATATATATTATATATGATTGATGTTTATCAGTGTTTGTATGTTTGAACTTGATGTAATGTATTACAAGAAGTTTAAACATAAAACTCAAAGATAAAATCAATCATAAGGTAATATTATAAGACTTAAGTGTTTAAGTGTATTGGTTAGATTCGAATATGTAAAGGAAGACATTCGAATCTGTGATAGATTCGAATGTATCCTTAGATTCGAATATAGGTTAGATTCGAATCTGTCAGATGGACAGATTCGAATGAGGCCTTAGGCCAGATTCGAGGTTGGCCCACAACAGACTCGAATCTGGGTCTATAATTAGGGATAGACTCGAATGATTAAGAGACCTTTGGCAGAATTCGTGAGGAATTAAGCGATAGGCGATCTCGAGTTTATCAAGCTAGGTGAGTCCCATTTCGGAGAGAATTAGTACGTAGGATCGTTCGTGTGTCGTTCGTTCAGCGTCTAATAGTCTCCGTGTTTCCGTTGGTTGAGAGTTGTCCGTCTGACCGTAAACGAGGATTCCGCACTCGTTCACGGATCCGCGTCTAGATAGATCTGTCAGTGGTAGACCTTACAGTTAAATTCGAATGAAGCCATAAAATAACATCGAGAGGAGCATATTCTGACAAGTTCGAAGAACCCTAATCCCCCTTAAGTTCGAGCGCCGCAAGTTCGATAAACAGCCAAAAGTTCGATAAACGGCAAAAGATTTCTGGTAAAAACGTCAAGAAACCAAATATTGTTCGTATGAACACGAAGAACACTCGTTTTGTCTCTGATACCACTTGTAAGATCACCTGTAGCATGGATCTGATCTTGACGCGACACCTTCCAACGAGTGCAGAATCCTCGTTAGCGGTTTAACGGATCGATCACACACGGAAACCGGAGACGAACACAATGATAGCCGATAAGATGAATGACACGACACGTGTATTTCTCCAAAAAGACTCTCTGAAATCTCACAAGTTCGTATTTGCACTGATACTAGCTCTGAATACTAATTTCTGCAAAAGTCATCTAATCAAACGGATTAACACTTAATTATAAGGATTAAGTTCGAATTTGACTTAAACAAGTTCGTTTAGGCCCAAGCCCACGAACTTGTCCACTACTATTCGAACTTAGCTTCACTAAGTTCGAACCTAGCCTTTGAACTTGTTCTAGAACTTATCTTTGAACTAATTCTAGAACTTATCTTTGAACTTATCATGCAAATGTAAACATCGTACACAAACAAGATCAAACATATATATAGATTGTATTTGCAAAGCCTGATCTATTACAAAAGACTATCTATACCTAGACTGCTATCGTCACACATGGTACACGAACAGCCTGAGTTTGGTGTATTCTTTGTCGACCCCTTATCAAAGAATACACCAAACTCAGGCTTGTTTGTAATTAACACTTGTCGATAATATACATACAAACATTAAGCAAGTGTGTTGAAATATTAAATAGTTGTATTCACCCCCCTCTAGAGCTTAGAGCAACTAACTAGGGAAACCTTTTGCGACCTACAAGTTCAAATCAGGAACTTCAATCCTTTTCTCTTTTCTTCTCTTTAATCTCTGAACTTTTTTTTTCTCTCTCTGATATTCATATATCTTCTTCTTTGATCTTCTCTTTCCTTATGAGCAAACTCTCCCCCTTGAATCATGAATAGCATTTGATTCTCTCCCTTGATCAATCATAGACAACTATATCATCTTTCATCTTTAAATCTTCTGAAGTTATCATATTTGTCACAGTTGTCTTGAATTGTTGTTACCATTATCATCAACTACTCAGCAGTTGTCTTTGAAATATAGCTTTTCACCCCCTCATGATGATTTTAGGAATTATGAACATCATGAAAAATCTTTAGAAACCTAGATACAGTGAATTTACGATAGCAGAAATACAACTACAATCACAATGACAATTACAATTCAGAAATATTACAAAATTGTGTCTCTCCCCCTCACACTAATATCCTTTCCCCCTATACTGAACAAATATAACAGTTACCCTAAAATTTATACTTTTTTCCTTTTAAAAAAACAAACAAAGCTTTTAAACTTTGTGAAAAATGAAACAAATTCACTTTGTAAGTAACAGAGTCCAGGTCCACATAGGAGTTTTGTTTACACAATAGACCTTATCTATATGACCTACTTTCAGCGCTGGCGTGATGTTAACACTGGTAGAATTTCCAAATAGTCATCGAGAAATCTTTTAGTAAGAAAGAATCATTCTTATTTGTTCCGGCTTAGTCACTTTGGACTAGCAGTTTATAGTACTCACGCAGACTGTTAAACTCGATGTGTCCTAAAAGTGTATATAATCAGCTCTAGACACAATGTGCATCCATTGAAGTCGGAGACCGGAGCAAATTTCATCATTGTTTCAATATCAATAATATCCAAATGATATATCAATAGAAATGTGTCATATCTCCGTGATTATTGAAACAAAAATCTTATGAGACGTAAGTGAGTGGTTGGTGGGGTTAAGTACATGTGTCACTGGGTCCATGACGTCTTTTTCAATATCAAGTCACCTAGGCCGGGCTTGATAGATTATGTGGATTACCAGCCGACACAATGTAGGTAGGATTATCTTTTCTTCAAATCCTTTTTCAACTCTCAGCTCTTAACATTTTTCAACTATCTCTCTCATTTACATTTTACCTCTGCTCGACCCTGTCAGTATCCCGTGATAACTGATACTTCTCAACTAATAGACCTAAAGAACCCTCACCCACACAAAGTATAGATGATTTGCTCCTTGGGTAGGTCTTCTAGTTCTGGTTAGACCATAGAAGCGATGTTTATGTCTATCACACAATTTGGTGCATAATCGGAGTCAGCAGAAATAATCTTTAGCGTTTCAGCTCATGCGATATAACATTAAACAAAATATTTGGATTTTTCAGTTCTGATGAATTAGGAGATGAAATGATGAATGAATATGGGAAATGATGAATTGGGAGATATAAGAACGAAATGAAAAATCTGATATAAGATATGAAATGAATCAGATTTTTATGAAAGAATTAGCTCATGGGAGATTATGAGAGAATCCAGTATAAAGAAATAGGAAGAATTCTAACAAAGAGAATCTCAGAAGCAATGAAATTATGAAAAATCAAAGAGATTAGATCACAAAGAATGAGAAATTAAGATTCTAAAAAATTATTCTTTTTCACCTCAAAAATCTTTTTATGTGTATATAAAATATTTTCGTGAAAAATACACACAGTTTTGAAAAAAAAATATTTCCTAGTCATAGTACGTCTGAAACTCCCTCTAGAAATAAGCACACAAAGTTAGACATCATTTAATAATTAATCAGGAGCAAAAAATTGAAAAAATAAAACTCCCTCTTTGTCAATACAACTTCAGAGTTGAATTAAGGGCTGGAATTTTAGAAAAAATTGTCTTTCAGAATCAGGTTCTAATCTGAAGCAATTAAAAGCCTTTGTTGTGAAAGCTCGGGTTTCAGTCTGAGGTAACTGAAAACCATTTGAATTTAAGATTGGGTTCTGCATTGATGTGTACAAAAACCATATCCATTGATGTTTGGGTTCGACTCTGTTGTGAGTAGAAGCCTCTGTTCTGCATAAATCAAGATGTCTTTGGTATCCAAACCGATTTGGATCCATACTTGTTTAGCACTTTTGGGTACCCATCTCAAAACGGGTTTTGGTACCCACTGGAACTTGGTTTTCGGTGTACCCAATCTTGTTCTTTAAGTAAGAACTCATTTCTTTCTTTCTCAAATAAATCTTAGTTAACGAAAACTCTTTTTCAAGAGCAAAAGATTTTTCAGATTTGTTTGAATCATAATTTGGATCAGAAAGATTTGTCTTTGAAAGTGTTTATTCAAGATCTTTAACTTTCTTTTAAAGGTTATATCTTTCAGGCAAAAGATATTTCAGTTGAGTTGCATTCTGAAAATTTGCTTCTTTAGAATCGTCAAGTTCTTCTGGTAATTCAGATATTTTCAATTTAAGCACAGATATCTCAGAATTTAAAACTTTCTGGTTTTTTTCAAAATTTAAAACTTGTTCTTTCAATCTTTTGACATCATGTAAAGCAAAATCTTTATCTGTATTTAATTGAACAAGAACATCATAATTTCTCTTACGAATCTGTTCAGATTCAGTAAGTTTTGCAATTAGCTCCGACTTTGTAAGATTCAAAAACTGATTATGATCATTGTCATTTTGAACTGCTGATATTGATTTTTCCAAGATCTTTTATGGACTGATGAGTGATTTCTGATTAACGCTCTGAAAAATATATATGTGAATGAGAACTTGTTGAAAATCAGCTCAGAATTGACTTTTTGACGTTGAAATTTTAGTTTTTATAGGAGTCGAATTAGGCTGCAAAATTGCCCGAACCGGCTTCACCAATTCTAAAATTGTAGATCTTGGTTCAAGCTTCGTTTTGGCGTATGGTAGGCTTTCTAACGATGTTCCAGTTAAAAGTTATGGCCAATTTTAAGCAGCAAATGTCATACAGTAAAAGTTGGAATTAAACTCGAATGATTAATGATGAAACTTGAATGATAAGTATCAAACTCGGATGATTAAGATTGAAACTCGGTTGATGAAGGATCAAACTCGAATAGTGAAGGAGAAAACTCGATGAATGAAGTACCAAACTCGGTGAATAAAGTACCAAACTCGATCATTGAAGGATCCAACTCCATTGAATGATGATCAAACTCGGATGCCTAAGGATTAATCTTGGATGAATAATGAACATACTCGAAAGTTTTATGAGTAAACTCGGGTGACCAAATGATGAAACTCGGATGAAATTTAAACTTCCTCGAAAGAAGTATCAACAAACTCGGGTATTCAAATAATCAAACTCGAAAAACAAAGGATGAAACTCGGTCAACAAAGAATAAAAATCGATTAAAACATTAATCAAACTCGATCAACACTCTATCAAACTCGATCAACACTAAAAATTCATTATTACCCGAGTTTGGACAGAAAGTTATCAAAATCAAGTTCAAAATTACAATTTTCAACAAAAAAATCCACGATTTGATCCCAAATTGATATCGAATGTTTAGTTTTGACACAAACACTTTAGAGAGAAATTTTTGTCTAATATCATATTAAAACCCAAAAATTTGAGAAAAATCCGTAAGAACACAAAAAATTTGAAAAATCAGTAAAATACAAATTACTATTTTGTGTGTTTGGAGTTGAAATCTGAGACTTATATCAATCTATTCGTCTTTAAAATTCGCACCTTTGATCCAAAAATTACTTCATTTCATCCAGTCAATCAAAAATCCTATGGAATTTTATGATTTTTCGAAATTTTTTTTGAAAAGAACAGTGTTGGTGAAATTTATCTTCCAGAATAAAAAATCACTCGATTTTAGCCATATTTGGCTCTGATAGCAATTGATATTCAGTAATTAACAAACACAAATATGATTCACACGATTAAGAACAAGATTAAACAACACCACTAACCGAATGATTGAATTATCAGAGAGAAGTTACAATGCAAGGCTTTTAATGCACAAATTCCAATATGACCTAGCCGTACAAGACAGAATGATTTCGCGTAATTTTTGTACTGATACGTACAACAACAGTACCAAATACTTCTTTTTACATACATACTCAAACTATTAAGAAATGACAAAATAAACCCAAGACTTATTACATTCATCGACAATATTAATTCCCAACACAACTTGCTAGACGATGGGGATCATTTATGCATTCCATATGTTGTTGCTTCTTATTTCCTTCATGCAAGTGTGATATTTCGAGGTAGTTCTATCTGTGGTGGTAAGTACAATACCCAATTGGCTAGATCATTCCACATTCTCACCCCCAGAGAATATAGCTAACCTGAGAGAACTGGAGCCGGCTACAAGTGCCGGTGAAGCATTTGTCACTAAGGCTATCATCATTAAAAAGGCTGGTCAGCTATATCTTCTTGCTGCTCCTGATGCTCGCCAGCTACTTTCACAGCATCACTAAGAGCCGATTCAGCAGCCATAACCACCACCTCCACCACAGCATGATTCGAGTTAATGCCCGTGGGATGCACAATTTGCAAGTTTTCATAGTCGCTTTGACTCTCTAAATCTGGGTAGGGATGAGCAATATGACAGTATAAATGTAGGTCTGCAACAGAAGAATTCAGGGCTAAATCAAATGCATTCAAATATCTCCACCAACAATGACATGCTGTCACAACAAAAGACAGTAGTGGAGAGAGGCAGGTCGATATCTGGAATATCTGCATTCATCAGTTGATAGTATATTCAACTACTTCCCTCCAAAACAGCAAGTGCTTCAACCATCACCTCCAGAATCGTTTCAATACTTTCCATACATGACCTGGGATGAGAGGTACCGGCAGTAGTTTCGACAACAACAAATGGATGAGGTAGTGGAGACGATGATCAATTATAGCAGGAGGAAGAAGATTTCTCCTCTGAAGTTTTCAATAAACAATTTTTAGTTTTAGTTTGTTAATTTTGGGTTGTAAAGGCTTGGTGCCTTAAAACAATTTTACTTTTCCGCATTGTCACTTTCATCATTTTATTTTAGAACTTTCGTTGCCTACTTTCTTCTATTCTAATTGCATTATTTTTGTTAATTTTCCCTATTCTGATTTCATTTTTGTTTATGTTTTATAGAGACCGAGACGAGTGGTGACTTTGCTTCATTTTTGAATGACTTCTTTATTGATTTTTATTATTTTACCAAATTCAACCTATTTAGAACATATTATGACGGTGCTTCCTCCTATATATTCAATAATAATAATTGTCTTCATTGTACTAGTAGAAATTACTATTTTAATGGTTTAATATAATTAATATGTGAGTGTCATGACAATGTATACATATTTAATTAATAATGTTTTGTAATTTGATTGAAAGTAGACAAAAACTAATAGTCTATTCAATAACTTTTGATATACAAATATTCATTCATGGTGTGTTTATCAATACCAATTGACACAAGACAATTAAATATTGAAAAATTTTCGGTTAATATTTTAAAATATCTCTTCAATCTAATATAATCTTATTTGGATTCAAACCAAATCAAATTTTTATTTTTCAATAATTAAATAGTTAAAATACATTACGAAGTTTACAAAGGATGATAAGAAAATAATTATTATCCGTATTTAGTTAGATAGTAAGAAAAGTAGTAGTTTCTGTCCAACAATAATATCATTTTTGTATTTTCCTAATAAATTATTTATATATTTCAATTTATAATCTCTATATATTTTATTTATAAATCATGTATTAAAAATATTTGCATAATATACTGATACACAAAATTGTTAATCAACATATATACATGATTATTTATACAAACATTTTCAGTTCTTATATTGTGTTGTTGCCACTTGAAAAACAATGAGATAAAGACAACAATTTCAACTCAATGGACCAAATGTGCCGGAGTCTAAAAAAGACCCGTATTAAAATCTAAACTAGGACGTAATTTAAAAAAAATTAGATAAAGACAACAATTTCAGCCCAATGGACCATATGCTGGACGACTCGGCGAGTTAACGTAATCGACTCGGCGAGTCGATTCCGGAACTTTGGATATGCTTGGCCCGAAACTTCGGTTCGACTCGACGAGTCAACATGTTAGACTCGACGAGTCACTTGTCAGTTTAGCCTACATTAACAACAATTAACGAATTTCACGACATATTTAAAATTTCACGAGATTTTTAAAAATTTCATGACATTTATTTTAAATTTCACAACATTTTTAAAAAATTTTCACGACATGCTTTTAAAATTTCATGACATTTTTAAATTAACTTCACGACATTTTTTAAAAATTTCACCATTTTTTACAATTTCACGACAAATCCTTGCTCAAATTGGTAAATTTGATAGGAAGTGCTCAAAATCGCTTAAGTCTCGTACTTTTTGCCCATTTTCGCGAAAATCCCTAAAAAGTATTTGTTGTTTTTCCTTAATTATGTAAATGCTAAAAAAAATTAATTAATAATAAGTAAGGTGTCGTTTATTTTGAACATCAGTATTGGGACCTTAGCTTAGTGGTAGAGCATTTGATTGTAGATAAAAGGTCACGGTTCAAACCTGGTAGGGTCCTTATAAATTTGATTTTTAAACCTTTCAAAGAAAAGATCTATTGTTTTTTTAACAATTTTATATATAGTTTTTCTTCCAAAAGTTGGGAAAAAAACTGAAAACATATCAAACCCAACCAAGAACATTAGGATCGGTTTTCAAGTCTAAATTGTAACATTTGTGATTATGATCCGGTTTAATCTTGTGCAAGTCAATTTGGGTTGCTCATGCGTAACAAACAATAATACTTTCAATATTTACGGAACGATGATTGCTTTATTAGATGTATGAAACCGATTTATCTAGATTAATAATGTCTACTATTAATGTCCACACTAGCCTGTGACAAATAAAATGTTCAAATATTCTTTTTAGTTTTTTCCAAAACCTAAAGACCATGCTTATAAACAGTTAGTTATAAATTTTATAAATTCAGTTGTACTTTTAATGACGTTCCAACATAATTGTCTATATAAAATAAGTAATAATGTTAGACATTTAATTTTGATATTGTGGATTTATTTTGTAATAATTATTTCTAGAATATTTTGTCTTGTAATTTATTTCTAGTTAGCTTCTTTGTAATTAAAGTTCAAGGGGCCAAAGTGCAATTCCTTGAAACTTAATTAATTCTCCCTAGGTGTAGCTCCTAGGGTTTGTAAAAAGCAACAGTTGACATTTGAGAATTGAATACACGGTTTTGTTCTCTCAGCCGCCGCATACATTCTTCAATATTCTTATTGTCTTCTTCTTTAATCATTACACATTCATTGAGTGAATGTTCTGTTTGTGAGTGATTATTGACGTATATGTGCTGATATTATCTGGGATTCATCTACAACAATTGGTATCAGAACTCAAGGAGGTGGATTTGAACATTAAATCTCGGATTCTACTGCTGTTCATCGAGTTCTTCATCAAAAAACCCAGTTTGATCCTCTTTTTCTCGAATCTTTTGCTGTTTTCGTGTTTTTCTTTTCATATAATCATCTCGTATACATTCCCTACTGATTTAGAGCTCTTTAGGTTCAATCTTTACATCACATTACCCTCTTAAATCCGTTTTTTATATCTTGAAAAACACATGGGTTTTCTAGTTATTTTGGTCCATTTTTAAAGATTTTTAAGTGTTTTGGTGTATTTTAAAGGCTACAAAGTGTTTCAAATAATTTTCAATCATTTAGAAACTATTTATAGGCCAAAGATCTGCTAGTTGTGTTTCTGGACATTTTCTGAAATTTCATAACTGCTTTAATTCGGACCTGTACTGTTGCATTTCGGACCTATTCTCGGACCAGTTCGGACCCCAATCCGGACCAACTCGGACCCTACTTCGGTCCACTTCGGACCATACTTAGGTGACCTTCAGACCATTTATTCCCCACTTCGGACCACACTTCGGTCCCATCCGAACTTCGGACCCTCCGAAGTTCTGATCAGGAAACTTTAAAACACTTAGTTTATCTTGTGCTTTCATTGTGTACTTCCATTTCGGACCATCCGAATCCGGTCCATATCCAAATTCAGTGTTTCTCTATCTTGCCAAAATTTTCCCAACTGTTCATCCGTAGTGTATCCTGTTCATCTGAATTCACATCATCCAAATTCGGTCTCCTGATCTTGATCCATCCGACTTCGGTTTCTTCCGAATTCACTGCTCATCCGAATTCGGCCCACCCTTTCCACTGGTTAACCAGATCTAGGTTCCATCCAAAGTTATTGTATATCTGAATTCGGTCCCATCCGAACCTACTGTTCAGCCGAAATCGGTCCTATCCAAATTCAGAATTTGATCCGAATTCATACCATCCAAGGTACTGTTCATCCGCAGTTCAGCCAATTTGAATCAAGTTTCCACCTACAATATCTCATTCTTCCATATCAGCACCATAAATCATGTCTCGAGAAGCCCTTGTCCTCGGTTCTGAGAACAGACCACTTGTTCTGTATCCCGATGAGTATGAGCAGTAAAAGTCCCGATTTCGAAAGTTTGTTGGTATGCAACCCAATGGCAACCTTATGCTCCAATCAATTTCTGAGGGCCTAGTTATCTACTATTGGGAAATTGCTGCTAGATCCAAAGCTGACCCCCCTGTACTCGCTTCCAAAGTTGAACGCGAACCTGCAAATGATGCAGAGCGAGACAGGCAGCATGCTGACAAGAGGGCTGAATATCTGATCTACCAAGCCCAGCCCACTGATATCCTTGTAGGAGTAGACAGCAAAATGTCCGCTAAAGAGATGTGGGATGAATTAGATTTTCAAATGCTAGGGGCAGACTTAGATGACAAAGCAAAAATTGAGGAGGCAAAGGCAAAGTTTACCGAATTCAGGGCCAAAGACGGGGAGTCGGATTCTGTGCAGTTCTGAATGAACTTAACAAACTGCACATCAAGAAAGACAAGGATGACATCAACATCCTGTTCTTTTCTGCCTTAGCCCCCGAGAGGAAAATTTCATGCCGGGCAACGCGTTGAGTTTTGGACATCCCAAATGTGTCTATCAATGTGGTGTTCAAAGAGTTGAAAAAGTATCAGGGTGACGTCGACCATCAGAAGCAGATGGCCAATCAGCTAGCATCCTTGTCACTATCTGCCAATACGGGCATGAAACCCACTGATTCTCTGGCTGCGATTTTCAACAAGAACATTCCCGCTGCATCTTATACTCAAGGTTCATCATCATCCCAGTGCCGATATGCTTCTCCGCCGTGTTAGATAATGGACGAAGAAGAAGCAGCAATTCAGGAACAAATAGCCTTATGGACTAATTGTCTAAAACAACGACTTTTTTCCAATAAGACTAAAAATCAGCTCCGTTACGACACCGGTCCGCGGAGGTACTCGGATGACAGACGAGATGACAGATGGGATGATTATCGTAGGGACGATTTTCGAAGGGACGACAAAGATGACCGATGATACGAAGATAGACGAGACTATCAGGATGATCGTCGTTATAAAAGGCGAGACGATAGGAGAGATGATCGCATGGATGATCGACGCGATTATTACATAAGGGATGATCGTCGTGATGATAGATGGGATGACCGACGAGACGATCGAAGGGACTATGATCGTCGGGACAATGGAAGGGATGATAGTAGGGAACCTCGTCGTGCCGACAAGAGGCCAGGGGAGAGGAGAGATGAGAGGCCGAGAGAAGAAGAGCCTAAAGGAACCGAAGAACGTCTGTGCTACAAGTGCGGCAAACTGGGCCACTTTTCTCGGGAGTGCAAGAACAAGTTTGAAGGAGACGTCGGTTATTATGAGCGGAAGCTGGAAGCCGCCAAGAAGAGGATGAATGCTATGGCTCTCATTGCCCAAAAAGATTATTGGGATGCAGAGGATACTTATGACGGGGACGACAAAGGAAAAAATTGCTAGATGGCGGATCGTCTGGGATTGGATAACTATGCTACATCAACTGATTCAGATTTAGACACTGCTGCTAAGGGGGAGACACCACAAAATCCACCAGCATGTTTGATGGCCAGATCCGACGATCCAGAATGTTCGTCATCAGATTCTGAGGCACGAGAGGTACATTCCTTTTACTTACCAAAGCATGTAAATAATTTATCTGTACACACTAAATGTAAATTGCACACACATATACTTGATTTAGAAGCTAGGTTAAATGCTGAAACAGAGAAGTGTGTGGAGGCTGAACATCTAGCCCAAACATTAAAAGAGTCATTTCAATTATATCAATCAAAGTGGTTAACTAATCATAATGTGATAAAACATATGCTAATTGAAAAGGTAGATGTCCAGGATAGGAATACGTACCAAGAATCTTGTATGGATAGGTTATCTAATGAAAAGCTCTCATTAAAAGAAGAAATATCTATTCTATCAAAACAATTAGAGACGGTAAGTATGGAAAACATAGACGGCTTAGAAAAATACAAAATGATAGACGAAGAAAGAATAAGTTTGTACCCTCGAATAAAGACCCTCGATGATAAATTTTTTAAACGGGGTCAAACTGAACAAACTATTCATTTGAATCAGCCCAAAGAGAATAGGTTTTACTATTCTAAACAAGGAATAGGTTTTAAAAATCCTAAGTATTTGGAAAAGACTCAAAAAGTTTTACCTCTGTTTTATGACATTAATTACATGGGTGCTGGGCTTAAATCTTTCTTTTTTGAGTCATCAAAAGAAGTTTTACCCCAAGAGGACGAGAAACATATTGAAAATAAAGAAAAGAAAATCTCTTTTAAATATGAAGAACTAAACGAGAGTTATTCTTATAGAGTACCCACTCTAGAGGAAAATTTCTTGTCAAGTTATTCTGAAGCTTAAATGAAAGCAGAACCTGTAAAACCAATCCCTCACCTTTACATTCCTACAAAAGTTCTTCAACATAAAATTAAAGTGTTAGAAAAGGAATTAAAGTCAACTCAAAAGAAAGCTCTTGATTTTCAAGAAGCTCTTCTTAAGAGTGAGGAAAAATTGGTAAATCTAAGTTTTGAACAATCTGTAGAATTAACTGTCTACAGAGAAAAATTTGACATGGTTTCTCAAAGATTAAAAGATCATTTAAAAGAGCAAGAGTTTCTCGTCCTACCAAAATCCCACTCGTGTCATCTAACAAAGGCAAGACCAAAATTGAAAATTCTTCTATCAATTGTAAAGGTGAGTGCTCAAAACCTTTTAAAGCTGAGGTTTCGAAAAAGACTTAGATTCAATCCAAGTCGTTTAAAAAACCACTCACGATACAAAAATAAAAATCTTTAAAGTCTAAGTCTTCCATGCGTACTGACTCTCGTCGTTTTGTTCCTATAGATCATGTGAGAAGAATCCAAAAACTACCATGCAAGATTTTACGAGTTTTTCTGTGAAGAAGGCTGTTTCTAGAGATTGGATGCGTGTAATCTCTGAAAACAATGTTTGTAATGATATGACGAATTCTAATGTTTGTTTGAAGTATTCGTTTAGTGACTTGTGTAATTTATGTCTAACTCGTTTTAGACGCCAAGTTCCTGAAATGAATGCTTTTGTGCCATATCCTGCTAAAAAAATTCTTAAAAAGAAAATAAAAAGTGTTGCATCATCGGCCATCACGAAAAATGAGACTTGTACTTTGCCTAGGCCCAAAACCAAATCCAAAGTCAAACAAGTATCAAAAAGTCAAAAACCAAAGGTAATTTCATCGCCTAAGTTTCCAAAGCCGGATAAATCAAATTTTCAGTGGATTCCAAAAGGCTATGCATCTGGTCCACACATAACTGCAAAATGGGTTCCTAAAACTGCAAACGTGTCATATTCACCTGGAACTCCTAACCCAAAAGGACCCATATTAAGATGGGTACCCAAAGTTGTGTGATCTTAATGCAGATGGTTCTTGGTTACTACATATCAAGACCCGTACTTCAATGAATTGCCTTCTACTTATCATAGACTAGGACCCGTTCTTCTGCTTGTCGATTGTGCTTAAACCGACACGTTTGGCTTCTGTGCACACAACTCAGGTCCCGGTCTAAATTCATCATGTTTTTTCAACATCTCGGTTCAGAACACGGTTTGATTGTCAATATAAGATGGATCTGTTTGAATGCTTATAGATTTTCATTATATGTATTTATTTGTTTTTCAGGCAAAATCCATCTGGTATATGGATTCGGGTTGCTCCAAGCACATGACCAGGAGAAGAGAATTGCTGTCCAACGTAGTAGAACAATACTGTGGGACGGTAAAATTCGGGAACAGTCACCAAGCTCACATAAAAGGATACGGGGATTTAGTCTTAAATAATCTAGTCATCAAGCATGTTAACTCTGTTGAGGGATTATCACATAATCTGTTTAGCATAGGACAGCTCTGCGATAAATGATTAGAAGTACCGTTTAGGGCTTAGAACTGTAGTGTTAAGAGTATGGATGGAAAAGAAATTTTATTTGGTTCCCGTAACTCTAACCTTTACACCATAGATGTAGCTAAGCTCATGGTTAAGGATAGATTCTGCCTTCTATGAAAAGTCTCTTCAAAAGACTCTTAGTTGTGGCATCGAAAGTTATCCCACTTAAACTTTGAAAACATCAACAAGCTGGCTGCTAAACAACTTGTGGAGCATGTGAGAAGGGCAATATGAAAAGATCATCTCAAAAACCAACACCCGAACCATCATCAAAGAGAGTGTTGGAGTTACATCATATGGACTTATGCAGACCGACGCGGACCCAAAGCATAAATGGGAAGCGATATGTGTTGGTTATTGTTGACGATTACTCACGATATACCTGGGTTAAGTTCTTGCGATCCAAGGATGAGACAGCTCAAGAAATCATCAATTTTATAAAGAGTGTCGAAACTCAACAGCAACTGTCCGTTCAATCAATCCGATCTGACAACGGCATAAAGATCAAGAATTCGGTAGTTGAGGGCTTCCTTCGATCCAAAGGTATTCAGCATCAATATCTGCTGCTAGAACACCTCAACAAAATGGAGTCGTAGAAAGGCGTAACCGTACGCTTGTGGAAGCTGCTCATATAATGATGACTTACTCAAAGCTACCTCCGTTCTTGTGGGCCGAAGTTGTGTCAACAGCTTGCTACACGCAGAATCGCTCCATAATCCATAAGCGTTTCAATAAAACTCCGTATCAACTCTTCTTAAATAAAGTACCTTTCATCAATTACTTACGTGTATTTGGTTGCAGGTGCTATGTGCTTAATGACAAAGACAACCTCGGGAAATTCAACGAGAAAGCGGTTGAAGAGATCTTCGTTGGATACTCATCCAACTCGAAGGCTTATCGTGAAATCAACACCCGAACCAGGACAGTCAATGAAAGTGTGCATGTCGCATTTGATGAGTTGGCTGAACTGGCACCCGAAGTTGATCATTCAGACTCTTCTTCTCAATCTACTTCTTTTTCAGCTTCTGATTTAGTTAATTTATTTGATCCATTTTATGTAGAATTTTTTGGTCCTAATTCTAATGTTTCTAATGTTTCTCCTACTGCAATACATCTAACAATTCAACTGCACCACAAATTCTATCCGATCCATGTTCATCCACGTCATACCCACATCCACCAACATCATCCATTGATACATCTGCAGTTGAATGAAATACCCTTGCATATCATGCCAAACATCCTTCCTTCATCTGAACATTTTGAACCGGAACCGGAACCAGTGGTACCTTCACTAGAAACCATTGACCATGAATTATCCTCCATTCCTACTCTCACCACTGAGATTCCATCCCGTGAACCCCTTCCACACGAGAAAAAATGGACCCAAAGTCACCCAACCGATCAAATCATTGGTGATGTCTCAACCAGTGTCCAAACCCGTAGGGCGTCTGCTAACGAATGTCTCTTCGCATCATTTCTTAGTATGATAGAGCTAGCTCGGGTGGATGAAGCCTTAAAATACCCAGACTGGATAGTTGCAATGCAAGAAGAGCTCAACCATTTTGAACAGCTCCGAGTATGGCGGTTAGTTCCCAAGCCAAAAGACCGAACAATTATCATAACAAAGTGGATCTACAAGAACAAACAAGACGAAAACGACATTGTGATAAGAAACAAAGCAAGACTAGTCGCCAAAGGCTACCGTCAACAAGAAGGGATAGATTATGACGAGATCTTCGCTATAGTTGCACGGATTGAAGCTATCAAAATCTTCTTGGTGTACGCGGCACATAAAGACTTCAAAGTGTACCAGATGGACGTCAAGACAGCCTTTCTTAACGGTGAACTTAATGAAGAGGTGTACATTGAACAACCACAAGGATTTGTTGATGCACATAAACCTTACCATGTTTATGTGCTAGATAAAGCCCTCTATGGTTTAAAACAAGCACCTCGCGCATGGTATGACAGTCTCTCTAACTTTCTTATTTCTGCTGGTTTTAGCAAAAGTGTGGTGGACACAACACTGTTCACAAAAAGGGAAGGCCCGCACATAATGCTAGTGCAAATATATGTCAACGACATTATATTTTGATCTACTGACAGTATTTTCTGTAAGGATTTTTCAGCCCTAATGGAGTCCAGGTTCGAGATGAGTATGATGGGGGAAATGAATTTTTTCCTCGGATTACAAGTCAAACACGTTGAAAATGGGATTTTTGTGAACCAGTCAAAATATACTCTTGACATTCTTAAGTAGTATAAGATAGACTCTTGCACGAGTATCGCAACTCCCATGGCTTCCAATTGTATGTTAGACACCGATCCTTCTGGGAAAAGTGTCGATAATACAACTTACAGAGGGATGATACGATCTTTACTGTATCTGACTGCTAGTAGACCTGATATAATGTTTTCAACATGTCTTTGTGCTCATTTTCAGGCCGACCCAAAAGAATCACACCTAACTGCGGTAAAACGCATTTTTTGTTATCTTAAGGGTACACCCGATCTTGGTCTCTGGTATCCAAACGGAACCGATTTTGATTTTACTGCCTTTTCAGATGCTGATTTTGCAAGTTGTAGAGTTGCCAGGAGAAGCACATCAGGTGGAATACAATTCTTGGGCGACAGACCGGTGAGTTGGTCGTCCAAAAAGCAAAATTGTGTTTCAACATCCACAGCCGAAGCTGAGTATGTGGCAACTGCAAGCTGTTGCTCTCAAGTGATGTGGATGAGAACACAATTACGTGATTATGGATTCTCGCTCGCCAACATCCCAATTTACTACGATTCACGAAGTGCAATTGCCATCTCTTGCAATCCCGTGCAGCACTCTCGAACAAAACATATAGATATCAGGTATCATTTTATTAAAGATCATGTCGAAAAGGGAACAATTGAGTTGTATTTTGTAGGCACGGAATATCAACATGCAGATATTTTTACTAAAGATTTAGACGAACCTCGTTTTCAGTTTTTAGTATCCCATATCGGCCTGTTGAATTTACCTTCTAGTTAAATATTAGACATTGTCTAAAATAATTCTATTTCAAGCTATCATGTTTGAAATTTCTTTATTTTAGAAAATATCTGTCATTTAAATCTAAGGGGTGTGTCACAAAATTAAATTTTAATATTTCGTTATCTATGTACATCTTTAATAATTAATGATATGGACAAATTGCTGTATGAATTGTTCATCACTGAGTGGGACGCAAAATTTATCCAGGTTTGTCTGTATCTTTACGGTTAAGTAGGTTCAAGAAATTGATTTGAAAAAGAAAATGAAGAGAATAGATGTTAATTTGAGGGGGAGTATAATTAGGATGTTAGTTTTTATAAGTTTTGTTCTTTTTATCTTCTCTATAATTTTAAATTTTAGGTTGGTTAATTTTTAGATTTATAAAGTTTAATATAATCGGTCAGAAAATCACAAAAGGATTTTATTTGTTCTAAATACATGAAAAAGTCAAAAATATTTTCATTTCATTTTATTTTACTTTATTTTTGTCTTACCTTAGTTGTTAAAGAAAATCACAAATATATTCTTATTTTGCATTTATTCATCTTAGTCACAAAGAGAAATACAAAAAGATTTTATTTAATTGGGCCAAATTTTAATTCTTAAAATTTTTGTGTTTATTTTTTAAGTAAGGCCCATTCTTTGAAAAACAAAACCGGTGGCCCATGAGTGATGTTGGGCGCGGATTCTTGAAGCTGACCCGACCCACTTCCCTTTAAAAGGGTGGGTCAATGGTCAAAACCAATTACTTCATCTTCAAGCTTTTCACTCTCCTTCTTCCTCTCTACACCGTCACTCGAACCACGGCCTCCTTTCCACCATTTTTGTCTTTTCAAGCTGCTCGAGCTTCGGTTTTACTTCGTTTTTCTTGCATTTGTCGACTTCAGCACTACCAGGTAACACTTTTTCACCTTTATTTCAGCTTTTAACTTCCTAGTTTGTGTGTTTGATTTTCAAATATTTATAGTTATAATGTTCCGGTTTTTGCTACTTTTAGGACCTTAAATCTGTTCTTTTTAATTTGTTGTAGTTAAATGAAATGCTCTTTACATGTTTTTAGACTAGGATCTGCATTTTCATGCATTTTTGTCATTTTTTAACTGTTCACGTAGCATTTTGCATGAACTTCAACTGCTGCTGTTGCATTTCGGTCCATCCGAATTCGGATGAGTGCACTTAGAAAAATTTCAAAACCATTTTAACTGTTCTGACCGAATTCGGACCACTGTGCATCCGAATTCGGTCCTCCTCAGCATGTTCAAAATTTTTAGTTATTTTTTTCTAAGTTTCATTTCTCATTCACTGTGCATCCGAAGTCGGTTAGTATCCGAATTCGGTCCCCATCCGAATTCGGTTGCCATCCGAATTCGGACATGTTCTTTTCATATTCATGCATCATTTGGATTTCGGACTGAACCGAATTCGGACCACTGTTCATCCGAATTCAGCCCACCCGAAATTCAACACATAACTTTTTTTTTCAATTTTTTTTCCATTTTCACATTTTCATTATAAATCAAAAAAATCCAAAAATATTTTTAGTCCTGTGCACCATTGGTTAGAGTGTGGATCAGTGTTTGAGTGAAAATGTCTGTTCTAACATTGGTCTCGTAACGACTGACTTTGGACTTTATTCCGTAGAATTCCCATTCTACTAATAAAGACCCAATGCTTTAAACAGAACAGACAGTTTCTATGTCACACTTATCCCAGACTTAGTATCAATGACGTATCCTCTAACTCTTCTATTCTAACTTTGATGCATTTTTAAAGGACTCATGGAACCCCTAGTTGTTATAACCATGCCCCATTCCCCAATCCCAAATAACAACGCCCCACTCCCTGAAGAATCCATATTACCCCAATCCCAGTATGTTGAGCTCTTTGCACATAATTGGCAACTCGACGTATCAACCCTCCACTGCGAAATCGAGAACATTGCCTTCGCTATTCTTAAAAACCACCCCATCATCTTCAATTTGTAGACGATGCCGTTCCACAGATTTACCTCCAAGAGTTCTGGCATCATCTTCAATTTGTAGACGATGCCGAACCATACTTCACTTCCACCATCGACTGTGTCCCAGTCAAAATCACCACCGCAGCCATCCACCACATTTTTTACACCTCCCAGCCGAAGCCTATTCCCTAAACCGCCTTCATTTTGCCCCAGTCCCTTCTCCCCTCGAAACCTTTAATGAAATAAAGTCACTGGGATATGATGGCCCACTAACAAAGCCATCAGACTTCAGCACCAAGAACCTCCAGGCACATTGGAGGGTTCTCTTCGATATCATAAACAAGTGCTTCACCGCCAAGCATGTTGGTCACGACTCCGTGTCCATCCAAGTCCTGGCCATGTTTGCAGCATTCGCCTACGACCGACACTTTGACTATGCTGCCTTTCTGTTCGAGGAGTTAAAAAGAGTCAACCTGGAGAGAAGCACGAAGCGTGGACGCAAATACATTCCTCTCCAGTGTTTTCTTCAGCTGATCATCCAATATGCTATAGACAATGACGATGACATCTATGGGCGTCCCGAGGCCGACGTATATATGACAGCTGCGATACAAAAGTTGAACCTTCTGAAGGGAGCTCCCACAGTCCCAGTAATGACAATTCCACTATCCCTTCTACAGAGGGCAGTGAAAACAAAAGGGTACGAGCTTATCTACGGGAATTCTATCCGGATGAGGCTCGGTCAGAACCGACTGAGCCTACCGAATCCGAATGTGAGGCGAGAATGAGTGAGGCTGAGGGAGAAGAGGTGGAAGTTCAGCAAACAATGGGTACAGGTGAGAGGGATATTGTGCATGTAAGAGATGATGTAGAAGGTGAGGAAGCAAAGACGGCGGACTCTGAAAGGACCGTCTCTGTTTTACGAGGGCTTGAGATAACATCAGAAGGCGACCTAAGCCCTATCAGCCGGACAACCCACCAAAAGACCATAAGTCCAATGGTTGAATCTACCCCCACCACCCACTTAGTGTCCTCTCAAAAGGACACTACTTCATTCCACGGGGATCTACCACATACTCCATCACCCTCTCATTGGGAGAGTCGTGGTGTTGAATTAGGTCACCCTTCGCCCCAAGTGACCGAACTTCCTTCGCCCACAGCTCACTCCCAACCCCCACACACAACGCACGACGCCTTCGTGGTGTCCCCCGATCGAGCTGCCTTCGTGGCAGCTCCCCAAACATCCAGATCTGCGCATTCCACTGTGGAGCCAGAAGTGATGGAAGGAAGACCTGGAGGTGCTTCATCCATGCCGTCTACTTCAGGCCATCTTGAGATTAATCTCGAGATGTTAACGACGACTTTACGTGCTTCCGGAGTTGTTACCCGGGCTGACCTGGACGCCCAAAAGGAGGCTGCTGAAGAACGTCATACCGCCTTTCTTACATTTATAAATGGTAAGGGTGTCGCTTCAGAGGATCTGCCTCCACCAGGTACCCGTTCAGTCTAGTCACAGATTTCCAAGCTCTCAGACAAGATAGACGCGCTAACCCGTTTAATATTTCAAGTCCAAGAGCAGCTCATCTCCAGAATGGACCATCTTGAGTCTGCCATCATCGAGCTGCAATGTCCTCCCCAGGCTAAGTCACAGAAAAGAAAACATGACGATCAGGATGACCCTGATCGCTATGAGGTGGAGAAACGCAGGAAGACCAAGTCTGAGGACCTCATCATGATTGTAGGGGGAGCTGAATCTGAGGGAACCGAAATACAAGGGTCCGAGGATCAGAGGTATGAGGCTCAGGAGATGTTAGAAGAGGAGCCACTGGGTGAAGGTCCGGCTCCGTTGGATCCGATGTCAGCTATGGTCAAATTTGAAGCCGCCCACGAAAAAGTCAAAATCATATTGGTGTCTGACTCTGACTCCGTTATTGATGACGACTATCCCTTATTCATCCCAAAACCTGAGATCGAGTCACCACAAAAATCATCCTCATCATTTGAATTCCTAAACTCCCCGCCCCCCGTTCCACAACAAGAAATCCTATCCTCAATTCAAGCTCCCTCCACTCTAAAGAATCCCCTCTAGTCCAAAGCCCTCCCAGAACTCAAAGTCCTCCCCAAGTCCAAGTTGTACCCCAACCACAAACCCAAGAACCAGAGCCCTCAGGAACTAAGCGTGTAGACAAATTTGATGAGCCACTTGAGAAGCCTGGTATCCATGACGACAGTGATCTTTACTTTGTAAATTGGTACACGAAAGGTGGCGTACACTCTCTGCCACCATAACTAAAAGAATAGTTGAGGCAAGAACGCAGGGGGGAAATTTTCAAACTACTTGAAGCAAAGACATCTGAGATAGAAGATCCTCCCGTTCAAGGCCTGAAGGAATTTTTGCAGAAGTTTCCTATAGAGCAGTTCCAGAACCCTTTTCTGGAAGAAAGGTTAAAGATGGTCTTCAGGAAGAAACCAGGGTCGTTCAGCAGGCGCCTACTGATGGAACTTAAAAATGTATCTAAAGCTGAACAGGCCGAGTATAATCAGTTGATGCTCAGGGAAAGGAGGTCTAAAGTGTCTAAGTCAAAAATAAAGAAGCTTCTCAGCATCACAATGTGCAAAATAGCCAAAGTTTTCTATCCAACCTTTCAAGTAGAAAGAGTAGATGGTACAGTTTAGAAGTTTTATGAGAATGACTTAGACTATGTACATGTGGACGATGTCAAAACTGAAACACCGAATCAAACAACGTCTGTCTCGCATGACCGCCTTAGCCGCACTCACACGAAGCATGAACCGCCGCTCGATCATCATGTGTTTAAGAGATTTCCAAATGGCTATAGAGAGCGCTGGTGAAAGTCGAATTACAAGCCACTGATCAAGACAGCTTCCTGCTCGATCATCATCCTGCCAATAGAGTTATATTTAGAGGAGGCCCAAGAGTTATATTTTTGAACCAAAGAGGGCAGAAAAGATTCATGCGCTTCGAGGATCTCCCTTGTTACTCCGATGGAACAATCAGAATGGTGAGAGCTGAACTTACAAGAAGAATACAAGAATTCGATGCTCAGCCAAATCCAGAACTCAGACGCTCTCCAAAGGAGATACAAGACATCCTTAGCGACATTGAATACTTGAATGAACGGCTACATATGAGGCAAGTGGTTACACGTTTTGATGTCATCTTTGGCCTCCGAGAAACCACTGATCATGCCAGAGTTCCGCCACAATGATCGAAAAGGGGGAGATTGTTAGACATTTAATTTCGATCTTGTGGATTTTTTTTGTAATAATTATTTCTAGAATATTTTCTCTTGTAATTTATTTCTAGTTAGTTTCTTTGTATTTAAAGTACAAGGGTCGAAAGTGCATTTCCTTGAAACTTAATTAATTCTCCCTAGATATAGCTCCTAGGGTTTGTAAAAAGCAACAGTTGACATTTGAGAATTAAATACACAGTTTTGTTCTCTCAGCTGCCGCATACATTCTTCAATATTCTTATTGTCTTCTTCTTTAATCACTAAACAATCATTGAGTGAATATTCTGTTTGTGAGTGATTATTGACGTGTATGTGCTGATATTATCTGGGATTCATCTACAACAAATAATATATCTGTAAAATTATTGTTTGAGTGATTAAAATTAATAATCATTCAAGATTTATATACTCTATGGTTTTATCCGATGATATGTATTTTACGATGGAGAGAGTCAAATTTTCTTTTAAGTTTGTCACACAAATAATGTAGACACTCATGATACTTATGGTGCAATTGGTATGGTATTATAGGTTGACATTGATATGGTACGAGTAGGGCAAGCTATGATACGATAGGGTAGCGTGGAACATGAATTGGTGGTTAGGTTGGGTATACCATAGGGTAAAGTGGATGGATAGATTTGATGTGGTGTATAAGGTAGTGTGATGGGATGGGTTGGGATAAGGTGGGGTGTGTTGGGTATGGCGAGGCTTTAAATTAGAGACATTAATATAATCAATCAATTTTCTCATCAAAAGTAATTGAGATGGTATTTAATATGTTGGAATGGAAAGGAATAAATTTATATGAAGTTTACAAACTTTTTTGGGTATGTGATAAAAGTTTTAGTTTTCAACGAGAGGGAGTAGGGAATGAAATTTAGTATAAATTTAATTTCTTTTTATTCTTTGTCAACATGGAGAAAACCAAAATGATGAAAAAGGAATAGAGTTTTATAGTTTTTTCTTTATTATTAGTGTAATGTGTAACTATCAATCATTAAAATGGCTCATAAACGTATTTCATTTAATTCTATCATACAAAATATCTTTAGGATTTCACCCATAGCCGGAAGAAATGTAATTTCCTATATTTATTGGAAAATTTCAGTTTTGAAAAAATTAAAATTAATTTTAATCGTTGAACCAAACACAAGAGGTACTTACAATTGAATTCTTTTACGCTCCATTACCCTCGTATTCCACCAAACCAAACATTACTTTAGTCACAATTTATATGATTCCAATTATATATTTAATTATGGAGTTGTTAAGTAATTTATAACTTATGGTAAAACTAACTTTGATAATTTCTGACTCAGCATAAGAAGAAACTGATATGAAAAAAGTAAACGACTTGAAACGGGTCACAATGGATCAACATGAAATCAACATGAAAATTTCAACGTCGGATTTGGTCACCCAATGACCCACAAATAACTCAAATGACCCATTTGTAATTTGTTATTATTTTATTGCTTTGCTTTTGTACTTTTCACGAATTGTATACTTGTATTTTTCTTTCTAACAGTAAATTTTATGTTTTAGAATTTTGTTTAGATGACATTATGTTTTTTAACTTTTAAGTGGCAACCACTGCACTTAATAATTGTTTCTTTGACCTTTTAATTTTAATAATAACAATATTGATATTATTATCATGTCACTTAAAAAAATTAGTATAACATTCATTTTTGTAATTTTAAAATTATTTAGTTTTATGAATTTGAAATGCCAAGCTAAATCCCTCTATGAAAATAACATCTATGGTAGATTTATTAGATTATTATTTTAGGTTTATTCAGTTTTTTATAGTTTCTCTATTTATTAAACTATAGTAGATTTATAATTATTAGTATAATTTTATAATTTAATACTATAATATGGTTATTAGTATAATATTATTCAGCTTTATATGCTTTATATATTTATAGAATTATCAGTAAAAATTTTATAATATATATAAGAGTTAATTACAGAATTAGTCCTTATAGTTCGTATCAAAATTTTGGATTTGGTATCTGAATTTTTAATAATCTAAAATCAGTCATAATGTTTACTTTCTAAATTGGTCACTTATCCATTAACGTTAATTAAAATGTTTATTTTGCCTTTGTTTATATTTATACTATTGACCCTTTTAATAAAAAATCAGTAATCTCTCTATATTAATAATACAAAATAAATATAAAAATATAATGAAAATATTAATATTATTAATCAATTCGAAACAAAAAACAAATACGATAAATTTTTTTATATATATGTGCGTGTATAATAAAAAAAATTTGTACACTTTTACATAGATGCATACATACATATATATATATATATATGTGTGTGTGTGTGTGTGTGTGTGTGTGTGTGTGTGTTGTGTGTGTGTGTGTGTGTGTGTGTACGCGCGCGGGGAGGGGGGTGTGGGGCGGCGGACCTAGAAAATATTATCGCTGGTGGCACCAAAAGTATGACCAATATATAGTCGTCTAATATAATTGTCTAATTACTTTCCTTTGCCAATATAGTCGTCTAATTTCTTCTCTTTGATTAGGGGAATATTCTAAAATTCTTGGTCTATCTATGGGATCCCAAGGAAGATCATTCACATCAATTGATTTTAGAATTGAACTTGGAATTAAATTAGAATTTGAATTTCAAGGAGTAGAACTAGCAAGTGGAACATCGTTTGAACCACTTCCACTAGAAGGTTCTCCACTACCGAAAGATAACTTCGTTTTCAAAAATTTATTCACTGAAGTATTGAACCTACAATCGTCAATTAAAATATAAAGAACACATAAACACACAATGACACAAAAACAAGCATCACTATATTTTCAACTCATTAAATGAACATTTAGAAATTAAAATTAAGTAATTTAGTAAACAATTAATAAGCTAGTATCAATTAACTAAATACAACACTTAAAGTCTTGAAATACCAATTGATTATAAAAGATCTAGGCGAATCACAACATTAACACACAAATCTCTTTTTTTGAATGATTGAATTTCCTCTCAACATGAAATACAAAGATGAAAATGACAAACTCTTAGAAAATTCCTATGGAATTTTCCTATTTATACTAACCTAATATCTAACTATCATCTAATTACATGATCGACCCTAGACTTCTATACTACAATTATAATTGTTTTCATCTCTATATATTTGTTCTCAACATATAATTCACAAAACAAGTTTTTAATTTGTGGGTAGTGGGCTCAATATATTGGTCTACTATGGGGTCCCTTAATTAGATGGGCTGGGCAAACACTGCGCTTCACTTGCATCTACCCCTGTATTTGTGTGTATACTTATATGTATGTATGTTGGAACTTATTCGTTGATGAAATAAAAGTCTACGGTACAAATTGTAAATAGCTCAAAGTTGTAAATAGAATATAAATAGAAACTATGACTTTGTAATTGTAGAAGATCTGACATTTTGTAAATCATATTTTTGCACGGAATTCATTGAAGAAGTTAGGGCTACAGTACACATTCTTCTCATTTCCAAATCTGTAATCGTTTGTTCATAATACAATAATTCGGTTAGTGTTCTTGATCTTGTACTTAATTGTTTGCTATTAATTGTTGATTGATAATTAGGAATCACAATTGGTATCAGAGTTTTAGGATGATTTTTTGATTGAAAATTGTCAAAACCGACTGTTCTTTATATTTTTTTTCGAAATATTGAAAAATCAACTAGGGTTTTAATTCTGTTGATTGTTGTTCTTGATAATTGGATCGAAGGAAGGTGATTGGTAATCGATTGGATTGATCATTAACTTCTTCTGAATTTCCAAACACACAAAAAGATTATTTGATTTTTTTAGAAAAATAAAAAAATACTCGTGTTCTTCACTGTTTCAATGAAAAACTAGGGTTTTAATCTGGATTTAAACAAAGTATTTTCAGAAAAAGTGTTTGAAATCAAAAACCTCACCTTCGATATCAATTTGGGATCACTTAAGGCATTTTTACAATGTTAATTGAATTCCAGACTTGAAATTCTTGAAAAACTCAGAAACTCGAATTTAATATTGTTTTAAAGTCAATCGAGTCGACCACACTTGTCATTCGAGTTGAATATAAGATTCAATCGAGTTGAACTTAAGCTTCAATCGAGTTGAACTTAAGATTAAATCGAGTTGATTTTCAGATATAGTCGAGTTGACTTGAATGTCATTTGAGTTGACTTGAACTTCATTTGAGTTCACCTGAGTTTCATTAGAGTTTACTTACAATTTCAGTCGAGTTGAATTAAATTTTCATTCAAGTTGAATTGAACTGTATTCGAGTTGATTTGATTTGTAATCGAGTTGACAAGAACTTCAATTGAGTTGTAGAAAACAAGGATTAAAATTCCACTCTTAATTCTAGTTTTTTGATAGATTGATTCGAGTTGACTTCATTTATATTCAAGTTGACCATTGTGTTACTCGAGTTGAATCACATTTGATTCGAGTTGTACAGAAGCCAATTCGAGTTGCATTGCTCTTCTAACAGTTGATTTTTTTATAGATTCGAGTTGAGTATATCATTGTTCGAGTTTTGCATATTCATTGATCGAGTTGATCACTTCATTATTCGAGTTTTTCACCTTCGTAATTCGAGTTTCATTACATACACTTTCAAGTTTGATCAATTTTCATTAGTTGATCAACTTTTCCAATTTCAATCAAAATATCATTCGATCATGGAAGATTCCTATCAGTCAATCATCATGTCTAAATACGCACTTGCAATGGGGTCGGAGACAAAACCTACAAGTCTCTACCGGGGAGAATACGTACAATGGAGGGAAAGATTTCTAGAGTTTATCAGTTTCCACGACCTCTCTGATGAATTCTTAAAGTCACTAACTGACGGACAGCGGTGTTCCTGGAAACAATTCCTGCTGTACCCAACGGAAACCCTCCAATACCGGAAAAAACTGTTGAGGTAACGAACCTGACAGAGGCACAGAAGCGGAGAAAATTGGTGGATAAAACAGCAAGAAAGTTGTTACTAATATCCATCTCCAATGACATCTACACCTGTTTGACAAACACAAAGACAGCCAAATCCATCTGGGATGAGGTGTGTAACCTGATGAGGGGATCAGACAGGACAGCTACCAACAGAGCAAGGAACAGCCTAATGACATTCTAGAATTTTAGAGCAAGAGAGGGGGAATTGCTAGAGTTTACGTACACGAGGTTTGTCAGCTTAGTGAGTGAGATGAAAAGGAACGGTGTTACTAAGTCCAACTTAGACATCAACGTGAAATTTTTGAACGTACTTAACCCAGAATGGGAAAAGTATGCAATGATCATTCAACAGACAAAAGACATTGAGGACATGGATTTCCATATGGTCTTTGAGAACCTTAACAACTCTCAAGAGGTTGTTTTAAGGAAAATGTCTGGAAAGAAGAAAGCAGAAAAAGATATCGTTTACCCTTTAGCTTTGTTGGCAGATAAGAAATACAAGTATAAGATGAAGAAGGAAAAATGGGTAGTCATAAGCAGTAGTTCTTCTGAATCAGACTCAGCAGATTCGTCAGCTGATTCTGAAATAGATGAAATGAAGAAGCAAATGGCCTTACTCACTAAGGCATTTCAAAAGAAGTTCTACCGAAAACCCACCAATAACAAAATGAGATACAAGACTAGCTCAAGAAAGTTTGATAAGAGTGAGAAATATGAAAATTCAGGTGAAAGCAGTGGAAAGAAAGCCGATAATTTTGACAAATTTGAAAAGTCAGCAAAGAAAGATACATAGCAAAAATGCTACAATTGTGGCAAGCCAGGACACTATGCCCGAGAATGCAGAATGCCTGTAGTCGAAAACTCAGAATACTTCACAACGAAGGCTTTTCTAGCTAAAGAAAAAGAAGCTGGCAAAGCTCTAATGGCTGAGGATGATCATTGGCTGCAACTATCAGAGCATGAAGACATCTTGGATGAAGATGCACATATCTGCTTAAAGTCAGAGGTTTTCAACAAATCTGAACTGAGTGAGTCAGCAATGGATGCAGAAGATGAAGTATGGGTGGGATTGACGGATGAAGAGAATGAGGAAAAGGAAGAGTCTGATGAGGAACTAACTGAAGAAATTGCAATGATGGCAACAGGAGATGCTGGCTGCAATAAAGATAAAGAGAGTGATAAATCAGATTCAGACAAATCAGAGAGTTCAGAAACACCGGAGATACATTCTAACTCTGAATCTGAAAAATGATGATTTATGTTTGCTTGAACAAAAACTAACGCAAATGGCTTTCATGCTAAAGAAAATTGAAAAATCTTTAAAAGCCGAAAAGAGAAATGTTCATTCCTTGGAAAACAAGCTAAATCAAGAACATGCGTTAGTATTGGATTTTCCAAGGATAAAGCATTAGCATTACCAGCTGTATCAGATTTGCAAGATAAAACAAATGATCTTCAATGTAAATCCAAGAACTAAATAACAATATATCTGACTTAAAAGAAAAACTGAATTTGGCAGAATTAGAGGCTTCAAGTTATTCTGTAAAATATCATGCCATTTTTGAAAAAAGAACAAAACTTTATGAGAAAATAAAAACATTGGAAGATGAGTTTATCAAATGAGGTCAAACAGATCAAACAATCTGTTTAAATCAACCAAAAGATACCGAATTTTATAATTCTAAATCTGGTCTTGGTTGGAATAATCCTAAATATCTGACAAAGGCTATTTAAAATTCACATACTTTATATGATGTCAGATATATGAATATAGGATTAAAAATGACATTTATGAAAGCATTAGATGATATTGAATCAAGTGAAGATTTAAAAAGACTAAGATCTGATAAAATACAAATTTCTGTTGATTATAACAGAATAAATGAATCAAATAAAAATACTTGCATTAAAGAGGAGTATATTCAGACATATTCTGAGAAGGATTTCTCTGAAACTGGTATTCAATCTCAAAAGTTATATTTACCAGTTTCAATTCTTGAAAATATAAACTCTGATCTCGAATTGAAAATCAAAAATTTTGAGACAGAAAATCAAACTCTTAAGGCTGAGCTTAAAACTCTGGAATAAAAGTTACAAAAACAGCCTGAGAACAAATCAATATCAGATCAAACACCTTCAATTCCACTTGATTCTATTTAATTCTAAAAAGGACTTTGATCTGTATATGAACTCTGATTTTAACTCATTGGAAGAAATGTTTGTTAAAATAGATGAGTTTGTAAAACCTTTACAAAACAAACAACCTGATGTCCTTAAAGAACCTGTTAGAATTCTACAAAGAATATCTACAAATTCAAAGGAATCATCAGAACAATCACCAAATTTACAACTGAAAAAGGAGAAAACAAAAGTTACTTTTGTGACTCCTACTTATGAAAAAGGCGAATCATCTTCCACAAAGGACTCTATTGCACTCAAGGTCCAAAATTCAAAAGGTAAGAGACCTTTACAGAAGAAACAAGTTTCTAAATCACTAATTCTCGTGTTTCTTGTATGTCAGATTATATTGTGAAAGGTTCTCGAAAGCAAGAATGGAGAAAGAAGCGGAAAGAAAAGAAAAACAAAATTATAAAACAAGAGTGCAGAGTGAAGGAAACTGTTGTTACAGATAGAAATAGACAATTTGAAAAATTTGTCTGTAATAATAAATTTACTGATAACTCTTGTACTAAATACTCTCGGACTGCTTTAATTCCTTTAAATTCTATTTCTTGTAAATCAATGCGTGCTAAATCTGATAAGCATGTATGGCTAACAAAGAAAAAGGATCAATATTTTAAACAGAAAAAGGTTTCAAAGCACAACTTTCAAAAACAGTTCTACAACGAACTGTACAAAAATGGATACCAAAAAGCTTTGTTAAAAAGTGGGTACCTAAAACAAAAGAAATATCTTATGAGAAGACAATTATTAAACCACATGACTTACCAAAGTCAAAAGTACCCAACTATAAGTGGGTACCTCACATTTTATTTCGTCTTATAGGTAAATCATGTGTGGTACCTTGACTCCGGTTGCTAAAAGCACATGACCGGACAAAGAGAAACACTCACTAACTTTGTGGATAAGTTCTGTGGGACAGTCTGATTCGGGAATGATCATTACTGTCCGATCAAAGATTATGGGAGTCTTGCGTACGATAAGATTACAATTCAGAAAGTCTTCCACGTTGACGGTCTTGGTCACAACTTGTTCAGCATTGGACAACTCTGCGACAAATGATTAGAGGTCAAATTCAAAGCAAATCGGTGCAGCATAAGATCTGGAGAAGGAAAATAAATCCTTGCAGGGAACATAAAATCCAATCTGTACTCAATTGACCTAGCCTCAATCAATCTGAAGAAGGATGTCTGCTTAATTTCAAAAGCAACATCTAAAACTTCTTGGCTATGGCATCATCGTCTTTCTCATCTGAATTTTAAAGAGTTAACCAACCTTGTAAAAGGTGGGTTGGTTAAAGGGCTACCAACTCCCAAGTTTCAAAAAGAGCAGTTGTGCGCAACCTGTGAAAAAGGAAATATGACTAGAGCTTCACACAAGTCCAAAATAGAACACTCATCAACAAGAGCATTGGAATTGCTTCACATGGACTTATGTGGACCAATGAGAGTACAAAGTATAGACAAGAAACGGTATGTGTTGGTAATAGTCGATGACTACTCCAGATACACATGGGTTTTCTTCCTGCGTTCCAAATCTGATGCTACCGAAATAATAATAGACTTCATCCAAAGAATTCAAGTCAAGTTGCGGCATTCAGTTCAGACCATCATATCAGATAACGGGACAAAATTTAAGAAAAAATCTATCGCATCGATTCTGAATTCTGTGGGAATAACACATCAATTCTCAGCCGCTCGTACTCCACAACAGAATGGTGTCGTTGAACGAAGAAATCGGACACTAGTGGAATCTGCAAGAACGATGCTGGCATATTCCAATCTACCGTTATTCCTTTGGGCTGAAGCTGTAGCAACCGCTTCTTTCACGCAGAACAGATCAATAATCAACAAATGATTCGGAAAGACTCCGTACGAATTAGTAAACAAACGGGTACCTAATGTTAAGTTTTTCCATGTCTTTGGATGCAGGTGCTTCATATTAAATGACAAAGACAATCTGGGAAAATTTAGTCAAAAAGCTGATGAAGGCATCTTCATTGGGTATTCGAAGGAGTCTGTAGCTTTCCGGGTCTACATCAAGCGGACCAAGACAGTCAATGAAAGCGTGAATGTAAAATTTGATGAAGGCGTAGTGATGGCTTCTGAACATACCAGTTCAAGACCCGACCATAACAAGCCGACTTCTATGAAGTCAACTAAACAGAGTGCAGATAATTCTGATTTAAATTAACTGTTCGAGAACTTCTATAAAGACTACTTTGAAAAGCTCAAAACTAATGTTTCAAATTTGGTGCCTGACATGATTACTGAAGATCCAGTCGTAGTCTCGGACTATTCTAATCAACCCATTTCATAAGAAACTGGAGAAGCTTCAACGACAGATTTGCACTTACCTACTGATAGTGTACAACCCATTCAACCTCCAGTATCTTTTGAAACCCCCTTACCATCTGAAAACTCAGAAACTCCTATCTCAGATAATATACCATCTACATCAGAAGCTAACCCCCGAATTCGCTACTTAGACTTAAATCCCAATCAAGACCAAATTCAACCATATCCACATACCTTTAACTGGACACGAAATCACCCAACTGAAAATATCATAGGTGATCCTTCTGCATCAGTTCAAACCAGAAGAGCAACAATAAACGAGTGTCTATTTCAAACTTTCTCAGCAAAATTGAGCCAAAGAATGTTAGAGAAAATCTTCTGGATGCTGATTGGATTGTGGCAATGTAAGAAGAGCTGAATCAGTTCGAAAGGTTGAAGGTCTGGAGATTGGTAGAGCGACCAAAAGATAAATCAATCATTGGCACGAAGTGGATTTTTAAGAATAAGAAGGATGAACATGGTGTCATCATTCGTAACAAGGCTCGCCTCGTTGGCAAAGGATATAGTCAACAAGAAGGAATCGATTATGATGAAACTTTCGCTCCCGTTGCAAGAATAGAAGCAATTAGGATGTTTTTGGCATTCGCTGCTCATAAAAACTTTATAGTTTATCAAATGGATGTAAAAAATGTGTTTTTAAATGGGAAACTAACAGATGAAGTGTATACATATTAGCCTGAAGGGTTACTGATCCTTCGAAGCCTGGTCATGTATATATTTTAGATAAATCCCTGTGTGGCCATAAACAAGCACCTCGTGCTTGGTATGATGCACTTTCAACATACTTGTTGAAATGTGGATTTAACAAAGGTGCAGTGGATACTACCCTGTTTATAAAATGTCAGGGACCAGATATTATAGTAATTCAAATATATATAGATGATATATTATATGGGTCTACAAATCCAGAATTTTGTAAGAAATTCACTTTCTTAATGTCTCAGAAATTGGAAACGAGCATGATGGGAGAAATAATTTTTTTTTTCTTAGGTTTACAACTTAAACAACTGACTGATGGAATTTTTATCAATCAGTCCAAATATATTCAGGACATGTTAAAATAATTTAACATGGTCAATAGTATTCCTATGAAAACTCCCATGGCTCAGGATTCCAAATCCAAACTCGATGAGGACATTTCAGGGAAACCTGTAGATGTAACTCATTATCGAGGAATACTTAAGTCATTAATGTATCTAACTGCAAGTAGACCTGATATTATGTTTGCTACATGTGTTTGTGCTAGATATTAGGCAAATCCAAAAGAATCACATTTGGCTGCTGCCAAAAGGATATTAAGATATCTGAAGGGAACACCAAACCTTGGTTTGTGGTATCCCCGGGAATCTTCATTCAATTTAACTGCTTTTTCTGATGCTGATCACGCAGGTGATAAAATGGACAGAAAAAGTACCTCAGGAGCAGTTCAATTCTTAGGTGACAAACTCGTCTGCTGGTCATCCAAGAAACGACACTGTGTTTCACTGTCTACAGCCGAAGCAGAATATGTTGTTGTATCATCATGTTGTTCTCAAGTGTTTTGGATGAAGAGCCAACTGAGAGACTACGGGTTTACACCACAGAATATTCCCATATATTGTGATTTTCAGAGTGCAATTGCCATAGCATCTAATCCAGTGCAACACTCAAAACCCAAACACATCGACATCTGGTATCATTTTATTAAGGATCATGTAGAAAATGGTAATATAGAAATTATATTTTGTTCCTACTGAATATCAATTAGCTGAGTTGTTTACTAGAGCATTAGATGAAAAACGATTTAATTTTTTCATATACAAGTTGGGTATGTTGAATCATTAGATTTAAAAATTCAGTAGTTACACTTTATAATTTTAGATTTACATTTTTTAATTTGATCTTCATTTGATGTTAAATTCATGAATTTTAAAGTTTAAATTTTTCGGAGTTTAACAGATCTGGATTGTCGTGTGCAGGGGGAGCAGAAAATTTATTTTTATTCTGATTTTTGAGAAAATCTGGTAATTTTTATCTGATTTTTTTTGTAGGGGGAGCAGACATTTAAAATAATATATACATCTAAGGGGGAGCTGAATTGCAAACATCAAGGGGGAGCAATATTTTTTTGTCCTTAATTTTTTTAGATAAACTTTTTTTTGGTGTATTGATTTTTTTTATTCTTAATTTTTTGTTGTTGTTAAAATTTTTTTTTTTTGGTTTTTGTTGTTTTGTATTTTTTGATTTTTTTTGCTGTTGTTCAATTTTTTTTTTTTGTGTGCTTAAATTTTTTTTGGTGTTAATATTATTTTAGATTTTCATTTGTGTTGGTGAAAGGGGCTAGAATTAAAACAAACTTATAAAAGTAAGTGGGCCGAATATCTTATTTTTAAAATTTGATTTTTGAAATTTCAACTATAAAGCTGAAATTCAAAATTCAAATCATTTGTTTTCGAAATTTCGGACACTGTTCACCTTCTCTCTCAAATCCCTTTCTTCTTGTCGTAGAAATCTCAAAATCTCAAAAGAATTCAGCCTTTTTCATCATTTTCAGTAACTAATTGTAAGTATTTTTCATAGTTTCAAGATTTACATTTCATTTATATGTTCTATTATCAGTTTCAGTTTGAAGATAATACGATTTGTGTGTGTATTCGTATGTATTTGTGTGTGTTCATGTTTTTTACTCTTTTGATGTTGTTAATCTGAAATTAACAGTGTGTTGGCAAGCCGTTTATCATTTTGAACTTGAATCTCAAGTTTCAAGTTTCAATTTCAAACACACAAACAGAAATTTAAATTTTTGGTTCAAGTTTTTTCGAGTTCAAAACACACTGAAAATTGGATTTTTTCCAATGAGTTTGTTGTTTCTGAACAATGTTCAGTAAACAAAAGTTATGAGAAATCAATTTTCGAGTGGGACTCATGTTTTTAATGAGTAAAAATGTCCCTGGAATCAAATTTTTGAAAATCAGTGTGTATGGACTTGAAAATATTTTGAAGAACATTTTCTCGAATCAAGGTGTAATCGAGAATACATTTAGTTTAATTCGAGTTGAATGATACATCACCCGAGAATATTGTAGTTCAATTCGATTTGATCACTTATTCATTCGAGAAAATATTTTATGTTATTCGAGTTGATTCATGTTCCTGCCTTAGAAAATTTTTGTATAATCTTTGATAACATAAAAGTTTCGAGTCCATTCAAGTGTTATTCGAGTTGGACTCATCTCTAAATCGAGTCCTTTCAAGCTTTATTCGAGTTGAATTAGGTCTATGCCTTAGAATATTTGTATTTGATTCGAGTTCATTCTTATATCACTCGAGTTGCGTTTATCATTAGTTCGAGAAATCCCAATTGACGATCGAGTCGAGTAGAGTCCAAGACTTAGAATTTTTTCAATATAAGACTCGATAATTCCTTCATTCGAGAAAGGAATCTATTTCATTCGAGTTGAGTTGTTAGTCTATCGACAAAACATCAGAATTAATCGAGTTGGTTCTTAGTGTCATTCGAGAAACATTCTTCTTTATTCGAGTTGAATTCTTATGTCTATTGAGTTGTCATTCAATATCCGAGGAGCTTTAAGTGTCAATCGAGTTTTATACTCAAATTTTTTGAAAAAGTGTCTAAGTGTTGGGAATTTAAATTTTTAAGAAAAATGTCACATTTTTCAAGAAATTGTTTAAATTTGTGTTTTTCTAACATTGGTCTCTGAAAGACTGAATTTGGAATCCTATCAATAATATTTTCATATTATTATCTGGAATCCCGATGCTTTAAACAGAAAAGCAAATATTTTTATAAATTCTAGAAAAATGTTTTATTTTTCTATTTCCAGGATTTCATTTTTATCTGTTGAATCTAACATACTTATTATTTTTCACAGGTTTCAAATGGCTTCACAAGCTCAATCCCAACCCTCAAACTCCTCTGATTCACATTCTTCATTAAACCACACCCTCGTGTCTAAACCGGTTCGATCCGCATCAGTCACTCGACCTTCACCCTCTACCCTGATTCCCGATAACCAGCTTGTCAAACCTATATACTGCTTACCATTCCAAGATAATAACCAACGCCTTGACACCAATGTCATTAAAGTAAGCCATCCGATCATTGTAGATATTATCAAAGGTCATCCTTTGGGATATCTTTTTCAATACAAACCTTGTTGGTACACCCTGTGTGACGATAGCAGTCTAAGTGTACTAGCAATTTGGTTCAAGTAATATTACAAAGTATTGAGTATTAACGAGTGTTTGATGTATGTGTTTATATATGTTTGATAGTTATTGATTGTATGTTTGAACTTGATGTAATGTATTACAAGAAGTTCAAACATAAAGTTCAAAGATAAATTCAAACATAAGTTAAAAACATAAGTTCAAATATAGGTTTAATATGTGAAAGTCGAATTTAGAGTAAATTCGAATTCACTAGTAAATGGCATTCGAATTTATGGCAGATTCGAATGTGAATTATAGGGCAGATTCGAGAGTGTCAAGGGGACAAACTCGAATGAGCCTCTATAATTAGGGATTAACTTGAATCATTAAGGGACTTTTGCAGAATTCGGGTGAGATTAAGCAAAAGGGCGATCTCGAGTTTATCAGTAATATCTGTGTGTTTTCGGAGAGAATCATCGCGTAGGTTCGTTCGTTAGTGTTCGTACAACGTTGTGGTAGTCTCCGTGTTCTGTGTGAGTGTTTTATCCATCAAGCTGTTAACGAGGATTCCGCACTCGTTGACGGTGTCGCGTCAGGAAAGATCTTCGTAGAAATTTATTTCCTTTTATAGCAGTAGTATTTCTTTCTTTTTATAGTAAGCTTAGTAACTTAGGATAGTTTCTAGTTTGAGTAAGTTAGTAGTTTATAGTATTTTCTTGCTACGTCTTATGAAAAATAAAAGAAAAAAGAGAGAAAACCATAAAAAATTCAAAAAAAGAGAATATCAGAAAAAGAGTTAAGTCTTAGATGCATAGGTTCAAAGTGACGAAAATTAGCACAGTCGTTACGAACTCTAAGTGTTTAGGCTTTCACACGTAATGCACCTAAAATTCTAAGTGTTGTACATTATCTAGTTTGATATGTTGGTAGGCATAATAGATGTAGGGTGTCTCAAGGCTAATAAAATAATCAGGAAAAAGTCAAACGTGTCGCTAACTTAGATGTATGACCAATCGGTCTTAATTTTTATGTACGAGACACACAAACTTTGATTATAAATGAGGTATGCAAACTTTCTGGGGATGTATAGCAACATCAGATACATCTTAAAATGGAAAGCATTGAAAAATCATAATGAGTTGAGAGTCAAAACAAGTAACTCTGTTGTACGTAAGTACAGACCTGTTGCCTCTGTTTTGATTCGAGTTAGCAAGATATGTCGCTTTGTTGTACGTCGGTACAGACCTGTCACCGCTGTCTTGCTAGCTTTAAAAATAAACCGTAAGACAAACTAAGACACTTTGTTGTATGTAAATACAGACCTGTGTCCGATGTTTGCCTTTTAATGAAAGTTTGCAAATATCGAAAAGTTAAAATCGTTGTGTGTATGCCTTGATCATAAAAGTATGTCTATGTCTGAGTCACGTACGATAATTTCATGATAAATAAAAGGGCCAAGGGATATTCCGAAATGTAACATGTTTAACGGGGATATAATACCAACAATCGGCTAGAAATATATGTCACGCAAACAATCAAAGGAATCAAAAATTCCTAAGTGTGAAGGTTTAAGTACGGAAAGTGAGTATCTGACGCCGCTATCTGATTGAACCTTTCTTTGACAGTACTTGTCAAAAATATTCTAAGTGTTATAATATAGGTTGTAAAATTTTAAATAATGTAGTTTAGTCTAAGTTTAATTTTTGCTCAAAATTTTAACTTTAATTTATTTTATTTTTATCTTCATTTTTATTTTATTTTATTTTATTTTAATTTTACTTAGGAAAACGGTCAAAATTTGCTGAGTATGCATTCCTAGTTGAATAAAATAAACATTGCGTGAAAATCTTGTGCTTAGGGTAAAAGATTTGGCATAGTTTATTCCGTTACTCGAAAAGGTTGAAAAGCTTGAAAAAGTTGAATTTATTTCATAAATTTTCGAACTTTTCAAAAGTTTCAGATTGAATTCGAGTCTAAGCCAAACTCGAATGTGGCAGGGCCTCGAGTTTGTCAGTAAATTCGAGAATGGCAACAAACTCGAAGGTTGTTGATATAAATAGGTCAACTGTGATGGTCATAAATCACCTACCTTCGATATTGATCCTACGAGTTTGTCTGAGCGATTTCGAATCTGTTCCTCGAGTTTACAGTTTTCGAGATTCTTACTATTTGTCGAGTTTCTGTTGGTTTGGGTTCAATTCTACTAGTAAATCTAGGTATAACCAAGTGTATTATACAAGATTTAAGAAGAGTTATACTTCATTTAGGCCAAAATTATCGGATTTTGAAGTTTTAAGAGTGGAAACTTTGTTTTTCAAAATTACAAACTCTGAATCGATGAAATGTCAAATTGACCACAAATATCGTTGATTAGAACCTATTAGGACTAATAGATGTGATTTTCTACGTCTAAAATGGTTAAAATCTTGGGCTTTTGTGATTAAAGAGACCGACAGATTCGAGTTTGTTCATAATCTCGAGTTTGATCAGGGTCTCGAGTTTGTCACTAAACTCGAATGACCCACTAAACTCGAATGAATGGTTTATTCGAATTTGTTGTTTCGAATTTGACATTATGTTCGACCTTGTTATTACATTTGAATTATTTAATTGAAATTTTAATTAAGCTTGTAGAAATTCATAAGTGTTGGATTTTGTACTTATACAAGTTCAAAATAAAACAAATTTGAATTTAAACAAGTTTATTTCTTTTTAATAATTCTAATATCTTATATATGTTGTATTGTGCAGACATGGCTGATAGAATCTTTGAGCCTAAGCATAACATGGTCATCTCTCCTGACCATGCCATTCCTGAGGCTCAAGCTTTCCGTCAGATGATAGATTTCTTGAATGGATCAAGGATTGCGTATGCACTGTCTCATAATATTCAAATCGTTATCCCATATGTGCGTCATTTTTGGGATCACCTGCAACTGGATTGTACTGTTACTCCAACAGTACTAAGGACGAGGGTCGCTGGACACCCTCTGGTGTTTTCTGCCGATATGCTACGTCAAGTGTTGCAGCTTGGATCACAGGATCAAGAAAATGGGCCAATTGACTTCCCGTTGTCAATCAGGCAGGCCGCTTTTGTGCGAATGGGGTATAGTCTGGATGTAGCGATGCTGTCTTATATGAAAAGTGGGCTTATCGGTCAATGGAGATATTTGGCGCATGTTTTCATGGTATGTTTTGCAGCAAAGAGACCTGGCTTTACATTGTATCGAAGATTCAATCTGGGATGATAGCTTTAGTTTACAATCAAAGATTCAGCATTTCAGAGATGTTCTTCTCCGAGTTTGTTCAGCAAATAACAGCTCCGGAACGAGAAAGATTTCTGCTTTATCCACGATTTGTAATGATGCTGATCAGGCACTTCCTGCCAAATCTGCCACAGCTCAATGAAATTCAGAGTGTTGCGGTCATCGATAAGAGAATACTTGCTGATTGCTCCTCTCGTCGAGGAAGATTAACTATTCCAGTAGAGGGGCCATTGTTTGGAGCTGTAATCGCACCTGATTTCCAAGTAAGGGAAAATGCCAACTGGGCATGGGATGTGCAGGTTCCGCAGCAACAGCAACAACAACCACAACAACAGCGACCGCAGCAACCAAGGCCTCAGCAACAGAGGAGGAGGCAAAGGCCATCTACGAGACAAATTCAGGCAGATAGGCCTTCTACAAGCCAAGCTCAAGAGCCGGAAGAGGCTCGACCTTCGAGTGCTCCATTTGAATCTGATCCGACATATCAAACGTTGCAAGAGATTTGGGCAGTCGGTCCGAATGCTAATGCGGACATCACGGCTGAACTCGTTGGAGATCTACTGGAGCCTCCAGAAGGAGAAGTAGATCTGTTTAGACAAATTGATGAATATGAACCTGAGCAAGCAGGTGACGAAGAGACTTCTTCAGAGACTGAATCGGAGGAAATGGAAGAAATTGAAGTGGAAAAACAAACAGAAGATCCGTCCATCCACATACGGACACATGGATCAAGATTAGTTGTGATAGAAGAAGGTGCTAGCAGAAGACGAGCTTCAGGGGAGTCAGACGACTCAGATTATGAAGAAGAGGAGGTACTACCTTTGGTACATCGACAAAGGGCCAAACGCCATAGGTTCATGCAGGGAGCTTCCTCGGCCTCTGCTTCTCAGCCAGAAATACCTCAACCTCCACCTGTTCAAACAACCATTCCACCACCACCACCACCTGTTCAACCATACATCCCTTCGCTAATCATTCCAACTCCCATACAATCCATACCATCCACATTATCCACCTTCACAGACAATCAAAGGTTTTCTGAGCTCCGAAGCAAGGTTGAATTCCAGCAAGTCCAAATCTTTCAGTTAACCAAGGCTCTCAGTGAGATACAGCAGCACAATGCCACAGTTGACATAGAGAATGCAGAGTTAAAAAAGTTGTGGCTAGGATCGAGGAAGACAACTTAAAGCTTAAAACGTTTGTTGCCGATCAATCTTCCGAGATTCGATCAATGCGATCCCTTATTGAGAAATTATTAAAAAATCTAAAGGCTCAGGGGAAACAAGTTGTAGGGATCAGGAGGAGCTGCCAAGGGGAGGAGATGATGACGGCAATGATCCTAGTGCACAAAAAGATAATGAGCCAGTAGATTTTTCTACTGCTCAGCATGCTGAGATTCAGGGGGAGCCGAGTCAGTTGGGAGCTGTAGGAGGTGAGGCTAGTTCCTCAAAAGTCACAGAGTCTGAGATACATGAAATGATTGAAGCATTAATGGATATCGATGAAGACCCTCTGAACTTTTGTTTTGATTACGAGGACGAAATTGAAGATTTAGAAGAAGGAGAATTTGTGCCTGAAGACGTAACCGACTGGAAATCTGATGACGAGGTGTATGTTGATGAGGATGACGAAGCAAATGAAATCATTGTTCAACAAAACCTTATCACAGATACATATGTGACAGAAGGAAATAATGTGATTAACATAGAAGTAGTCAAAGCTGCTTTAAATGTTGATTCATCAAGTGAAGAGCCTGACAGAGAGCTTACAAACGAAGAAAAAAGAAAGTTGTGGTTCAGGGCAGAGAAAAAGGAGTTGGAGCTGAAGAAGAAGATGCGTGTGCTGGGTGCTGGAGAGCTATCTGGAAATATTTTGAGCTGGTTCTTTCATCGAGAATTGCAGCTATTCATTATCAAACGAAAAGATGGCCTCCAGTATCTCAGAAGAACTCTGAAAGTCTTCCTTGCCAAAGATTGAAATAAAAGCGTTAGCATGGAAGGAGCTTATCAACATCGGCAACGACCCTTATGCTGAAATAATAGCAAAGATCATCAGAAAAGAAGGGAAGTCGAGGAAATTCGAGCGGCTCAATCCAAGGGTGGGTAAACGAGTGATGGACAATACTCGAATTGATCCTCTAACTGGTCGTCCGTGGATGAAGATTCAATACAACCCAGTTAGATGTCTGAAGAAGGTTCCTCTCAAGCCAATGCCACAGAACGTCATGAAGAATCTCAATTGGTGGTATGTGGAAAGTGAGACAGGAGAAGCAGTGATGGAGGACTTGGAAGAAAAAGTAATTCTTAGAGTCTACGATCCGCTACACCTAGTGAACCTTTCCAAAGATGACCTGCAAGTGCTTCAGGCTCATAAAATCTCAAGCGACGCACATATGGAAGGTGAGGCTAGAAAATATCAAAATGTAGTTAAAGTATGTATTGAGCAAGGTTTGTATGCTGGCAGCAGTTTAAATAAACAAAGTTCTTAAATAAAATGTAAATAATTAGAAGCTATCGTCAAGGGGAAGTCTGTTGGTACACCCTGTGTGACGATAGCAGTCTAAGTGTACTAGCATTTTGGTTCAAGTAATATTACAAAGTATTGAGTATTAACGAGTGTTTGATATATGTGTTTATATATGTTTGATAGTTATTGATTGTATGTTTGAACTTGATGTAATGTATTACAAGAAGTTCAAACATAAAGTTCAAAGATAAATTCAAACATAAGTTAAAAACATAAGTTCAAATATAGGTTTAATATGTGAAAGTCGAATTTAGAGTAAATTTGAATTCACTAGTAATTGGCATTCGAATTTATGGCAGATTCGAATGTGAATTATAGGGCAGATTCGAGAGTGTCAAAGGGACAAACTCGAATGGGCCTTGGGCCTGATTCGAGTTTGGCCCATGACAAACTCGAATGAGCCTCTATAATTAGGGATTAACTCGAATCATTAAGGAACTTTTGCAGAATTCGGGTGAGATTAAGCAAAAGGGCGATCTCGAGTTTATCAGTAATATCTGTGTGTTTTCGGAGAGAATCATCGCGTAGGTTCGTGCATTAGTGTTCGTACAACGTTGTGGTAGTCTCCGTGTTCCGTGTGAGTGTTTTATCCGTGAAGCTGTTAATGAGGATTCCGCACTCGTTGACGGTGTCGCGTCAGGATAGATCTTCGCAGAGTCAAGACCTTACAATCGTTCCATTCATCAGGTTTATCTTCAAAAATTCTGGCATACAGTGAAGTTTGTCCCAGCTGATGGTAACCATCATTTCAAGGTTACCATCGACCAGTTCAAAACCAAAATAACCTTAGCCAGACTGAGACGTAATCTATTCCTACCTCGTAGAATAGATACTGTGCATTTCCCTGAATTAGCCGACTTTGAAGATTTCATATCAGACGAGGAATTGGTGCATGATTTAATATGTTTGGATTATTCAAAGCCACTACCTAAAAGTTCAAAGTTTCATCGAAATGGACTCAAAGGGGAATGGTACACTCTCTTTGGTATCATCAACCGATGCATGACGTCGAAGCACACGGGAATAGACAGATGTAGTATACACTGTCTCAGAATCTTTCATGGCATAACTTTCAACAAGCATTATGACTATGCATAGTGCATCTGGGAGGACCTAAAGGAAGTTGTGCTGGCAAAGACAACAAACCGATCAAGGAAATTTGTACCTCTTCAACGTTTCATTCAAATCCTTATCAGAGGTATTCTAAGGGCCAATGAAAATATATCGAAATGAACAAGTTCTAAACGATGTCCCGATTATGTAATGATGAGCTTACACGAGGTACCAGATTCTCCAAATGCCAATATCATGTCTATTCCAGAAGCGTTGTTGAAATATGCAGATCAAGAGAGTGAGAATGTAAGGCTATACAGAATAGATCACGCTCCTATAGAGACCCAAGAACCGGGTTCTCTTAACCAAGGAGTTGTAGGAGAGGAGGAACTTCATCATGGGGCTGAAGTCCATGGAAGCCAAATAGTGTCCGAGGGAGCAGAAGTTAATGTGAGGGGTGGTGAGGGAGAAGCTATTAGCTCCGATTCTGAACGAACATTGTCAAACATTAATGACGGAGCTGCAGAAGGAGAGGATGATGATGATGATGATGATGAAGGTGGTCCTGATCATGACGAGGGAGGTGTTGGATTAGTTGATATAGTAGAAATAGCACGACAGCGTGTGAGGGATGTACCAAGCCCAGAAAGCCAAGATAGAACCACATATGTTGTTAGCTCCTAACAGGGAGTTAGCATTGAAGAAGTCAGTATCCCACTCACGATTGCATACCCCACCGGCCACTCAGTCTCCTCTCAACAGGAGACTGTTTCATTTGTTCACCGGGATGAAGCTCAACTGCTATCCGATAATCCTTTTGATTTGTTGGATGTTGAAACAAGTACACATCCACCCGAGTGTACGACTTATTTTATTGCACTTAGTCTAGTACTGATACACACTAGGACACTTGCGTCTACTTCATCTGTTGAAGTAAGTGCAGTCAAACTAAGTGTCACTGCCAGAACAACCTCAGTAACGGAAGGATTTGATGCTCCGTCACTTGAAGAGGTTGGAAGTCCAGTCAGAGGCTCATCATTGCCATCTCTGAGCATTGGCCACGCAGAGGTTCTTTTTACAAGTTCCACTGTCGTGTCAACTGGAAGTCTAAGTGACCCAGTAGTTACTGTTTCCCCTTTCGTTACTGAATCATCTTTGTCTCAAGCATTGAATGCTGCTGTTGCCGGAGTGAATAATCATTTGATAGCCCATTTATCAGAAGTCATGTCTCAGATGACAAATATTCAAAAGTTTTTAAAGGGCAAATTTATGGCAGAAGAGACTGTGAAGCAACCAGATCCACATCAAGCTATAGAAGAGCTACGAGACTTTGTTTTTGAACAACTTGATGAGATGCGAGAACGAATGATAGGGTTGGAGAGTATACTGATAACGACATTGGGAAACTTATCTGAACGAGTATCAGCTGTTGAACAAACGTGCAAGGCTCAAGCTTCAGTGCCAAAATGAAAACATGACGAGCATGATGATGATTCCGATGATGCTCCTCATGAGGGGGACCAGAGGAGGAAGCTTGATGAGCCGACACCTAGTCTTTTGATGATTACGTATCCAGAAAAGGAGGCTGAAGTGCAAGAAAGAGGTGAAGCAGGAAGCTCAAAAGAACCTGCTGATGTTCAAGAAGGACATGAATTGATTCTTTATGAAGATGTTCATGTTCCAATGAGCATTCAGTCAGAGTTTTATAATTTTGATGAATATGAAGATTCAGAAGAAGATGTTCAGGAACAAATACCAATGATTGAAGATGTTGCAGAGAAAGTAGTAGAGATTGAAGAATCAGATGATGATGATGTCATTGAGTTGACAGATGTTGCAGTTTGAGCTGAAAGAATAGAAGAAGAAGAAGTTTTGGTACAAGAAATCCTCAAAGATAAAATACCTATACCGACGGTTGAAAAGCCTGAGGTTACGGTTCAAGTACCAGAAGAAGAGATGGAACCATTCCATGTAGAGAGCTTTATTCCTCCAATCATTAAAGAAGTCAATGAGTTTGAGATTATGAAAAGGTTCTTTAATGAATATGTCTTAGCGGATGAATCGCAAAGACAACATCAACTAAGGTTCGAAGCTCAAAGAATTGTTCAAAGGGAAATTAATGACATGCTGTGTATTCTGAACGAAGAAGAAGTAAAAAAGAAAAAGAAAAAGGGATTGGAGCTTTCATCGAAGAAATCTGCTGAATATACAAGGAAAAGGAATAAATTGCCATATCTTGAAGATTACCTTGAGAAGAAGATATTTTGCAAAAACCAAGCTCCGTGCACTTTTCTAATGTTACTTAGAGTTTTGGAGCCGAATAGACCGAATCTAGCTAATTATGCAAGTTTTCTTCAGAATAAGGCTCAAAGTGCAGAATAGGTCAGAAGTGAGTTTCCGATTGTGGACTTGATAAATATAGAAAAGGATAGATTTGTAAAGATTTTTTATCCTAGATTCACGGTTACTAGATCAGACGGGAATACTTACACGTTTACAGAAGCAGATATGTTTTGGATGAACTTGGTTGATATTGAAGACTTGTTTGATGAACTTTGCAGAAATAAACAGAATGAACACTGTAGGTTTGCTTTAAAGACGTTGTTTCATTTCATGCACATTAAGCTTGTTCTCATGTGAGTGCAAGATCTTCAAATCGGTGTTGAAAGAGGCATGCGAAATATTAATGTAACTCCACCGAATAGGGAAATCAAGTTTGTAGGGGAGCTGAAAGAATATCAAGTAATAATGGTGAAGCGTCCAGCTGTAATGTACAGAGATAAAAATCGAAAGCTAAGAGCTATGAAGAGTATTGAATTAAACAAGTTCTATGATGGAACCTCCAGAAGGTAATGAGTGGGCTGAAAGGAAAATTGACTGCTGATCAAAAGAGGAAAACAAAGAATGGAGCCCACAGTGCTGATGATAAGAGACTCATGGAAGAATTCATTTCAAACATAAACTGGAGGCTTTCCAACAGAAAATGTTTTAGGAATTTTGAGATGAAGTTGGGGCTGACAAAGTAAAGACTTGGCTTATTTCATCAAAGGGGGAGAATGTTGGAACTTATTTTATTGATGAAATAAAAATCTAGGGTACAAAATGTAAATAGCTCAAAGTTGTAAATAGAATATAAATAGAAACTGTGACTTTGTAGTTGTAGAAGAATCTGACATTTTGTAAATCATTTTTGCACGGAAATCTGAGAGATCAATTAGGTCTACAGTCAATTAGGGCTACAGTGGCTACAGTACACGTTCATCACTTTTCATTTTTGTAATTCTTTTGATATTAATCAAATCATTTGGTTAGTGTTCTTGATCTTGTTATTGATTGTATGCAATTAAGTGTTTATTGATATTTTAGGAATCACAATGTATATGTCATATGTCTGTATATGTACATATATGTATGTATATGTATAGATACACATATGTACATACACTTGTATGTACATATACATATATGTGTATATATATACAAAATTGCTAGCATTTTATATCTTTCAATCTTTTTGAGTAATTTGGTATTTTTTATTTTGTTTATATTGTATATAGTTTTAATAACTTTTCAATTTCTAATAAGTTATATGTCTTTTTATTAAACTTGTGAAATTTTATGTTTTTTGTTTAATCCATTCAAAAAATAAAAAATTTTAATCGGCTTATTATATTTTTTTGATTGGTTAAATTAAAAATCTAAATGGTTCGTTGTTTAATCCGTTTAAATTTTTTTTTGATTTTCCGGAGAGAAAAAATTTAAAATTGAAATTTTTGGTCGTTTTTCCATGTTCTTAAATTGAAAATCATAATGATTCATTTGTTTTTGTAATACAAAAATTATAAATTAGATTGTTTGGTTGTTTTTCTCGTTTGGTTAAATTGAAAATCGAAATGGTTCATCATTTTTTCCATCGAAAACACTTAAAATTAGATTTGATTGGTCATTTTTTTTCGTGTTGTTAACCATTTTACTCAAAAAAAATTTATAATTCATTCGTTGTTTCACAGTTTTAAATGTTTTCGATTCAAAAAAACGGACGAACCATTTCTGTCTTTAATTTAATCAAATGAAAACGATAACCAATTAATCAAATTTTAATGTTTTTGATAGGAAAAATCGATTAACATTTCCCATTTTAAATTTAACCAAGCGAAAAAACGACCAATCAATTTAGTCTTAAATATTTTTGGAAAAAAGGACAAAATATTTTGATTTTCAATTTAACCGATTGGAAATAACTCTATTAGGCACAAAAAGGTCTCAATCAAACGTGTCTTATATCATAGGGGAAGATCTTGATCAAGCCTGTTTTGATATTCTTAAGGGGAGATTATTAGGATGTTTAATGTCTCAATTAAACCTATAGATGATTTGCAATATTTTCTTAAGTCATTTGAACATTGTTAGAATAGTTGTAACCGATTGAAGGTTAAAGTTATTCATATCTGCTAAGCAGGTTTGATAGTTTATGTCTAAGTTGTTCATGTGTTTGACATATTTAAGTGTTCCATTCTTTGTGAACTTGTTAAACACTTACTGTAATGTGTTTCCAAGTCCAAAGTTAAAAAGAAAATATTTAAAGTCTGTTAAAGTTGTTCTGTTACATTAAGACAAAGATTCTAGTGTACAAGACAAAATTGACTTTTCTCAGACCTGTCTTATGCAGACTAGTAAGTTTTTTCCTTGTGAGACATTCTCGTCTTTCTCTACATTATATGAGTAAGCTTCATAAGGATGCTTCTTGAAGAGTATATGTAACATCCTTCCTTTAACATGCAATAATAATTCTAGGAAAGAGCAAGTACCATTAATACCAAGATAAATAAACGTTAACATGATGTTAGTATTAAATATTACAATAATCATCTGACGCTACACGTCCTACAAAATGACATATCTATGGTACTAATACATCGTAATGATATTTTAAAGCCTCTACCCAGGTACGAAAGCATTATCACAAGGCAAATACCACAAGCTAATTTGCATAATATATAGATATAGAAAATTGTTAATCAACACATATACATGATTATTTATACAAACATTTTCGGTTCTTATATTGTGTTGCCGCCACTTTAAAAACAATGAGATAAGGACAGCAATTTTAGCCCAATGGACCAAATGGGTCGGAGTCTAAAAAAGACCCGTATTAAAATCTAAACTAGAACGTAACTTAAAAAAATGTAATCCAAAAAATTTATGTATTAAACAATTTGTTTTAGAAAAAAATTCCAATATTAGAATTTTTACAATACTAAATAAACATCTACTGGACGACCTAACGAGTCAACCTAATCGACTCAACAAGTCGATTCCCGAACTTCGGATTTACTTGGCACGAAACTTCGGTTGGATCGGAAATGGTTCGACTCAACGAGTCAATATGTTGGACTCGACGAGTCTCTTGTCATTTTAGCTTACGTTAACAACAATTAATGAATTTCACGACATTTTTAAAATTTCACAACATTTTAAAAAAAAATTCACGACGTTTATCATAAATTTCACGACATTTTTAAAATATTTTCACGACACGTTTTTAAAATTCCACGACATTTATAATAAGTTTCATGACATTTAATAAATTTCATGACATTTTTAAAACTTCACGGAAATTTTAAATTAATTTCACAACATGTTTTAAAATTTCACGACAAACCCTTGCTCAAATTAGTAAATTTGATAAAAAGTGCTCAAAATTGCTTAAGTCTCGTACGTTCTGCTCATTTTCCTGAAAACCCCTTGTTGTAATGTATTCCCAGTAATAATCGGCACGTTAATGTTTCTTTTATCAAACACAAGAAGAATCAAGCTCAATAATTGTGAAATGATTAAGAAGACAATAAGAATGTAGAGAGAATATTAAAGTTGGCGGCTGAGAATGTTTGCTCTATTTTCAACCGTGTGAATGTTTACAAACCCTATGAGCCTATACATAGGCTCCTTTAATTAACTATCAAACATTGACACATTTGGTCCCTTGACTTTTACATAGAAATAAAATACAAAGGAAATAAATACAAGACTAATCAATAAGTAAATAATTATTACAAAATAAGTCCACATGATCGAAATTAAATATCTAACAATCTCCCCCTTTTCGATCAACGTGGAGGTCTTGGAACTCTGGCATGATCTGTAGATTCTCGGAGTCCAAGGATGACGTCAAATCGTCTGATCACTTGTCTCATATCTAGTCGTTCGTTCAGGAGTTCAATGCCGCTGAGGGTATCCTGAATTTCCTTCGGTGCGCATCTTTGTTCTGGATCTGGTTGAGCATCATATTTTTGAACTTTTTGAGTAAGCGCGACTCTAACCAATCTGAGAGTACCGTCGGAATAACAGGGAAGATCCTCAAAGCGCATGAACCTTTTGTAGCCATTCTGATTTACAAAAATGACACCCGGGCCTCCTCTAAAGATGACTCTGTAGGCAGGATGGTGGGCGAGAAGGAAGCTGTCTTGATCAGGTGCTCGTAGGCCCACTTTAACTAGCACGCTCTCTATCGCCATTTGGAAATCTCTGAGGCACATGATAATAAAGCGGCGGTTCAAACTTCGAACAAGGGCAGCTACAATAGTCATGTTAGACAGACGTTGTTTAATATGATTTTTCAATCGGTTGTGTAAGAATTCAACGTTGTTCACACTTATGAAGTCCAAATCATTCTCGTAGAACTCCTCAATAGTGTCATCTTCTCTTTCTACCTGAAAGGCAGGATAGAATACTTTTGCTCTTCTGCACATGGTCATGGTCAGGAGTTTCTTTATCTTTGATTTTGAGACTTTGGATCTTCTCTCCCTGAGCATTAATTGATAGTATTCGGCCTGTACAGCTTTGGTCACGTTGGTCAGTTCCATGAGTAAGCGTCTGCTGAAAGACCCAGGCTTCTTTCTGAATATCATCTTAAACCGTTATTCTAGGAACGGATTCTGAAATTGTTCCGGAGGAAACTTTTGAAGGAATTCTTTGAGGCCCTGAACGGGGGGTTTTTATATTTCAGATTTTTTTAGCTTCTAGCAATTTGATGATTGTCCCCCGCTGTTCTTGTCATAGTTCCTCTTTTTCTTCAGGTAGAAGAGTTTGTACTTTTCCCTTCGAATAGCGGTCCACCCAATACATATCATCTCTCCTATATTCACCGGGTCCTAAAGGGGTCTCATCAAAGCAATCTACCCTCTTGGTTTGTGAAGGACCTGATTGTTCAGTTTGTTGGACTATGGGAGGACTTGAAGATCTTGGTGGGCCTTGGACTAGATGGGATTCTTTGAGTGATGGGGGAGTTTGGATGGGTGATAGATTTTCTTGTTGTGGAGCTGGTGGTGGTGAGTTTATGAAATTAAAGGAGGAAGATGATGAATTTTTAGGTGATTCTGGCTCAGGCTTAGGAATGATTAAAGGTTTGCTGTCCTTAGTATCGGAGTCTGAGTTAGACACCAATATGATTTCAACTTTTTCGTGTACGGGCTCGAACTCAAACAAAGCTGTCATTGGATCCACTGGAGCTGGAACCTCGAACATGGGCTCGTCTTTTAACATCAGATATTCCTGAGCCTCTTGCATCTTTTCCCCTGACCCTTGAACCTCTATCGATTCTGTTTCTGCTCCCCATACAATCAACATATGTTCCTCAGACTGAGTTTTCTGGCGTTTCTCCCTCTCATGGCGATCAGGGTCGTCCTGATCGTCATGCTTTCATTTCTGGGACTCAGCCTGAGGACGGCACTGTAGCTTAATGACGACCAATTCTAGGCTGTCCATTTTGGAGTTCAGTTGCTCATGGATTTGAAGGATAAGACAGTTCTGCGTATCAATTTTCTTGGAGAGCTCCTGAATCATTAATTGGACTGAGTGGGTCCCTGGTGGAAGCACATCCTCAGAAGCGACACCCTTACCCTTAATAAATGAGAGAAGGGCGGTATGTCGTTCTTCAGCCCGGGAACAACACCGGCAGCACGAAGAGCTGCCGTTAACAAATGCAAGTTAATTTGGAGATGGCCTGAAGTGGATGGCGTTGATGGAGCCACTTCAGGTCTTCCTTCTGTCTTTTCTGGCTCCACTATGGGATGCGCAGATCTAGAAGTTTGTGGAGCCGCCACAGAGGCAGCTCTAGGGGATGCCACAAAGGCATCGTGCGTTGTGTGTATTTGTTGGGAGGGAATCGTGAAAGAAAGAGGTTCGGTCACGTGGGGCGGAGTGTGACCTCGTTCAACACCGCCACTCTCCGAATAAGAGGGCGATGGCATATGTGGTATGTCCCCGTGGAATGAAATAGCACCTTGTTGGGAGGATGCTAAGTGGGTGGTGGGGGTTAGTTCGACCATCAGACTAATGGTCTTTAAGTGGGTTGTCCGGCTGATTGGGCTGGGGTCACCCTCAGATGTTACGTCTAACCCTCGTACAACAGAGACGGTTCGTTCTGAATCCGCAGCCTCTGCTGCCTCACCTACTCCTCCCTCGCTCACAAACACAGTCTCCCGCTCACCTAACCCCATGGTTTGATTTACTTCCACATCTCCCTCTTCCTCACTCAACTGAACCTCACCTTCGGACTCGCTAGGCTCAGTCGGTTCTGACTGAGCCTCATCCGGGTGCAACTCTCGTATATAGACCCGAACCCTTTCCGATTGCACTGCCCTTAGAATAAGGGACAGTGGGATAGTCATTATTGGCACAGAAGGTGCCCCCTTTGGCAGATTAAGTTTCTGGATTGCCATTGTAGGGTAGACATCGGCCTCAGGTGGCTCATGAATGTTGTCATCGGTATCCATGACATATTGAATGATGAGTTGTAGGAAACGTTAGAGAGGGATATATTTGCGGCCTCGTTTGGTGCCTCTCTCCATATGAACTCTCTTTAATTCCTCAAAGAGGAATGCTGCATAATCCACGTGGCAGTCGAATGCAAAGCCGGTGAACATGGCTAGGACTTGAGCCGATGCAGAGTCGTGGCCAGAATGCTTTGCAGTGAATCATTTATTGATGACGTCGAACAAAATCCTACAATGAGATTGGAGATTCTTGGTTTTGAAATCGGAGGGTTTGGTAAGAGGGCCGTCATATCCCAAGTTTTGTATTTCTGAGAGGGTTTCTTGGATGGAAGGAATTGGAGCAAATTTAAAACGGGTTGGAAAAAAGGCTTCGATAGTTAGGTGAAGTATATGGCGTATGGCGGCGGTGGTGAGTTTGACTGGAACACAGTCGATGGTGGAGGTGAAGTGAGGTTCGACATCGTGGACAAACTGCAATCTATTTAAAGCATCGGGTCTTTATTAGCAGAATAAAATTTTACTGAATAAAGTCCAAAGTCAATCGTTAAGAGACCAATGTTAGAACAAGCGTTTTCACTCAAACACTAATCCTAACTCTAATCAATGGTGCACCGGAATGAAAATCTTTTTGTATTTTTGATTTATGGTGGAAATGCAAAAATGGAAAAATTTTAAAAATATGCTAAGTGTTGGATTTCGGATGAACCGAATTCGGATGAACAGTGTCACTGAATTCGGATCCGGCCGAAATCCGGATGAAGTATGATGAATGATAAATGGGGGTCTGAATTCGGATGATGTGGGTGGTGCTGGACCGAATTCGGATGGTGCTGCAAATTCGGATTAGGACCGAATATGCTGTTGATGCATGATGAGGGAATGGTCCGAATTCGGATGACTTAGGCGTTTCGGATGAGGTCCGAATTCGGATCAACAGTGTTTGATGAACTGACTTAATGAAAATTTTGGACTTTCTTAGAAGGACCGAATTCGGATCAACAGTGCTCCGAGTTCGGATTCACAGTGTCCGAATTCGGTCTTTGAATATTGAAAACCTTGAAGTTATGTCTATGTGGGACATCCGAATTCGGGGCCAGGTCCGAATTCGGACGTCCGAAGTCCAACAATGCAGTTAATGAGTTCATGCAACATGCAACGTGAACAGTGGTGACTGTGACAAAAATGCATGAAATTAAAGATCCTAGACTGAAAACAAGTAAGGGACAATTTATATAACTACAACTAACGAAACAAAACACATTAAATGTCCTAAAATTAGCAAAAACCGAAAATAAAAACTAATGAAAATTTAAAAAATAAAAAACACAATTTATGAAGTTAAACACTGAAGCAAGGATAGAAAAGTGTTACATGATGATGCCGAAGACAAAATAAGCAAGAAAAACGAAGAAACTTGATGGTGCACAAAGCTTGAAGGACGGAAATGGTGGATTAGGCGGTCGTCGACGAGAGAAAAGAGAAGGGAGAAGAAGATGGTTGAAAACTTAAGAAAGAAGAAAGTGAAGACTTTGACCATTGACCCACCCATTATAAAGCCAGCCGGGTTGGGTCGGGGCAAGCAGGATCCACGCATAAAAGGAAGTGGGCCACCGGATCCCACAACCACACACACATACATAGAAAACTTTTTGGGCCTTAAAAAAAATGGAAACAACAACAAAAAATTTTAAACAAAGATTTGGCCCAATTTTAAACATCTTTTTGTATTTTTCTTTGAAACAAAAATAAGCAATTGCTAACTAAAATATTTTTTGATATTTTTCTTTTAGCATTTAAGTTAAGACAAAAATAAAGTAAAATAAGATGAGATAATATGTTTTTGTCTTTTTGATGAATTTAAAAAACAAAAATCTTTTTGGGATTTTCTGACCTATTAAATTAAACTTAAAAAAATTAAAATATAACCAACCTAAAATTTAAAAATTTAACTAATAGAAATAATAAAACTAAAAAAGGAACCAAGAATAACAAAAATTTAACATCCAAACTGTAGGTCCCGAAAGGTTCCCAAAGTATATAGTAATAAACTGTAGAGGGGGGGGTGAATACAGTATTTAAAATCTACACACTCTTTTTCTCAATGTTTGTATGTATTATCAACAAATGTTAATTACAAACAAGCTTGACTGCGGAATTGTTCAAGCTGAGATGACAGAATACAACAGTATGGTTTCTAGTCTAAGACACACTCACACTAGATTACAATGAACACACTCACTAAGATGCACTCACTGTATTTTACAAGACGTTAAGGAACAGCTTTGGTAAACAGCTTAGACACACAGAAGCTTGTTTACAGAAGATTTGCATGCATGAATATCACACTTGCATGTTCACTCTTGGTTTAAGCACTTAGCTTTCTTCACATTCTTTCTGACCTTAGAAGCTTCCTTTTATACTCACTTAGAGGATCTAAGAGAAACATCTTCATTGGGCAGAATGAAAAAGGAGAAGTCTTGTTTGAAAAGACAATATAACTTTTCTGCACTTTTCTGAAAAGCAGACTTGCCTTCTCTTGTGCAGAACTTTTGTCTTTTTACTTTCTACTGTTGCATTGCCTTTAACCATTTTAGGAATGTCAACTTTGCGTCTTTCTTCCTTGTAAAGGCCTATTTTGATATAAGAAAAAGGTCTGTCACCCTTTTTCAAATATCCGTTTGTCTTCATGTAACAGAACAGCTTGGGCAGGCTGAGCGGTTCTGCTTTCCACTTTGTCTTCAACTGTGTAAACTGATCTGGTAGTTAAAAACAATACATGATGACTTGGAAACAAATTCCATAAAGTGTTTAGCCTGTTCACAAAGAACAGGTTCTGTTCACAAAGAACAGAACACTTTAAAAATGCCCAAGCTGCTCAACAGTGTAGAGCAGCGTAGACAGTTTATGTTCAGCCTGATCAGCAGACTGATCAGCTTGGACAAACTGTCTTGGTTGCAACACATGCAACTTATAGAACAGCTTTAGACTGATATTGCAAATCATTTTCAGGTTTCAATAAGGCATATAACAGGCCTTAAATTCAACCTTCAAATGTATCAACAGGTTTGATTATAAAATCTCCCCCTCAGATGTAGAGCAGGTTTGACTGAGGCCTTTTTGTGCCTAACAATCTCCCCCTATTTGCAATAACCAGTCCAAGCTGGTTTTGTCAAAAATCACTATATATTTTTACAGTACATTTGCTGAAATAAAATTACAACATTACAGTAAAGTAAAAGATCAGTTTATATATACACTGATTCTTGACTATACTTGAACAACATATGTTCTTACAAAAGTACAACTAATGTGCTAATGTATTTTACAACTAATGTAAAAAATAAAAAATTACAACTAATGTAATTGTGTACAACTAATGTACAGAGTGTACAACTTATGTACAAGATTTGGACTGTTTGAGACGGGAGCAGATAATGGCAAGCCTGTCCAACTAATGGACAGCTTCCATTCTTCACCTACCCAGATGGCAGGTGGACTTCATTCGACAGGGGGTGGCATCCCTTCTTTGAATCTTTTTAAAAGTTCTTCCCTTGTTTCTTCATGTTCTTCAAGTTCAGCTGTAAGAAACATAAAGTTAGAACTTTGGAGCTCACCTCTGTCATAAAATCCTTTCAGCTCTTCCCAGACAGCTGCTCTCCATTGGCTGGACTGACTGAAGGAGGTGGCAATTCTGAAGGCTGCAAGCTGCTTAAGACCAACTTTGTGTAGGTCAGAAGCTCTTTGAAAACATTTCTTCTGAGATAAGGGATCCACAAAAAATGCCCCTAACTCAGGCTCTTCAATCACTTTGCCATCTTCAAATTCAACTCCTTCAGGCAGGCTGTGGTCAACTCCTTTAATTTCCACAGCATAATCTCCTTGTTCAATCATCATAAGGAGTTCTTCCAGCTCTGAATCTCTCTTTTTCCTTCTGGCCTTGATTTTAGGGGATGTCACAGAGACACCCTCTTTGACTTCTTTAGGGATCAGGCCCAACTCACTCACTCTCTCCATCAGCTTCTTTATGTATGCCCTGATAGTCTTAGCCGTTTCTGACTTAGACTGGCTCAGGGCAACTGCCAGTTCCACCCATTCCCTGTAACCCATTTGAGCCACATCAGCGTGATCATATGATTCCAATTCAGGGCCTGTTGCACCCATCCTTGTGATCTGAAGTTTCCACTGAGTGCCTTTTCTTGATATGGGAACAGCTTTGACAATTCCTTCCTTGGCCAGCCTTCTAGTAGCAACATCATGAAATTTCTTTTTGGCCAAGTTGTCAAAATGGAATTTGGCTCTGGCAGAAGGTACTGTTGATTTGGTCACTGAGACCTGAGTACCTTTTTCCACTTCCTTCCCTTTTTCTCCTGCTGATTGCTTGGCAGCTTCCATTATTTTCTTTTGCACCTCCAAGGTAGACATTTTTATTTTCTTTGCTTCTTGGAGGGCAAGAGACTTAGCAGCTTTGGCAGATTGTTCTTCTTTTCTTAACTCTTCCAGAGCCTTAAGTTGTTCTTCCCTAAACTCAAAGTATTTGTGCATAGGGAGGCCCATCTCTTTGGCTCTGGCTTTGTGAAACTGAGTTTCTGCCTGTTTCTGCTCAATAGGATCCACCGCTGCCTTTTCTTTTCCTTTAGCTGCTGCTTTAGGGACAGCAGCTTCAGGAATACTTTCTTCTTCTTCTTCTTCTTCTTTTTCTTCTGAAAGAATAAGGTGCCTCCTTTTGCTGCTAGGCCTGTCCTCAGGAATGACTTCCTCCCCCTTAGACTGAGCAGGGTTTGGAGAGCCAGCCTGAGTAGGCATAGCAGCTTGGGAAGCACCTTCAACTGCACCTGTTTCTGCTGGTTGAACAGTTTGGGTTGCAGACACTGGTATCTCCTTAGGAGAAGGAATCTTCTCCCCCTTAGACTTAGTCTTCGAGGCAGATGATTTCTCCCCCTTTGAAGGAGATGATGCAGCGACTTCAATCCCTGGTCTGCCTGAAGACACAAAGTCAGCAGGCTTGCCAGCAGGTTTGGGAGGTTTAGGACCAACAAGGCTGTTCACTAAGTAAGCCAAGTTGTCCTTCACCTCACCAAGCTGGGAAAGACAGTTTTGAAGAGAAGAAGAATGGGAATCAGCAAAAGTGGTCAGCTTAACAATGTTGTCTCTATCAGAAGCTGTGAACAACAAACTTTGGAGCTGTGCAAGATGAAGTTCAAGAGAATCTTGCACATCAGCAAGGTTTGATGACACAGAATTTGATAGAGAACCTATAAGAGTGTTCAGGCTGGCCAATGTGGAAGGAATGGTAGTATTACAGGAAGTGAGGAGAGAGGACAGCTGTTGAGAAATAGCTGTCATAGAGGACACAGAGTCCTGTTGTGAGGAGAGGATAGAGGAAAGAGAGTTGGTTACATTTTGCAGCTGTGCAGTGAGTGCAAGCAGCTGTGGAGAGTGGTCAGCTTGTGGAGTAACTGGGAAGGATTCTTTAAACGTATCAAAGAATCCTTTGAGCTGCTCAGACACAGAGTCTGAGATTATGGATGGTAGGGAGTGCATGGTATGTTCCAAAGAACCAACTTTGTTGGTCAGCAATGAAAGCTGATCCTTCAAAGGCAGGTCTTTGGGAGATGGTGGTGTATGGGTGGACTGTTTGGAGTGAGTAGATGGAGAAGATGATGATGAGGCTGGTGTTTGAGGATGAGAGGGAGAAGGAAGAGAAGCTTTGGACAATAGTTCCATAGCCTGGGCAAAAGTAAGGTGGCCCAGGTTAGAGGGATCAAGGGGTCCTTCAGCAGCGGCTGTAGCTGCATCATTAGGAGAAGGAGATGATGTTTGGGGCCTCTCAGATGCTGCTTGTGTTGCAGCACCCTCATGAAGACCAGTGGTGGTTCCCTCTGCAGTGCCTTGGTCTAAAGGCACCTCATCATGGGGAGATGGGATATGCATTTCAACATCAGCAGTGGTGAAACCTGCTGATGGAATTTGCATTGAGGGATCAGCCTCACCAGAGGGATGGTATGATCCCTGAGGTTCATCAGCTTGTGTTGTTGGTCCCTCAGCAGCTGTTTGGTGTTGAACAGCTGAATCATGGGGAACAGAAGTTTGAGGCTGAGCTGCTGATTGGTCTATATCAGCAGCGTGGGCACCTCGTGCAGACTCAGGGTGTAAGGAGATATGAGTGGGGGACAGTGTGGACTCAGTGTGGAGTGGAGAGGGCTCCTGTCTTTCAATATCCTCAGCCTGTTGGGAGGCTGGGATAGTTGATGTGGGTATCTCCATTTGTACAACTGGTTCCTGTTGGGAGGAACCAGAGGGTCTAGGCTGACTCAAGGGTGACTCAGGCTGGAGTGAAGCAGGCTCCAAATGAGCTGAACCTTCTCCCAAAATAGGAGAGGCAGCTTGGGTTGCTTCTTTTACAACTGAACCCTGTTGAGAGGGAACAGAGGAGACTGTTTTCTGGGCTAGTTTCTTTTTGGCTAAGGATTTTCTTTGATAACGAATGGATGAAGTGGGTGATTGTGGAGAGGAGAGGGGATCTGTTTGGACTGGATGGGAGACTGGGTCAGGAACAGTGGGGCTGGACTGTTCCATAGTCTCTTGTGCCACAGAGGCACCAGCCACAAAGGCTTCAGGCTCAACAAATGAGCCAGGGTGAGGAATCTGCTCTTCCTCAGCCACAGAGGCTAAGGGAGCAGACTCAGCTTGAGCTGTTTTGGCCTTCTTTTTAGCAGGCCCAGCTTCAGCTGCCAAGGTCCTTTTTACCAACTTAGACCTGGCTTTGGATTTTCCACCGGGAGCAGCAGTGACTGGATCCACCCTCACAGCAGAGGGTCCTTCCACTAAACCCAACAGCCTCCTCATTGGTGTTGAGAGAGGAGGCTCATTTTCCAGTACAGGAGTATGAAACACCCTATTCCCTATCACAGGGAATGCAGCAGTTTTAAGTAGGGGTTGAGAGTGATATAGATGCTCACCACAGACATGGCAGAAGATGAGACTCAGGAACCTGGGATATCTGACAGCTGCTGGTCTTGTCTCTTGTTGTACCAGGTTTCTCATGTTCAAGAAGATCCATTTGGCCATGTCAAGTGTAGTCCCATCCACCAGCTGAAGGACTATCGGCACTTCATCTCTACTAAGTTGGTCAAAGGAACCAACCTTGCTGCTGAACGACATTGCCACAGAGGCAAATAAGAAGTTGTAAGTAGGTGATAACTCCTTCCTGTACAAAGTAGCTCCAACCTTGGGTTCTGCCACACCACAGAAGCGTAGCAGATTGCCCATTTGCTCATTTTCAGGCTGAGGGAGATCATAGTTCTCAGCCACTGGAAGATGAAGAACTTCCCTCAAAAGATCGACTGTAATCTCAATGGTTTGAGTCCCATTGAGAATAGTACCTCTGATAACCTTAGTGTTTGGATTGTAGGAGCAGGTGTACCAGAACTCGTATACCATCTCCTGGTACAGGACACCAGGAGATGCAGTCAGGGCATAGTTCAACGGATGAACTTGCAGAAATTCCACCATTTGATCGTAACCCTTCCCCACATAGTTTTTGGGGATTATGAGGTTTGCTATGTAGTTGGTGGGTTTTAGGGTCAGCATCGTGGTGACAGAAGGATGTTTAACAACATCCTCACCAACGAAAACTGGCAGAAAGGGATTGGGTCTGTGAGCCATTTGAGAAATTTGAAGGTTTGAGGAAGCAAAAGACACTTAGTCGATTTTAGGGTTCTTGAGAATTTCTGGGAATGATGAGGAAGACGAAGATGAAACAGTATGGTGGTATTTATAGGATTTTGAATGGTCGTGTGTATGAGAGAGAAAAGATTTGGGCGGTTTGATTTGAAATGTTTGTTAACGGAAAACGGAACGGTTGTCCATGTCAGAAACATTGTCAGACCACTTGACCTTTTTGATCACTAACACACGTAACATACATTATCCGCAGTAATTAAGTTAAATAAAACATAATTTAAGAAACTTAATTATGAAGAAAGGTAATTAAACTGTTGGTCTACGCTGATGGTCAAACCTGTGATGATCAGGGTCAACAAGGTTCTCAGTCTTCAAGCTGTTCTTCCTTCAAACTGTTCCTTCAGCCTGCTCTCCTTTGTGAGAACAGGTTGAGTTCAATAGATAAACAGGTTACAGTGTGAAGAAGTGAACAGGTTGAAGACTGAACCATCAGAGCAGGCTGGACGAATAAACAGGTTAAACTGTTTTTGTTCAGCCTGTTGTATGTTCAAGCTGTTCAAGTTTTTCAGACAAATGACTAAGTACAGAACATGTATAACCTGTTCTGTCTAAGCTGTTCAGAGAAACTTGAGCAGTGTGAGACATACGAATTTTTAGACCGTTGAGAGACACTTAGTCACTCTTGTTTAACATGCCCAGCTTGCTGACAAGGTAATTAAACCTTGTTTCATCCAGAGGTTTGGTGAAAATGTCTGCAAGCTGTTCATTTGTGGAAATAAAACTTACCTCCACATTACTTTTTTGGATGTGATCCCTGATGAAGTGATGTCTGACTTCAATATGCTTTGTTCTTGAGTGAAATACTGGATTGTTGGAGATGGCTATGGCACTTGTGTTATCACACAGAATAGGAGTTTTCCTATACACAAGCCCATAGTCTTCAAGCTGATGCTGCATCCACAGAATTTGCCCACAGCAGCTTCCAGCAGCAATATATTCAGCTTCAGCAGTAGAAGTGGACACTGAGTTCTGCTTCTTGCTACTCCAACTGATCAACTTTCCACCAAGGAGTTGACATCCACCTGTTGTGCTTTTCCTGTCTAACCTGCAGCCTGCAAAATCAGAATCTGAATAACCTGTTAGTTCAAGGCTTGAGTCTTTGGGATACCAAAGACCCAAACCTGGAGTACCCTTCAGGTATCTGAAGATTCTTTTAACAGCTGCAAGATGTGATTCCTTTGGATTGGCTTGGAACCTAGCACATAAACAGGTGGCAAACATAATATCAGGTCT
>JAANYP010009499.1:0-97502 GCA_020465985.1 Centrapalus pauciflorus | reverse complement strand
TGGTGGGTCCATCATAGACGGTACACAGAGTATCCCACATCTCCTTTGCAGTCTTCATCTTCTCAACCTGCTTGAACACATCATCAGGAAGAGAAATGACCAGGTTGTTTCTGGCCTTTGCATCCAGATCTACCATTCTCTTGTCTTCATCAGACCATTGAGCTTTTGCTTTCTCAAAGGTCCTGATTTCAGGAGCAGCTCCTTCAACCGCTGGAGTTATTGTAGTAACAGAGGTTGGCACATAGGGACCCTCCATCACTATCTCTGGTAGTTGTACATCCAGATTCTCTAAATAGAGCATCATTCTGCACTTCCAACCAGAGAAGTTTTGATTATTAAATTTTGGAGGTTTGCCCATAGAGCCATTGTCATAGTAAGAGGAACCTGCAGCACTGTTGTCCATGGAAACTTGGGAGAATGAGAGATCTAGAATGACACACACTCTAAACTGCTCTGATACCAGTTGTAGGTCCCGAGAGGTTCCCAAAGTATATAGCTTTAAGCTGTAGAGGGGGGGTGAATACAGCTATTTGAAAACTACACACTATTTTCTCAATGTTTGTATGTATTATCAACAATTTGTTAATTACAAACAAGCTTGAATGCGGAATAGTTCAAGCTGAGATGACAGCTACAACAGTATGTTCACTAGTCTAGGACAAACTCAAACTAGTATACAATGAATACACTCAGTAAGAAGCACTCACTGTGTTTACAAGACTTAAGGGAACAGCTTATGTAAAACAGCTTAGACACACAGATACTGAATTACACAGCAGGCTTGCATGCATGAAAAACACACTTGCACGTTCACTCTTGGTTTCAGCACTTAGCTTTCTTCACACTCTTTCTGTCCTTAGAAGCTTCCTTTTATACTCACTCAGAGGATCTAAGAGAAACATATTCATTGGACGGAATGAAAAGGAGAAGTCTTGTTGAAAAGACAACATAACCTTTTCTGCACTTTTTCTGAAAAGCAGACTTGTCTTCACATGTGCAGAACTTTTGTCTTTTTACTTTGTCTACTGTTGCATTGCCTTTAACTAATTTAGGAATGTCAACTTTGCGTCTTTCTTCCTTGTAAAGGCCTATTTTGATATAAGAAAAAGGTCTGTCACCCTTTTTCAAATACTTTTGTCTTCATGTTACAGAACAGCTTGGGCAGGCTGAGCAGTTCTGTTTTCCACTTTGTCTTCGACTTTGTAAACTGATCTTGCAGTAAAAAACAATACATGATGACTTGGAAACGTATTCCATAAAGTGTTTAGCCTGTTCACAAAGAACAGGTTCTGTTCACAAAGAACAGAACACTTCAAAATTGCCCAAGCTGCTCACCAGTGTAGAGCAATGTAGACAGTTTATGTCCAGCCTGTTCAGCAGACAGAACAGCTTGGACAAACTGTCTTAGTTGTAACACATGCAACACATAGAACAGCTTTAGACTAATATTGCAAATCATCTTTAGGCTTTAATAAGGCATATAACAGGCCTTAAATTTAACCTTCAAATGCATCAACAGGTTTGATTATAAATCTCCCCCTCAGATGTAGAACAGGTTTGACTAAGGCCTTTTTGTGCCTAACAAGTAGTCAATGCTGCTTTAAATGTAGATTCATCAAGAGAAGAGCCTGCCAGAGAGCTTACCAATGAAGAGAAAAGAAAACTATGGTTCAGGGCAGAGCAAAAGGAGTTAGAGTTGAAGAAGAAGATGCGTGTGCTGGGTACTGGAAAGCTATCAGGAAGTATATTGAGCTGGTTCTTTGATCGGGAATTGCAGCTATTCATTATCAAAAGAAAAGATGGTCTCCAGTATCTCAGAAAAACTCTGAAAGTGTTCAACTCCTTGCCGAAGATTGAGATAAAGGCGTTAGCTTGGAAGGAGCTAATCAACATCGGCAACGACCCTTACGCTGAAATAATTGCCAAGATCATAAGAAAAGAAGGAAGGTCGAGGAAGTTCGAACGTCTCAATCCGAGGGTAGGTAAACGAGTAATGGACTATTCTCCAATTGATCCTCTGACTGGGCGTCAATGGATGAAAATACAATACAGACTAGTGAGATGTCTGAGAAAGGTTCCACTCAAGCCAATGCCACAGGACGTCATGAAAAACCTAAACTGGTGGTATGTGGAAAGTGAAACGGGAGAAGCTGTGATGGAAGATTTTGAAGAAAAAGTGATTCTTAGAGTCTACGATCCCCTTCACCTTGTAAACCTTTCTAAAGATGACCTTCAAGTGCTACATGCTCATAAAATCTCAAGCGACACTCATATGGATAGTGAGGCTAGAAAGTATGAAAATGTAGTTAAAGTGTATTGAGAAGGGTTTGTATGCTGGCAGCAGTTTGAATAAATAATTAACAAAGTACTTAATCAAATGTGTGAATTGTTAGAAGCTATCGTAAAGGGGGAGTCTGTTGGTACACCCTATGTGACGATAGCAGTCTAAGTGATCCAACATTGTGGTATTAACGAATGTAACGTATTACAAGAAGTTCAAAAATAAAGTTCAAAGATAAATTCAAGCATAAGTTGAAAACATAAGTTTCAATACTAAGTTAAATATGTGAAAGAGTAAATTCGAATTCTCTAAGGATTGGCATTCGAATCTATGACAGATTCGAATGTGTTCCTAGGCAGATTCGAATGTACATCATAAGGTAGATTCGAGAGTGTCCAGGAGATAAACTCGAATGGGCCTTGGGCCTGATTCGATTTTGGCCCATGACATACTCGAATGGTCATCTATAATTAGGGATAGACAAGAATTATTAAGAGACTTTTTGCAGAATTCGTGAGGGATTAAGCAAATAGGCGATCTCGAGTTTATCAGCTAATTGAGTGTTCTTTCGGAGAGAATCTTCCAGTAGGTGCGTTCTTGTTAGTTCGTACAGCTCGTTGATAGTCTCCGTGTTCCGTGTGAGAGTTGTTACCGTCAACCCGTTAACGAGGATTCCGCACTCGTTGACGGTCTCGCGTCTAGATAGATCCGTAGTGTGTAGACCTTACATCCTTGCATGGCGTCAACCCAAGAATTGTCTCTCATTGCCATTTGCACATTTTTCGATTCTACTTATGAGATAAAACATGAGTATAAACACATGTGAAATGCCTCGGAGTCGTTGATCATCGATAACAGTACCCTTTTATTATTCACACTACTCTTAGTTCTCACACCGGTATTTGGATTCACTATGATATTCTAAATTGGATGATCCTTGTTTATCCTCGATGTCTCAATCTTATCGACCTGAAGATTCTCTCCCAAGTTTGATCCTATTTCACCTAACGGGGGTATGACTTCAGACGATATATTCTCTTCCTCATGTTCACTACCCTCGGAGTTAGAATTTTTCGTCTGATTCTCATTTGTAGATAATTCAAGTTCGTTCTCTATTGGAGACCCATCTTCTGTCGGTGTAGGCTCAGATGTTGAAGGGATGATTGATTTTAGAAAACCTCTATACTCGTCGTTGAGGTTCAATGATGAGAAATCATTTTCCACAGTACCTACATTTCCACTAAATGGTATGCTAAATGATTCAAATACAAAGTTATAATAAAAAAAACCATTCAGGTCCAGTTTGGGGTTCAAGTGAATAACTTGTTACGTCAATGTTAAACACAATTTCAACCGTACCATTTGTTTTGTTAAAAACTCTCTTATTTGGTGAATTAGGAACATAACCTAGGAAACCTTCGTCAGCCTTTTCACCAAACTTAGGTTTATGTTTTGTTTTTAGTAATGTACATGGTACCCCAAACGGTTCAAAGCCAGTTAAATTTGGTGGTTTTTTTTTTCTGAACTTCGTAACAGGTTTTGTTCAGTGATTTGACAGTAAGGACACGGTTTAAAACATGACATGCGGTATTCACTGCCTCACCCCAAAACATGGTAGGAAGCTTTGAATCCGAGAGCGTGGTCCTTGCTGCCTCAATCAAAGTTCTATTCTTACGTCCGGCCACCCCATTTTGTTGTGGCTAATAAGGTGCACTAGATTGATGCACTATGCCTTTAGTCAGATAATATACACCAATTACTGCATTCTTAAATTCAGTTCCGTTATCACTCCAGATACATTTTACCCTTGTCCCGTATGAGTTCTTGACTTGGTCTAAGAACCCAATCAGCTTTCCAGTTGTTTCGTCCTTTGTACCTAAAAAGAAAACCAAAGAGAAACGTGGGTAATCATGAGTAATAACTAAACAATACCAACTTCCACCTATGCTCCTTTTGTTGATTGGACCAAAGAGATCCATATGTAGCAAACCTAAGGTGGAAGCTATCGAGTTATGAGTCTTTGACTTGTGTGACTTCTTATGTTGTTTTTCCTTCTTGCACGGGACACACTTCTCATCGAACTGAAAATTCTTCAATGGAACACCTTGCACCAGACCATGTTTTGTAATGTAGTTCATTTTCCTTAGGTGCAAGTGTACCATGCGTCTGTGCCGTAGTATAGTTTCGGATTCTGAAGCTTTAGAAAGTAGACAAATTGTTCCCATCGAAGAGTCTGATACATTCATATCAGTCATCTACAGATCATTCTTCATTGGGGCTCTCATCATGATCCACTCTTCTGGTATTATGAATCCCGGTTTCAGCACTAACGCATCATGTTCAGTAAAGATAATTGAATGCTTCTTATCATAGATCTGAGATACACTAATGAGATTGTGATCAAGTTTATCGACATGATAAACTTGATCAAGTGTGATTGTCCCATTAGTGACCACTCCTGTTCCAGTGATATAAACTCCCTTGTTCCCAGCGAACGACACAAATCCCTTGTTCCCTCCCTTGAAGTCTGTGCGTAGACTCCTTTCCCCAGTCACGTGACGACAGCAACCACTGTCGACGAACCACTTGTTGTTAAGACCTGTAGTTAGCTCCTGCACATGAAAGAAAACAAGTTAGTTATCACGGGGAACCCAAGCCATGACTGACTTGGTAATACCATTCTCATCCACGTACGTGAACTCCTTCAAATACCCATCTCTCCTTTCTGGTGACTTGGGTTTTTGATTGAAAACCTGTTGTGGTGTTGAGTGATTAAAATTCACTCTTGGCCTTTGGGCTATCATTTGCGGTTGAGCACTAGAATAGTTTCTATTATAATGCATTTCATTCTGATATCCATGGGCTCTACCTTGTGTCTGTTGTCTTTGAGGAGTATGTGACCTAACTGGAGTGTAAGTCCTTCAAGGTGTTGTAGTCCTATATCCTTGTTGTGGTCCTGACCTAGACTGACTAGGAACTCTATTCGGAGAATTAGTCCTAATCACCATTTGCTGTCTGACCGACACCGGTATTTGTTTAACAATTATCCTAGGTGTTGCATTCACATTCTTCTCAATATGGTGAACTACTTGTGCTAGCAATACTAGGTACTGGTCTTGGTTGATCTTGCTTACCTTCAGTAGGTCTAGACATTGGTTTAGAGGGTGTAGACTCCACTTTCTTATAAGGACAGTTAGACACAACATCTCCTTTCTCATGACATCTTATCAATCGGTTTCTTGTAAGTACCCTTTAATTAAGGTGTCTCACTTGTGTCATTTTCTTTCGATTCAACTATAGTGATCACTTCGTCTTGCTGATTATCAATAACAGGTTTAGCTTCTCCTAGTATAGTGTCACTAGTAGACTGCACAAACTTGACTTTCTTAATCTTAGAGGTAGTGTTGGAAACCTTAGTTGAATTATCCTCTCCAGATTCAGTTACTGTTGCTACCTCTGATTCAACCGGTTCAGTGGTTTTATCCTGAGGATGAGGCATATAGTTATTGTTGAACGGTGGAGGACTCTATTGATAACCTAGGCCTACTGGCTTCTTAGACTGCCGTTGAGCTTCGAAGATCTTTCCTAGGTTTAGAGATGAGTTCCTAAACTTTTCAAGCTTGCTATTTGCCTCAGCATGTTTAACTCTAGATTCGACTAGCTCTACATCTTTAAGAGTGAGTTCTTTGGTTAATGCTTCAACATGCTCGTACATGAGTTCTATCCTGACACATTGTTCAATTAAGTTTTCTTTTAGAACTATCACATCCTGAGCATATGCTTCAGCTTATTCCTTAAATCTTCCTTAATATCTAGAAGACTAGCATTATCCGATTTTAATGATTGAACTTGAGTTGTTAATGTGTTATGTGTCTCTAGAACTAGATTTAATCTATCATTTGAAGTAGCACTTAAAACACATAAATCGTGGAATGTAGAAAGGTTTAGAATTACCTTTTTGCGGTCCGATTCCAAATTAGCCATTTGAGCTGCGAATTGTAGAATGGTCTACTCCTCTGACTTTTCCACCAACAAAGGACTTGAATCTGTCTACTGGGTGTCCTCTGCTTCTTCTTCAGCTCTATCCTCCCCGGTCTCAGTTACTTCTGCCATAAATGCTCTGGCATTTGACTCCAGATGAGTACTCCAATCATATGTTCCATCAAGTTGTCTGTTGGATGACACATTGGTGAACAGTCCAACGATGGCTACTTGATTTCCAGAACCACTAGATTGGTATCTCCCTTGGTTCTGATTCTAATAGTTATCCATTTTTGGCCTTTGACACTCTCTTGCAAAGTGTCCCAATCCTTGGTAATTGTAGCACTTTACCTTTGACTTGTCAAAACCAACCTTGTTGTTGCTAACGCTCAGATTTCTTCCTGTCCTCTTCATGAACCTCTTGACCCTTTGAGTCACCATAGGCAGTTGCCATTGTAGGTCCATCTCTTCCAAGTCATCAGGATCTACCTGATCGTAGTCTTCTTCCCACAATGCTGGATCATTTATTTTTCCCTGAACGCAATTGCCGTACGCTGTGAGAAATGAACCTAGAAGATTTAGATGATCTTCACCTGATTTTGCGCTCATCGGCATCTTTGTATATCCTTGAGACGTAGACGCTGAATGATTTGGTTTTCATTCCGGTTTGGAAAACCCTAAGAACGCCCTGCCACTAGAATCCTCTGTCTCAACTGGAGTAGATTCTTCTCCCGAGAAAAATGTTATGGCCCCTGACTTCAGTTCACTAGCAATTGACGATTTTGATTTTCCAAAATACATCTCTGGATCTTAAACCTGATCAAATTCCCGTTCCTTCTTCTATAACTTGAAGTTGTATGCCCTCAGCGTTCCAATAACTTCTTCAAGAGTTAGAGTCTCAAACTTCTCTTCATCATGCTTTATTAGCGCCGTGTACATCTACCACTTAGCCGGTAAAGCATCCAGAAGTTTTTCTATCTTCTCCGTCTCTTGATACTCGACACTTTGATTGTCAAGTTCAGTTAGCAGATGATATTATCTAGTGATTGTCTCATCTAGCGTCTCATTCTTCAGTGCTTTGAAGATGTCAAATTGCTGCATCAGCATCTCAGTTCTTCCCTTGCATACCCTGGGATTTTCCTCACATCTCTTCATTAGAGAATCCCAAAGCTCTTTAGAAGTCCTATGATTTCTTAATGTGTGTAGGATTTCCTGAGGTAATGTCATTCTGATAATTGAGAAAGATCGGTTCTCGGCCTCATAGATTTTCTTGTCGTCATCTTACATGTCCTGATACGTCAAGACTCTTTGTCGGCCTTCAAGTTCTTGCGTAGGAGGAACACATCACTCATCTATGCATATCCACATACGTATGTTGTTGAATCGTGAAAAGTCAGCAAACCTATCCTTCCACCAATAATAATCTTCCAGTTTCATCAGCTTTGGTGGAGAATTTGTTTTGCCAACCTCATGGTTTTCCGGGAATTTTTGAAACTCGACATTGTTTCAGAAACTTTTTGTTTCCAAACTTAAATAATTTAATTTAAAAATTAATTTAAAATAAATTCTTCGAACTTATGTAAGTTCGAATTAATTTAAATTTAAATTGGTTTATAAATTAAATTCGAATGGTTTTAAGTTCGAACTCAACAAGTTCGAATGAGTGTAAGTTCGAGAAACCCTAGAATTCTGACAAGTTCGAATCCCAGAAATGTTCGAAGAAACCCTAATTTCTGACAACTTCGAATCTGACAAGTTCGAATTCTGGCAACTTCGAATTCCAGTTAAGTTCGAATGAAGCCCTAAAACCACTTCGATAGGAACGTATTCTGACAAGTTCGAAGAACCCTAATACCCCATTAAGTTCGAGCGCCGCAAATTCGAGAAACGGCCAAAAATTTGATTTTTTCAAGATTTCAGATTAAACCAATGTTTTTAAGTATAAATACACTGATTTTTACTGAAAAAGTGAACTAATGTGAATTTAGCCCCGTTACCTTGCTTGTAGATCTCAGAAAAACTTAGAAAACGGTGATCTTTTCGGTAAAAAATCAAGAAACCAAGAATGTTCTGTGAAGGCCACTCCTTACGGGGCAGTCCTCAGAGTCTAGGTCCCACATTATGCAACACGATATCAATCATAACTAAGATAGAGTAATTATATTGCGGAATTTCAAATTACAAGTACAAAAGATTAGGATAAGTTTAATACAGTTTTAGTGCAAATTACAGTTTTCAAATTAAACTTATAAAGGGTACAATACTAATCAAATTCATCTCGTCATACTTTCAAATCAAATCTACCCAGACCAGCACAATTTTCTTCTGCAAATCAGTACCGAAAGGTTTGTTGAGTAGTGGTCTATGAAAACTTCACTTGATTCTTTGTAAGACCTATGAACAAGGTCCGACAGGTGACTTTCCTTTATCTTTTCCTGTAAAAAGTGTAAACAACATCTGTATGCAAAGCTTAGTGAGAATATAGACTTTAAGATTATATGCATTAATCAAGCGGATCATGGGTCTAGCGTGATATGTCTTGACTGCCACTACAGTCACTCATGATTGAGACTTAGTAGTCATAGAGTTTGATGATGTTCAGGCCACACTCACTCTTTAATTGTAAGGATCAGCCACATACTGGGCTAGCTACCAGTAAATCAACATGGCAGAACATCGGAGTATCATTACCAAGTTCAATATAACTGGGGAAATAGCATGGTCTAGAACAATAGACCGTCAAGGCTAATCATTCTAAGCTGAATTGATATGTCAAAGGTGTGAACAATAATGAAAGCATAAGTCATGAAGGTCATGATAGCAATAAACTCATAGCAGTATCTGAAATAAACTGTAAGTACAATGTCATGCGGAATGATAAGTCAAATAGCTATCGTGATCTACAGGGCATCACCGAACCATGGTGAGCACATGTCACAATCCAGCTGATCATATATGAATGTGAAATTAATTTATCATCAACAATATGTCACAACCGGAGTCTAGCATGTAAAACTGAATATCTATTACTCACTGGTTCTGTGGTCTTTATCAAGCAGATTAAAATCCACAACCTGAATTATCCCAGGATTTTATCTTTAAATCATTGTCAATCTAATCTCTGGCTTTTCTTTTCAATTCTGTAACCCGCTTTCAATATCTTTAAATCTTTAGATCTTTGTTCAGAATTTAACTTAGCCCGTCCAGAATTATATCATATCAATATTATTAAGCTTTTAGCTTTAAATCTTTATCTGATCTGATTTTGAATATTGGTAACTCATCAATCATTCATTGGTTCATTTTCTTTGCTTCTTTGAATTCTCAATATATATATATACACTAGTATTCTACCCGCGCAAAGCGGCGGTGACACCTTTTTTGTTCCATAAGATTTTCTTACCATAGCACATCATTCTTCAAAAGACATAATAGAATAAGATGGTTGTCGAAAACATATTTTCCTTAAATAGACTACGCTTAAAGTTATGTTAAGTTTGAATGATGCATATTATTTTTGAAAACATAAAGAATCTTTAGAGTAAAACATCGTCTATGATTATATAATATATTTTAAATGTTTTTAATTCTTGTTAATTCATATCTTTACTGCTTTTCGTCTTCATTTAATTTATTTCTTTGAGCATATATTCATAAAACCAAAACAAATGAAAGATATTTTTATTACTAACATAAGAAAAACCCAATTTAAATTATAAAGTCTAATATACAACATGAGAACGGACGATGAAATATCCAATCATAAGTATGTTGCATCTTTATGCAATTAACCCATCGATACTCTTCTACAATGTACAAAAGTTCATTGTAATTGGACAAGATTCTACAACCCACAAAAGGGTTTTGATACCCATTTGCTTAAAGAGAAAATAGACACTTGCCAACACAATGTACAATAGTTCATAGTATTTTACGTTTGGAAATGTAAAAACTTAAAAACGGAATGTGTTATAGTTTTTTAATTCAAGAAAACTATTAAAAGTTAATGATTCGAAGTTTTTCCATTCTGATTAACTAAAAAATTAAATGGCTTATATTTTTTCATTAAAGAACTTAAAAAAATGAAATGATCCGTATTTTATATATTTGAAAAAACTTGAAAATGGAAATAATTTTTTTCATTCGAAAAAACTAAAAATCAGAACGGGTTGAATTTTTTGACTTCTACTATATATAAACGTAAATAAACAATCTTATATTACTTATTACAATTGTTTATAATAATATAAATAAGTTTTTAATTTAAATTAAAAGAATATATTATACATAAGAACTTTAATAAACAAATAAATTTATATATAAAAAATTAAATTAATAATAATTTTAAAAACTCATTTTATCTGAATCGAACCAGACCAGAACCAAACGAACAAGACTAGACCATTTCATTTTGGACAGTTCTTGGTTTTTATAATTCCAATAATTCGGTTTTCAATTTCATCGGGTCCAGTCTTGTACGATTTTTTTTTTCTCTTTGTAAAAGTCGAAAAATACAGAAACTGAATTGGACCGTTTTATAATCAGGTCGATTTTCGATTTTTGATTACACGTTTTCTGTTTTCGGTTATTCGGGTTCGGATAGGTTACTGAAATGAGCTCATTTCTATCTCCAAGTAACTCTGAAAAAATATTTATGTAAAATTGAAACCACATAAAGTCATAAAACCGATCCTATCTAAAATTTTACACAAACCATAATGATCAATCCAAAATCAACTTTTATTTTAATTATGACATAGTGTGATCAATTTAACGTGTAACATCAACTGACTTTTATATTTTTTAAGTGATTAATCACATGCTTTTTTATGTAATCAAATTAAAGTCATACATTTATGTAGTCTTACCACCATTTTCTAGCCAGAATTCTATTTTACCAATCAAACCGTATTATAATATATAATTTAATTTAACTTAGGTTTTAAACTGAACCCATCATCACATAAACATGTCAACTATTAACAGATAATCATCCAAAAATCAAAACAACACAATTCAAACATCCATGCTGTTACATATTATATTATTATTAGGGTCCTACTTTTTGGACACCCTTTACATAATAATTATGTAACCTCCTATTATTATCAACTCCAAAAGATTATATAACAAAAAATTATAAAAATATGTCAGAAAAACGTACCATAATCTACATTCGTACGTTTTATTTTACACGAGTCCGAGTCCGAACCCACAACCAGATACGGTTAGGCCGACGTGGACTGAACCTCGTTAATGATCAGTCGGCAGACCCTTGATGATGGCTCTCTATCTTCACCGCCATTGTTATTTTATCGTGCATACCCTCCATGCCACTTCTTTCACCGAGTTTTTCCAGTTTTTGATTGAATATTGAAACAGAGTGATCAAGAAACTCAGTTGTATTTAATGGGATTATGCTTATAGTAGTGCATGTACAATGATAGATAGTAGAAGAAACAAGGAATCAAGTTCAAAACTGATGTATACGAAGCGAATGAGCATACAACTGGATGTGGAGCAATATCATCATTTTCCGAGCATAGGATGAGAAATGGGGCCCCAAACCCTAAAGAATGATGAAAATGAGTGTTAAAATAGCTCAAGTGAAATAGAAGTGTATAAAAATTGCATGTAAACTTACAACGGAGAAGTAAAGCGTTTGCCATTACTCTGAGCTTTGGGATCCAAATCTAGTATAGAGCATCCAGACCAGACGCGACACCTTTTGCAACGAACGACACCAATTTTGATGAACCGGGCACATTACGAATCGAAGAGTGTAGAGCAAACCGCACACCCAAACCACCGGTCACTGGATCAGTGTCGTACATTTGGCCAGAGATGCATTTCATCATCAACCGACTATCATCCTTTAATAAGAAAATGGAAGAAACATCAACACCAACCGACCGGATGAGAAATGCCAGAGGTGGTGATTTGTTCTGGTGCTGCCGGCTAAAGAACTCCGGTGAGTAGGAACTGGGTGGCAAGTGAAGCGAGAATGGGACGACCATAGTTCATAGAATCAAATATGAGTTTGAGATGAATTCGTGCAGTTTAAATTTTCAGATGAAGGGGGCGTTTGTGAAGGAAGCTGAAGATGGAGAGACAGTGCACTTCCCAAGCCTTTAGAGCTTCATTCCCAATGTGTAGACTTGCACTCCTGTTTGTTTCCCGATATTTGTTCAGATTTTAAAAAGTTAAATGTGTTGTACATTATGCAAATAATAGTTGTACCTCTTAAAATTCAGCCTTGTGCTTTAAGAGATTGTACATTGTGCATAAAAAATTGTTTTTAAGACTATCATCTAAATGCATTATAAAGGAGTATATATATATATATATATATATATATATATATATATATATATATATATATATATATATATATATATATATATCATGTTGCTTATTTAATCTTAAATCATTATAATCCTTTATTTGTTTTATTAGAAATTTCAAAAATAGGATATCCAGATTCGGACCATCCGGATTCGGACCGAAATGGTCATCCGAATTGGCTTCCGGACCGAACTAGGATCATCCAAATTTGGATCATCTTCCATCCAAAGTAAGGATTTCATCCGAATTGAATCATCTGAATTAGTACATCATCCGAATTCGGTCCCAACCGAATTCGGATCCTTTTACTTAGAATTTTTCCAGAAGTTGTTCTTGGTGTTCTAACTTTATACATACGGATTTTCCATAAATATTATCTAAGACCCATTTTATCAACATGCAACTTACAATTAAGTTATATTATCATTATTGGGTTGTTTTTATATTATTTCCCTATCAAAAACATCATAAATTTATCAAAATCATCCAAATTCCTTTCTTTCTGTCAAAAACACATAATTTTTATAAAAATTCCGATTTCTTGCTTATTTGGACGATTTAAGCTATAATTTTTGTTTCTGTGACTTCAATATACTTAACTACATGATTTCTAACAATTTAATCTAACATGCAACATCAAATTTCATTTTATAATTCTTGGAATTTTGGTTTTTCATAAAACCGAACCAAACTTGTAAAATATCGAAATTTAAATGGATTTTACCTTGAATTCTTTGTAGTTTCTTGTTGTTTGATGCTTCTTGTAACTCCTTCTTGTCTTAATTCTTCAATTTAATGCAAGTTTATGAGAATTCTTGATGATTTCTTGAAGGTAGCCGTAGCTTAATAGAGAGAGAAGAGAGATATTGAATTTTTGTGTTAATGAACATTTATGGTTCTTTTCTTGTTTTTATACATTCCTTTTAGCTATAAGTGAAATTTAACCCCCTTCACTTTTGTATAATACATCTCTTTAATTTGATCATCAAAATAATTTATAACATAAATATAACTTAATTAAATAATTTCATTACTTAATTAAATTACAAAACAAATAATTTAATAAAATTACATTATTAGCTCAAAAACAGAAATTAGGTTCAGCTAAAAGCTAAGTTGTTACAGAATGGGCTCCACCACACACAAACTTCATCCCTGAAGTTAGCTATGTTCGAACAGACTTGGATATGTTGCTTTCATAACATCTCTTGATTCCCAAGACTGATGCGAACCTTTGTGGTGTATCCACTGGACGAGCACCATCTGTATCTCTTTATTTTGAAGCTTTTTGGTCTTCAAGTCCAGAATACATTCCGGCTCTTCAACCACTTGAAGCTTTTCTTCAATTTGCAGATTAACATGTGGTATCTGCACTTCTCTTTCATCAGCTAAGCTCTTTCGCAAATGACTGACATGGAATACAGGATGTATTCTCGGTAAGTCAGTTGGTAACTCAAGATGGTATGATTGGTTTCCAATCTTTTCAACAATCTTGAATGGGCCAATAAGTCTCAGAGCTAGTTTGTTTCGCTTTAAAAATCGTACCACATTCTTCATTGGGGATACTTTCAGCATCACCCAATCATTAACTGCAATACTAATCGATCTGTGCCGATTGTCATAATAAGACTTCTGCCTGCTTTGAGCTTTAAGAATACTCCTTCTAACAAGTTGAATATTCTCATGAGTCAACTGTAGAAGGGCAGGACCCGCTATTGGCGATTCACCTGTTTCGCGCCAACAGGTGGGAGTTCTGCACTTTCGTCCGTATAAAGCTTCAAAAGGAGCCATCTTGATCGTGGAATGATAACTGTTGTTATATGAGAATTCGACCAAAGGCAGTTGGTCATGCTAGGTACCACCCAAATCAAGAACGCAGGTACGGAGGATGTCTTCAAGAGTCAAGATAGTGCGTTCAATTTGGCCATCTGCATTAGGATGATAAGCTGTACTCACGAAAATTCGAGTACCCATCCCCTCTTGCAGCGCTTTCCAGAATCTTGAAGTGAAACGACTATCACGATCAGAGACGATAGATTTCGGTACACCATGACGAGAGATAACTTCAGTGATGTACATGTGTGCCAATCTATCAAGAGTGTATGTCTCTTTCATCGGTATAAAATGAGCTGACTTTGTTAATCGATCCACGACTACCCAGATGGAGTCGTACTGTCTCTCGGTCTTAGGCAATTTGGTAACGAATTCCATGGTTATATGCTCTCACTTCCACTCAGGAACTGGTAGTGGTTGCATATCCCCGAAGGGTTTCTGATGTTCTGCCTTAACCATTTGACGGACTCTGCAGCTTTCAACGAACTGACCGATGTCTTTCTTCATTCTAGGCCACCAGTAATCAGCTTTCAGATCAAAGTACATCTTTGAGCTGCCAGGATGAATAGATAACTTGGACTGATGGGCTTCTGATAGAAGAGTGTTATGAATAGAACCATATTTAGGAATCCAGATTCGGTTTCCCTTGAGACATTGAAGTCCCAAATGATTCATAGACAGGGATTTGTAATTGCCCCTTAAGATTTTCAGAACAGAGATTCTCTTCTTTCAGTGCATCAACTTGGGCAGATTTGATATCCTCGATAAGATCAGAAGAGAATATAATAGGAGTCAGGGCATAGCAACACTTTTCTAGATAGACTTTTCTACTCAAAGAATCCGCGACCACATTGGCTTTGCCGGGATGATACAGGATCTTGCAATCATATTCCTTGATAAGCTCCAAGGACCGACGCTGTTTCATGTTTTGATCCTTTAGAGTAAATCGATGCTTGAGACTTTTATGGTCGGTGTAAAGCTGACACTTAGTCCCATGAATATAGTGACGCCAGATTTTCAAAGCAAAGGTAACGGCAGCCAACTCAAGATCATGAGTTGGTGCACTTTTCTCATAGTCTTTCAATTGCCTTGAAGCATAGGCAATGAATTTTCCCCTTTGCATGAGGACACAACCTAAACCAGTACCAGATGCATCGCTATAAATGACAAAGTCATCATTGCCTTCTGGTAAGGCTAGGATTGGCGCTTGAATAAGTTTCTGCTTCAAAGTTTCAAATGCCTCTTGCTATCAGTCCATACGAAAGGTGTATTCTTTCGTGTTAGCATCGTGAGTGGCACAGCAATCTTCGAGAATTCCTTAATGAATCGCCGGTAGTAACCAGCCAATCTGAGGAAACTTATGATTTCAGAGGCATTACGAGGTGTTTGCCATTTCTGAACAGTCTCGACTTTAGACGGATCAACTGAGATACCTTCGCCAGATACGACATGGCCAAGGAAATGAATCTATAAAGAAATCAAAGTAGAATTTCAAGTTTTGTTTGAAGCAAAAACGCTTAAGAAATAACTCAAGACAATGTAAGGTTATACCTGTCAAAACCAGAATTCACACTTGGAAAATTTTGCATAGAGTCATTCCTTTCTCAATAACTCTAGCAGTTAACGTAGATGAACAACATGATCAGCCTCCGTTTTGGAGTAAATCAGAATATCGTCTATGAATACGATAACTGACTTATCCAGCATCGGTCTGCACATGCGATTCATGAGATCCATGAACACCGCTGGTGCATTCGTTAAACCAAATGGCATCACGAGAAATTCGTAATGACCATATCTCGTTCGAAAAGCTGTCTTTGGAATATCCTCCTTTCTGACTTTCAACTGATGATACCCAGAATGAAGATCGATTTTGGAGAAATAACTTGCTCCTTGTAGCTGATCAAATAAATCATCGATTCTGGGCAGAGGATATTTGTTTCTGATGGTGACGTTTTTCAACTCATGATAATCGATGCACATACGGAGAGTTCCATCTTTCTTCTTTACGAACAATGCAGGTGCACCCGATGGTGATGAACTAGGTCGAATAAATCCCATCTCTAACAGATCTTGCAATTGCTTAGACATTTCCTTCATTTCTGCAGGCGCAAGTCTGTAGGGACCTTTAGCAATTGAGCCGCACCAGGAACTAAGTTAATTCCGAATTCAACTTGTCGTTCCGGTGGCACTCCAGAAATATCATCAGGAAATACGTCTGGGAACTCACAGACGATAGGAATATCAGACACAGATTTCTTGTTGGCTTCAGAAACGGATTCAGATGAGACAAAACATAAATAGGATTCATGACCCTTAATTCAAATATTTACGCGTTTTCTCAATAGTTATGAAGCAGTGAGCATCTTTTCGCTTGTCGCCTTTTATTTCTAACACTCAGCCGTCTGAAGACTTTATTCTTGATGATTCGGCGGTTGCAGACGATTGTAGCTTCGTTGTTCATTAACCAGTCCATACCGATTATAAAGTCAAACTCTTTTAAAGGGATTGGGATAAGATCGAGGTTGAACACTATGTTATCGACGAGTAATGTGCAATTTCGGTAAACGGAATCAACCGTAACGTAATTGTTACTGGCCGTCTCAATATCAAGTATAATAGGAAGCTTTGATGGAGACTTAGATAGTCTTTGTGCAAAAGATCGAGATATATGAATGACTTGCTCCATAATAAAATAGTACGCGCGCAGGTATTGAATTTATTAAGTACGTACCGGTAACCACATCAGGGGTTTCTTTTGCTTCCTCCGCTGTTATCTGGAATGCATGGGTTCTTGCAGTTGGAGTTGCGGCTGAACTTTTCATCATAGAACCTCCAGCTGATGATTGCGATTGGCCTCGTTGTCCACTACGACACTGATACATGAAGTGTCCACGCTTCACTGCTGTGGCCGATTCTGCTACATGCATAGCAAGTGACGTCGTCCGGATTACACAATCCCATATGCGATTTTCTGCATCTCTTGCAGAATCGTGGTTCGTTCGTGAGAGAATAGGCTTGAGCTTTTTGAGGCAAGCTGTATTGTTGAGACTGCTGGGGTTGCTGGGACTTGACATGTTTGGCCTAAAGAATATGCCGGAATCTTTGCTTCTTTGGAGGAGAAGGACATGTCGGGTTCGTTGATGGAGCATAGAGTTGATCGCCGTACTCTAGATTTCCTCTCTCGATCTGTTTTGCGGCTTCAACCATCTCTAAGTAACTCTTATATTTCAACAAACTCATTGGGTGTCTGTATCTAGGGTTAAGCCCTCCACGAAATCGGTTCATCTTTCTTTCTTAAGTGGCAACTTGATACGAGGAATAGGCACAAAGTCGCGAGAATTCGTGCTCTTACTCATCAACATTCTTGGTTCCCTGAGTTAACTGCATCAATTGTACCTCCATTTTGTCTTTTTGTTCAACAGGACAATATTTCGCATTAAACATATCGAGGAACTGGTCCCATTCTAGAGTCTGAATAACCTCTTCTCCATATATACTTCTCTGAGTCTTCCACCAAGGGCAGCACCAACGAACAAAGCAGATGCGTAACTCACTTTCTTGGATTCTAAGCATTCAGAAATTTTGAAGATTTCTTCAGTATGGCTTATCCAATCCATCGCCTGGATTGGGTTGACTGTACCCTCAAAGTTAAGGGCACCGCTCGCTTTAAAATCTTTAAACTTACAGCCTTTCGGCTGCTCAATTTGGTCATTGGGGTTTGAGTTATCAGAATCAGATTCATTATTCTGGACTTGTTTATCGTTTCTCTTATTCTTTTTATCAGCAAGTCTTTTTGCTTCGGCCTCATCTCTAGCCTTAAGCTGTTCTTGCATATTCTTGTTTTGTTGTTCTGAGTGTTGGGCTAATAGTTGTACCATTTCAAACATCTATTAGGGAGTCATGTTGTTGGGAATGTCACCTGATCCTGACATCTTTACTGAAATTTAAATCATTTAACTATAAGTTTATAGACTTAGATCTATGTACCCTTATTCTCATCCTAACAGTCTGTATATCCTATCTCAGTTCAAACCACCTAAATGATTGATACATATGTATTGCTTCAGTTTGAGACCAAGTATTACTCACGTAATACTTGATTCACTCAAACTATGGGCTCTGATACCATCCTGTGAAGGCCAGTCCTTACGGGGCAGTCCTTAGAGTCTAGGTCGCACATTATGCAACACGATATCAATCATAACTAAGATAGAGTAATTATATTGCGGAATTTAAAACTACAAGTACAAAATATTAGGATTAAGTTTAATACAGATTTAGTGCAAATAACAGTTTTCAAATTAAACTTACAAAGGGTACAATACTAATCTAATTCATGTCGTCATACTTTCAAATCATATCCACCCAGACCACCACAATTTTCTTCTTCAAATCAGTACCGAAAGGTTTGTTGTGTAGTGGTCTATGAAAACTTCACTTGATTCTTTGTAAGACCTATGAACAAGGTCCGACAGGTGACTTTCCTTTATCTTTTCCTGTAAGAAGTGTAAAAAACATTTGTAAGCAAAGCTTAGTGAGAATATAGATTTTCAGATTACATGCATTAATCAAGCGGATCATGGGACTAGCGTGATATGTCTTGACTGCCGTTACAACCACTCATGATTGCGACATTGTAGTCATAGAGTCTGATGATGTTCACGCTCACGCTTTAATTGTGGGGATCAACCACATACTTGTCACATCCTTGCTTTAATCACGCTTGCTTATCCCAGGAATAAATAGCAACACGCATAATATATCACAGTAAGGCTAAAGCTTGCATAAGAACTAAATAAAGTACTAAAATACAGTCATGCACTACACGTGCTACAAGGTGCGTTGCTAAATTACTAAAACATCGCAATATCAATAAAAGCAGCTACCCAGATCCCAAGGTATCATAAAGCTATACCACAAGCTGAAAAGTGAGCTAAAGTCCTCTAGGTTGATCAGAAAATAGACCTAAGGAGATGGTCCAGCTTTCTCTTTACCTTTTCCTGTAAAAATTGTGAGTAGCAACTGTAAGCTAATTGCTTAGTGAGTTAACGCATATTCATGATGCATGTAAGATATGTGGCGAAAGTGCCTATAAAGGCTGTAATGCTTGCTTGCTTGCTTAATACCCGGAATGAATGCTTGCACAATTGAGACATTTCACGCAGAAAGGAGATTCCACCACTAGGGGTTACCGCTGACAGATGATCAATCTATGATGCGGGGCTAGCTACCCGCATAATGATTGGGATAGTGGTGAGCATCAGAACTGCTTGCTTAAATGTAAAATGCTTATGAAATGCACAAAGAAACGCTCAAACAAGGATTGCTGTATAATATGCAGAACAATAAACAGATAGCAATATATTATGCACATTAATAGATCAGATGTAAGATCCGGCTAAGCTGAGCACCGCCTGTACCACAGTGTTCGCCTTCACCCACAGAAGTCTATTGAATTCCAAAGAACGCATATAGAAGCAAATTATGTCTCAATTACATATAATACATGAAACAAGAATAACTGTTACTCACAGTACTGTCTTATGCTTTGTAATACTCTGAAATGCTTGCTTGGGCTTATCTATGCTTTATATTGCTCTGAAACGCTTGCATTTGCTTATGTAGGCTTTAATATATTCTGCCACTGGCTTTGACTCATAAACGAGCTAAACCGTTTAATTTAATATATGTAGTGCTGTGAAATATCTGTAATTTAACATTACAGAACATACGCTAAATTAATAATGCTAACTTAAAATTCCAACATCTACAAACCATAACTTCTAGCTAAATATCTTGCTAATTATTTTGTTAATTTATGCGTTGCCCATGAATTTTATCAATTAGATTCGAATTTAGGGGGAAGGATTCGAATTTTTGCATTAAATTCGAATCTTAAGGCCAAATTCGAATACATGGTTTCGAACATAGGGTAAATTCGAACCTAATATTTTGAAATTAACTATATTCGAATTTGTTCTTGGCATTTCAAATTTGTTCGTGTTTTGCAGCTTTCAAACATGTATTTCCAAGTCTATAATCATGAATATGCTAACGAATAAGTCTAGGTTCGATTCTATTTAACATAATCTAACAGTTTCGAGTTAAAACTCAAGCAAAAATAGCTTTAAACGAATTAAAGATGGGGAATTTGAAGTCTTTTCTCAAAACCGAAAATAAAGGAGATGAAAATGGCGATTCTTACCTCAAACTCGAATCAAATCTCACATGCAATGACAGATTCGTGCAGTACTCTTCGAGATCTTTCCGATGACGTATAGAACTCGAGATTTGGCCGGTCGGTTTGGAAGAAAAGCTAGAGAGAAGGTTCAGTTTTAGAGAGAGAGGCTCTCAAATGATAATTGGATTTGCAAGAAATGAGGAAATAAGGCTTTCAGCTCCTATTTATACTTAAAATCAAAATTACGTCATTTAACAAATTGCTCAAAATACTTAAAATAAAAAGCAAGGTGTTATAGTATGAGCCCACCACGCTTGCACTTCGTCCTCGAAGTACCTAGGGCTCAAACAGATGCAGATATCGAACTTTCATGTCTTCTACAGATTCCCAAGTCTGGGAAATACCATGAGAAGTTCTCCATTACACCAACACCATTGCCACTTCTCGATTTCTTAGCTTCTTCATCTTTGTCTCTAGAATGACCTCAGACTCGTCACATTGCAGCTTCTCGTTGATCTTGTAACTAGATGATCGACCCATTTTTCTTTTTCGCTTTCATTTCACTTCCTTAGTTGTGAAACGTGAAATACAGGGTGTATGTTGGATAATTCGGTCGACAAATCCAAAAGATAAGATTGGATAAAACATGCTAAGCTTCAAAAGATAGTTGACTCTTGGTGTCAATCTGCACAAAAAGTCAGCCACTGCATAAGTCAGCAGATTCCTGCACAAATCCAAGCCTATCTTGGAGGGGATCTTGACACAGCAGCTTCCATTGTTGAGGTTAATAATTTAAAAGAAGACTTGTCTACTCTTGGTGAACTTCCAAACACTTTTATTCAAAAAGTGAATGGTAAATTAATCTCAACAAACAGGTTTGTCAGGCCTCAAAACACTGACAGCTCGTGTGAACCTAGCTCAAAAGCTGCTGATGAAATAAGTTTTCCATCAAATAAGCTTGCTAAGTGCTCTGCTGATTCACACAAGTAAAAGAAAGGAAAACATGTCCAAACTGCAGCTGTGGACACCAAATCTGTTGACAAAACAGGCTTTGGGTCTAAAGCTGATGTAAAAAGACATACTAATCCTTTTAATGCTGAACATTTTTAAAATAAGTTTTCAAAAGGTAAGCAATCTGCCTTTAACAAGAGTAAGTCTCAGGCTGAAGGCAAACCTGCTGTGATTTCAAATAAGTTTTCTAATCATAGTGGTAAACTGGTTTTAAATAAGAAAAGTCTTTCAAAACCAGAAATAATGATTATGTTGATAGGCAACATCAATCACATCTCAGGAAGAGAAAAGGCAAAGCCATTGCTCAGCGTGAGAGAGATGGGATTAGGTTTCCTAAACCTATGGAAGTTCAAAACCCAATTAAGCTTCCTATCTTTGACATCTGTCCTCCTAAAAAGAGGAAAGAAGAGACAAGCAAAGCTGTGACTATTGAACTTTCCACTCAAGCTGTTGATTCATCAAAAAGTAATAAGTTTGCTAAACCTGCTGATGAAATCAACAGAAATAACTCAGAATGTGTTTCTGAAAGGTCTTCTTCCAAAAATGCTAAAAGAAGAAAATGTTATAAATGTGGAATGAAGATACATCTGGCCAAAGACTGTCCTGAAACTGAGGACATGAGGCCTGCTGACTCTGATGGTTCCCTCACTGCTAACACAAAGAGTGTTGGAAACATCTTAGTAAATGAGTGTGGTATCCAAACTGATACCATTTAAATAGGAAATATTAGTGTTGACATCACAAGTCCATCAACAAATGTTGATGAAGTAGGAGAACTCATCTCAGTGATGAGTTCCCCTAAAAATGACTAATATTCTTCTTGTCACTCTGCAGGAAAAACAACCATCCCAGGTTTGGTACTTGGACAGTGGCTGCTCAGGGCACATGACAGGTTGTAAGGATCTGTTGAGTGATCTCAGGCCTGAAAAAGGGCCAAAAGTCACATTTGGTGATAATGTACAGGGATCCACTGAGGGATATGAAACTCTTAAAGCTGGTGTTGCAGTGTTCAAAGGAGTAGCCTATGTGGTTGGACTAAAATATAACCTTGTTAGCATAAGTCAACTATGTGATGCTGGCTATAAGGTTAACTTTGATGAGCACCTGGGTTACATATTGGATCCCCAAGGCAAAGTTGTGCTGTGTGCTCAACGAAAGAAAGGTGTATATGTTGTGGACATGCAATCTACTGATCCCACAACTGAAACTTGTTTTCTCACAAGAACAAATGCAGACTTAAACTGGTTATGGCACATAAGGCTGTCACACCTGAACTTCAAGAACATCAACAAACTCTGTAAGAAAGAGTTGGTGACAGGTTTGCCTTCTATGACCTTTGTTAAGGATAAACTATGCACAGCTTGTGAGAAAGGCAAGCAGAGGAAATCATCATTTAAATCCAAACATAATTTTTCTATTGATACTCCTCTCTTCTTAATCCACATGGACTTGTTTGGACATGTTAATGTCCCAAGTCAAGGAGGAAGAAGATACACTCTAGTAATCGTTGATGAGTTCTCCAGGTACACATGGGTTATTTTCTTGTAGACCAAAGGAGAGGCTGCTAGAGAAATTATTGGATTTGTGAAAAAGATGGAAATGCTGAACTCTGCCCAAGTGAAGCAGCTTAGAAGTGATCATGGTACTGAATTCAGAAATAGTACTCTTGAGGACTTCTGTGAAGAGAAAGGGATAACTCAAAACTTTTCAGCTGTAAGAACTCCACAACAAAACGCAGTTGCTGAAAGGAGAAACAGAACTCTCATTGAAGCTGCTAGAACCATGCTGTGTGCATCTGGTTTACCTTCATCATTTTGGGCTGAAGCTGTTAGCACTGCCTGCTTCACCCAAAACAGATCCTTAGTCATAAAAAGGTTCAACAAGACCCCCTATGAGTTGCTCAAAGGGAGGAAGCCAAATGTCAGTTACTTCCATGTGTTTGGTTGTCCCTGCTTCATTCTGAATCAAAGGGACCAACTGGCAAAGTTTGAACCAAAAGCTGATGAAGGTGTGTTTGTTGGCTACTCTGCTATCTCCAAAGCCTACAGAGTGTACAACAACAAAAGAAAGGTGATAGATAAATCTATCAACGTCACCTTTGAAGAGTCCAAGAATGCTTCCACCAAAGCTGTTCCTGAATCAGTTCCATGAGAACTAAACTTTGATGATCTTATGCATTCAAACAATGAAGAGGACTCAAAAGCTTCCACTACACAAAGTGTGGAACCTGTAAATCATGATGGGCATGATGATGATTATGTCAATACACCCTGTGCGAATAAGTATACTGACCTAATTACAACTGCATGTCCTGAACCTATCTATGCTGATTTTCCTGGTTCCTCTTCTGATATGTTCAACAGTGGTCAATCATGTTCAACAAGTGAACAGGCTCAAGACAACAGTGTGTCTGAAAATCTTGAGAGCTGTTCAACAGGACCTGCTGAAGCTGCTGATAACTCATGAGAATCCTCATTGAAGAATGATCCTAAGTGGATCAGATGTCACCCCAATGAACAAATAATTGGTGACATCAACAAAGGGGTACAAACAAGGTGGGACAGCTTAGGGAACTTCTGTATGTTCTCTAGTTTTGCTTCACTAATGGAGCCAAAGAAAGTGGATGAAGCACTAAAAGATGCCAATTGGATCACTGCCATGCAAGAAGAACTCAATCAGTTTGAGAGAAACAAGGTATGGAAGCTGGTCCCTGCTCCTGAAAGGTAAAACTATAATTGGCACTAAATGGGTTTTCAGGAATAAAATGGATGAGCAAGGTCATGTCATTAGAATTAAGGGAAGACTGGTTGCTCAGGGTTATAGACAGGAGGAAGGAATTGACTATGATGAAACATTTGATCCTGTGGCTAGGCTAGAAGCAATTCGTTTGTATCTAGCCTACGCTGCCCATAAGAGCATTAAGGTATTTCAAATGGATGTGAAGAGTGCATTTTTGAATGGGAAGTTGCAAGAAGAAGTTTATGTCAAGCAGCCTCCATGTTTTGAAAATGAACAACGTCCAGGTTTTGTCTATAAGTTGGACAAAGCACTCTATGGTCTCAAACAAGCCCCTAGAGCCTGGTATGACACTCTTACTGAATTCCTTATGAGCAATGGGTATTCCAGAGGTAACGTGGACACCACACTGTTCATAAAGAAGGTGAAATCTGATATCATGCTTGTTCAAATTTATGTGGATGATATAATATTTGGTTCTACCAATGAGCAGTTATGCAAGAATTTTTCATTACTCATGAAATCCAAATATGAAATGAGTATGATGGGAGAACTTACTTTCTTTTTAGGATTACAGTTTAAACAAACCTCAACCGGAATTTTTATAAATCAAAGGAAGAATACCCTAGATCTCTTGAAAAATTTTAATTTGATCAAAGTTCTCCTATTAAAACCCCAATGGCAACCAATGTAAAATTGGATGCTGATGCCAGTGGCAAAGCTGTTTCAGTAACAGCTTACAGAGGTATGATTGGGAGCTTGCTATACTTAACTGCTAGTAGACCTGATATTATGTTTGCCACCTGTTTGTGTGCTAGGTTCCAAGCTGATCCAAAGATATCTCATCTAGCTGCTGTTAAAAGAATCTTCAGATACCTGAAGGGCACATCAGGTTTGGGTCTTTGGTATCCCAAAGACTCAAGTCTTGAACTAACAGGTTATTCAGATTCTGATTTTGCAGGCTGCAGGCTAGATAGGAAAAGCATAACAGGTGGATGTCAACTCCTTGGTGGAAAGTTGATAAGTTGGTGTAGCAAGAAGCAGAACTCAGTGTCTACTTCTACTGCTGAAGCTGAGTATATTGCTGCTGGAAGCTGCTGTGGGCAGATTCTGTGGATGCAGCATCAGCTTGAAGACTATGGGCTTGTGTATAGGAAAACTCCTATTCTGTGTGACAACACAAGTGCCATAGCAATCTCCAACAATCCAGTATTTCATTCAAGAACAAAGCATATTGAAGTCAGACATCATTTCATCAGGGATCGCATTCAGAAAGGTAATGTGGAGGTAAGTATTGTTTCCCAAATGAACAGCTTGTAGACATTTTCACCAAACCTCTTGATGAAACCAGGTTTAATTACCTTGTCAGCAAGCTGGGCATGTTAAACAAAAGTGACTATGTGTCCTTAAAGGTCTAAGACTTTGTATGTTTCACTCTACTCAACTTTCTCAGAACAGCTTAGACTGTACAGGCTATGCATGTTTTGTACTTAGCCATTTTTCTGAAATCCTTGAACAGCTTAAACATACACTAGGCTAAACAAAAACAGTTTACTCATCCAGCCTGCTCTGATGGACCATTCTTCACTCTGCTCATTCCCTCACACTGAGTTACAAGACATTGTCTTGTAACCTGATCAGCTATTAACAGCTTGAAAAATGAATAGCTTGTGATGACCCTGCTCATCACAGGTTTGACCAACAGCTTAGACCAACAGTTTTTAATTACCTTGCTTCAAAATTAAGTTACTTAATTTCTGTTTTTATTTAACTTAATTACCGCGGATAATGTGGGTTACGTGTGTTAGTGATTAAAAAGGGCTCAAGTGGTCTGACAAATCGTCTGACATGGACAACCGTTCCATTTTCCGTTAACGACTTTTTCAAATCAAACCGCTCAAATGTTTCTCTCTCATACCCTCTCACATTCAAATCCTATAAATACCTCATACTGTTTCATCTTCGTCTTCCTCACTACTATCATAAGCCTCCTAAGAACCCTAAAAATCGACTAAGTGTCTTGTGCTTCTACTACTCTAACTACTCTCAAAATGGCTCCCAGAAAGAACCCCTTCCTACCAGTATTTGTTGGTGATGATGTGCAGAAACATTCATCAGTCACCACAATGCTAACCCTCAAACCCACTAACTACATTGCAAACCTAACAATCCCCAAAAACTATGTGGGGAAAGGTTATGACCAAATGATGGAGTTTTTGACAGTTCATCCGTTGAACTATGCTATGACTGCTACTCCTGGTGTCCTGTACCAGGAGATGGTGTACGAGTTTTGGTACACTTGTTCCTACAACCCCAACACCAAAGTCATCAAAGCGACTATTCTCAATGGGACTCAGACCATTGAGATCACTATTGATCTTCTCAGGGAAGTTCTTCATCTACCCGTTGCTGATTCATATGACATGCCTCAGCCTGAGAATGAACAAATGGGCAATCTGCTACGCTTCTGTGGTGTAGCAGAACCCAAAATTGGTGCTACGCTATTCAGGAAGGATCTGTCTCCTACCTACAGCTTCCTGTTTGCCTCAGTGATGATGAGCTTCAGCAGCAAAGTTGGTTCATTTGACCAACTGAACCGTGATGAAATCCCAATAGTCCTACAGCTGGTGGATGGGACTACAATGGACATGGCTAAGTGGATCTTTCTGAACTTGAGGAACTGGGTGCAGCAGGAGACAAGACCAGCTGCTATTCGATACCCCAGGTTTCTGAGCCTCATATTCAGACACATTTGTGGTGAGCATTTGTACAACTCTCAGCCCCTACTTCATACTGCTGCCTTCCCTGTAATAGGGAATAGAGTTTTCTATACTTTTGTTCTTCCAAATGAACCTCCTCTATCAACACCAATGAGGAGGTTGTTAGGATTGGTGGAAGGACGCTCTGCTGTGAGGGTGGATCCAGAAGCTGCTCCCAAGGCAAAATCCAAAGCCAGGTCCAAGCATATTAAAAGGACCTTGGCAACCACTGAAGTTGGGCCTGTGCAAAAGAAGGCCAAAACAGCTCAGTCTGAGTCTGCACCCTTAGCCTCTGTGGCTGAGGGGGAGCAGACTCCTCACCCTGGGTCATCTGTTGACCCTGAAGCCTTTGTGGCTGGTGCCTCTGTGGCACCTGAGACTATGGAATAGGCCGACCCACCTGTCTCTGACCCAGTCTCTAAACCTGTCCAGTCTGAACATCTCATCTCCTCTCCTCAATCACCCACTTCATCCATCCTATACCACCGAAAAAGAAAATCAGCCCAAACAACCAGCTCCTATGTTCCCTCTCAACTGGGTTTAGTTGTAAGAGAAGCCACCCCTGCTACCTCTCCTATTTTGGGAGAAGGTTCAGCACAATTGGAGCCTGCTTCACTCCAACCTGAGTCCACCAAGAGTCAGCCTAAACCCTCTGGTTCCTCCCAACAGGAAGCAGTTGTACAAAAGGAGATAACCACTTCAACTATTCCAGCCTCCCAACAGGCTGAGGATATTGAAAGACAGGAGCCCTCTCCACTCCATACTGAGTCCACACTGTCCCCTACTCAAACTTCTTTACACCCTGAGTCTGCACGAGGTGCCCACACTGCTGATATAAACCAATCAGCAGCTCAGCCTCAAACTTCTGCTCCCCATGATACAGCTGTTCTACACCAAACAGCTGCTGAGGGACCAACAACCCAAGCTGATGAACCTCAGGGAGCATACCATCCCTTTGGTGAGGCTGCTCTTTCTATGAAAATTCCATCAGCAGGTTTCACCACTGCTGATGTTGAAATGCATATCCCATCTCCCCATGATGAGGTGCTTTTACACCAAGGCACTGCAGAGGGAACACCCACTGGCCTTCATGAAGGTGTTGCAACACAAGCAGCATCTGAAAGGCCCCCAACATCAACCCTCTCTCCTGTTGATGCAGCTACAGCCACTGCTGAGGGACCCTTTGACCCCTCCAAGCTGGGCCACATTACTTTTGCCCAGGCTATGGAGCTTCTCTCAAATGTTCCTCTTCCCTCTCCATCACATCCTCATACACAAGCCTCATCATCTTCTTCTCCATCAACCCAATCTAAACAGTCCACCTATACACCTCCATCTCCTAAAGACCTGCCTTTAAAGGATCAACTTTCTCTGCTGACCACCAAAGTTGGTTCTTTAGAAACTACTATGACCTCTCTACCCTCTCTTATTTCAGAATCTGTGTCTGAACAGCTTAAGGGGTTCTTTGATTTGTTCAAAGATTCCTTCCCTGCCCCTCCACAAACTGATAATTCTCCACAGCTGCTTGCACTCACTGCACAGCTGCAAACTGTGTCTACCTCCCTCTCCTCAATTCTTTCACTACAACAGGACTCTGTGTCCTCAATGACAGCTATTTCTCAACAGCTATCATCTCTCCTCACTTCTTGCAATTCTACACTTCCTGCCACTCTGGCCAGCTTGAACACACTTATTGGCTCCCTATCCAATTCTGTGTCATCAAACCTTGCTGATGTGCAAGATTCTCTTGAACTCCATCTCAACATTGTTAAGCTGACCTCCCTTGCTGATACCCAATCCTCTTCTCTTCAAACCTGTCTTTCCCAACTTGCAGAGGTGAAGGACAACTTGGCTTTCTTAGTGAATAGCCTCGTTGGCCCCAGGCCTGCTGCCAAAACTGCTGTCAAGCCTGATGACTTTGTGTCTTCAGGCAGACCAGGTGTTGAAGGTGCTGGCACATCTCCTTCAAAGGGGGAGAAGTTATCTGCCTCGAAGACTAAGTCTAAGGGGGAGAAAACTTCTTCTCCTAAGGAGAAATCAGTGCCTGCAATACTCACTGGTCAACCAGCAAAAGCATCTGTAACAGGTACAATGGAGGGTGTCTCTCACGCTGCTCAGCCTACTAAGGCTGAAACTTCAAACCCTGCCCAATCTAAGGGGGATGAACTTATTCCTGAGGACAGACCAAGCAGCAGAAGGAGGCATCTGATCTTACAAGAAGAAGAAGAAGAGGAGGAGGAAAGTACTGAAGCTGCTGTCACTATAGCGGCTAAAGGAAAATAAAAAGTAGCAACTAATCCCCAACAACAGAATGCAGCAGAGATTCAATTTCACAAAGCCAGGGCCAAAGAAATGGGTCTTCCTATGCACAAATACTTTGAGTTTAGAGAAGAACAGCTTCAAGCGCTGGAAGCTCTAAGGAAAGAAGAAGAATCTGCCAAAGCTGCTAAGTCTTTTGCACTTCAAGAGGCAAGGAAAGTTAAAATGTCCTCTCTGGTTGTGCAAAAGAAAATATTGGAAGCTGCTAAGGGATCAGCAGAAGGGAAGGAAGCAGAAAAAGAAAAGGGTGCTCTGGTCTCAGTGGCCAAAACTTCAGTGCCCTCTGCAAGAGCTCAGTTTCACTTTGACAACCTGGCAAGAAGAAAATTTCAAGGTGTTGCTGATATAAGGCTTGCCAAGGAAGCAATTGTCAAAGTTGTGCCCATATCAAGAAAAGGCAGTCAGTGGAAGTTGAAAATAACCAGAATGGGTGCAGCAGGCCCAGAACTAGAAACATTTGACTACACTGACGTTGCACAAATGGGGTACTGAGAATGGATTGAGCTGGAAGTTGCTCTGAGTGAGTCTAAATCCGAAACTGATAAGACTGTCAGAGCATATGTCAAGAAGCTGATGGAGAGAGTGAAGAATCTTGGCCTGATCTCCAAAGAAGTTAGTGAAGGTGTCTATGTGACACAACCAAAAATAAAGGCCAGGAGGACAAGGAAGGAGACTGAGATGGAACAACTCCTCATCCTGATAGAACAAGGTGACTATGCTATTGAGATGAAAGGAGTTGATCACAGCCTGCCTAGTGGAATAGAGTTTGAAGATGGCAAGATCATTGAAGAGCCTGAGCTGGGGGCGTTCTTTGTGGATCCCCTAACTCAGAAGAAATGCTTTCAGAGAGCATCAGATCTATACAAGGTGGATCTGAGATAGCTTGTAGCCTTCAGACTTGCAGTTTCATTCAGGCAGTCAAGCAAGTGGAGAGCAGCTATCTGGGATCAGCTCAGAGGCTGTTATGAGAGAGGTGAACTTGAAGATCCCAAGCTTATGATCATCAGGAGTGAAATTGAAGAAATTTAGGATACTAGAGAGGAACTTGAGAAGATGTTTGAAGTTCCCCCTCCATTGTAATGAAGTCCATCTACCATCTGGGTAGGTGAAGAATGGAAGTTGTCCATCAGTTGGACAGGCTTACCATTATCTGTTCCTAACAAAAACAGTCCAAAATCTGATGTACATTAGTTGTACTTTATTTACATATGTTGTAATTTTCTCTTTTGCATTAGTTGTAATATACATCAGTACATCAGTTGTACTTTTGTAAGAACATGTGTTGTTTTAATGTAATAAAAAAACAGTGTATATATAAACTAATCTTTTACTTTATGTTGATGTAGTAATTTTATTTCAAAAAATCAACTGTAAAAATATATAGTGACTTTTGATAAGGCCAACTTAAACTGGTTATTGCATATAGGGGGAGATTGTTAGGCACAAAAAGGCCTCAGTCAAACCTGTTCTGCATCTGAGGGGGAGATTATTAATCAAACTTGTTGATGCTTTTGAAGGTTGAATTTAAGGCCTGATATATGCCTTATTGAAACCTGAAAATGATTTGCAATATCAGCCTGAAGTTGTTCTATGTGTTGCATGTGTTGCAACAAAGGCAGTCTTGCCCAAGCTGTTCAGTCTGTCGAACAGGCTGGACAAATACTGTCTACGCTGCTCTACACTAGTGAGCAGCTTGGGCGGTTTACAAGTGTTCTGTTCTTTGTGGACAGAACCTGTTCTCTGTGAACAGGCTAAACACTTTATGGAATATGTTTCCAAGTCCTCATGTATTGTTTTTGGCTAGAAGATCAGTTTACAAAGTCGAAGACAAAGTGGAAAAAGAACTGCTCAGCCTGCCCAAGCTGTTCTGTTACATGAAGACAAAAGGTTATTTGAAAAAGGGTGACAGACCTTTTTCTTATATCAAAATAGGCCTTTGCAAAGGAAGAAAAACACAAAGTTGACATTCCTTATTTAGTTAAAGGCAATGCAACAGTAGACAAAGTGAAAAGACAAAAGTTCTACCCACATGAAGACAAGTCTGCTTTTCAGAATGTGCAGAAAAGGTTATGTTGTCTTTTCAACAAGACTTTACCTTTTTCATTCCGTCCAATGAAGAAGCCTCACTTAGATCCTCTGAGTGAGTATAAAAAGAAACTTCCAAGAATTGAAAGATCAAGCCAAAAAGCTAAGTGCTGAAACCAAGAGTGAACGTGCATTCAAAGTAAGTCTTTCATGCATGCAAGTCTGCTTGAATAAAACAGTACTCAGTGTCTAAGCTGTTCTTGTTCAAGCTGTTCCTCAGAGTCTTGTAAACACAGTGAGTGATTCTTAGTGAGTGTATTCATTGTAACTAGTTTAAGTCTGTCTTAGGCTAGTTAAGCATATTGTTGTATCTGTCATCTCAGCTTGAACCTTTCCGCATTCAAGCTCGTTTGTAATTAACATTTGTTGATAATACATACAAACATTGAGAAAATTGTGTGTAGTTTTTTAAATTGTTGTATTCACCCCCCCTCTACAGCTTAAGGCTATATACTTGGGTAACCTTTCGGGACCAACAGTTCACACATATCACCAAAACTATATAAGTACCGGTATTCCATTTTTACCGAAACAGAAACATTAAAGTATATAAATATATACACATGTATATTTACATGTATATAAATAGTCATCTCGGTTGTGTTTGTGTTGTAATAATAAAATAGAAACAGTTGGAATCCAAATACACAATGATTTCTGAACATAATGGCAATCCCAAATATTGGAGATTTAAAGTTCAAATTTCGGATGATAATTCTGAAGGGTTAACACTGTAACTTGTGAAACTTGATGAGACTTAATATTAAATAAGAGATTGATGGTATATAATCAAGGGTTAATTGGGAATAATAAAACATCGAGTAAGAGGATTTAAACGTGAGTTTCGGATGGCGATTCCGGATGTTTTAACACTTTAATTGAACAAACTTGATGCTTAGTGGTTAGTGAACATGTTTATGATATGTTTTCCTTATGGAAATGTAACAGGTCCCTTGTGGTGTTGTTTAACCCATAGTGAGGTACTTTGGGAAGTCGGTTGAAATCCCGAGGAGAAATAAGATATGTTGAAGTTTATTAATCGCACCCACTATGAGTACCTATGATTTCACATGTCTACATTTGTTTTATGTTTGCCGTTTCCTGATGAGGCATGTTGTTTCATTTCGTTTGGCACTCTACTAACTTGCGTAGATGTTGATGCACATTCTTGTTTGATTGCATGTCCGTTTCTTTGTTGTGCATCTTATTGATAGACCTGCGGGTCGCATCTGTAATCCGATGTTACTGTGCTATATGACCAGGAGTTCATCCCTCCGAGGTCCTGATAGGCAGTAGGTCATCCCCTATGTTATGTTCGCCTCAGATGGTTGGTTTTCTTTATGACCTAGCGTTGTCTCGAAGGAGCTGTGGCTCGGGACTTTGTGTACGTAAAGAGTATACGGCATGTGTTGCCGGAGTTACTCTTGGGGGGCATCATAAAGACTTGTAGAATGTGTAAATCTCTGTACTCACTAAGCTTTGTTTACCCCTCAATTAGTGATATTTTGCAGGAACGTGTAAATCCGCTGCTGGACCTTTTAGCTAGGTCATTATTGAAAGTATTGTAGGAACTCTACTGCTAAATCGGTAATTGATTTTTGGTGACATCATTGTTTGATTTGTGAATGTTTGTAATAAATATTGAGTTTGTAGATATTAGACTGGAACATTGTAGCACCGTAGGGTGTTTGACTTGTATTTTACTTTTAGTTTCCTGTAATTTACTATGTATTTTTAGATCATTAATGTAATGTGTGTTGTGATTAATCCTGTGTGATGTAATGATGGTTATTGTGGCAAGGGTGTCACAGCTAATGGTACCAGAGTAGTATTTTGAGATTCAAGTATCCGTGAGGTATTGGTCTCAAACGTTAAGTGATGACATGTAGTGATTATGAGTGATGATCTGAACTAGGGGTGACAATCTTGGCCCAACGGGCCAAACGGGTTGGACAATTAAATTGACTTATTGTAAAAAACTAAGATAGAACATAATTTTTTTTCAAAAATGAAAATTTATAAAATGGTGTATTAAACAAATTGTTCTTTGGAAAATATTTAAAAATTATATATATTTTTATGACTTTTGGTCGTCAACCCGTTTGATCCGTTTGCTTGAAGGGGCCCAAATTGCCACCCCTAATCTGAGCTAAGATAGGATAGGATCTAGCGCTTATAGGAAAGTGACTTTCATACGAGACAACATGCGTTGTTGTTAACCATGTGTTGGGATCACTAAATGATTTACATGTTTAAATTTCATAAATATGTCTAGAGAAGGAATGACGCCACAAGAGACGAGGGAAATGATGCTATCAATGATGGCAGAACAAAACAGAATGATTCATGATCAATTTCGGGCTCGAGATGAGGCTAAAGCTAAAAGAAAGGAAGACAAGAGAAAAGAAAAGAGGGAACATGAAAGAAATTATGTTGTGAATAACATGAACCTTAGAAATAAAGCGGAACGTAAAGACAAGGGCAAGGAAAAGATTTATTATGAAACCGGAATTGATGAGAATTACATGAACTATGTAATTAGATCATTCAAGGACTGGAAACCACCTACATTTTCTGGATCTCTGAGAAATGAGAAATCAGAAATATGGATTACAATTATGGAACAAATTTTTTCGGAGATGAATTTTAAGGATGAGTACAAGGTATATTTGGCTAAGGATCAATTGAGTGGACAAGCCAAGAAATAGTGGAACTGTTGGGAAAAAGAATTGGGGTCAGAGTTGATTACTTCATTTAGTTGGGAACAATTCAAGTTGTTGTTTTGTAAGCAATATGGTGAGCCTGATATTGTACATCATGTTGATCATTAAGAAAGAGCTAACGAAAAGATCGCAAATTCTGGAGGAGATGAACTAAATGGACCGTATTTGATATCAAGGACAAATAAACATGATAGACGTAAAAGATGCCGACATTGTAACAAATTTGTACATAAGGATGAAAAATGTCCAACGAAGGCCGATGCTTGTTATAATTGTGGAAAAATGGGCCATTTTAGCAGAACTTGCAGCGACCAAAGAATTAACATGTACTAACATTACATGATGTACTATGAATGAAAAGTTCAACAAAGGAGATGAGATCTTTGAGACTTTTGTTATAACTTTTGTACCTACGGAATTAGAAGAGTATTTAAAGATTCTATATATATATAATATTTCATTGATGTTTTATGATTCTGAAGTTAACATGAACTTGAGTAATACGAAATGTTATTACTAATATAGGTATAATCATGATTGTGAATGAGAATACTCGGGTATATAAATAGATACTAAATAAATAGCCAAGGTGGATTTGGAAGCTTTGGATTGAAAAAGGTACTATAAGTATCTTGAAATTTATGAATGATTATGGAAGTGGTATTAAAGTTTGTGTCTGACCGTGATAGATAAAAAAACTTAGAAATACATTGTATTAATATCATATATGATATGTTCGAGGGATTGATGATGATTAGTTATTGTTATTATAAAGCATGTAGCATTAGCTTTTTTTAAGAGAAGCTATATGATAAATTGTGTTGTTATTTTAGGATTAGAAAATGTTGTGGTTAAGAACAACAGGATACAAACTGTTCTTGAGAATTTTGATGTAGTTGGATTCAAAGAGACTGTTTGAATATTGGAATACATAATTTTTATAACAGAGAAAGCAATTCAAGCATTATTGAGAAAATGAACGAGGGTATGAGAACACATGACTTGTGTTAATCTTGAATGAGATTTGGAATATACAATGTGAGATATAAGTTTGATATGTATGTGAGCTGTAATCAATCGGAAGGGGGACATAATACTACATGAGGATAATATACTTCAAGATATGGTGAGTTGAACAAATATAAAAGTTTAAAAGGACTTTTGGGCACTGATGAATTAAACTTATAAAACAAAGAAAGTCTTATACTACGATCAAGAATTTAAGGAAGACCCGGAGGTGGTCATGAGTTCTGTATGATTTTAGGTGTCACTGATCTCTTTTATCTGCTGCTTTTGCTCTAAAATTGACAATGTCGTTGTCTAAAGTTGTTTATTGTGATTGATGAATGAATGTGCTGGTAATGCATTAGTTAAAATAGTCCACGTATATCGTAACGGTATTCTGGTGATTGAAGATGTAGTATTCAATCTTGGCATGATTTCTACATGGTTCAGCGAATTTGATGTGATAATAGTTCGAATGAACTTATTGACTGAGAATGAGATCCATGTAGTTGCAATAAAGGAATAAAAAAGATAACAACGCCATATGGGCGAGAGATCTGTATATAAAGTGATAGGAGAAGTGCGGATCAATGTCTATTGATGAATGCTAGGGCCCGAAAGCTGGTTGCTAAGGGTTGTAAGTCTTGTTTGGTATATGCTATTGATGCCAAGACCGAAAACTGTGGCTGATGCGCCTGTTGTTCCAAAATTCCAGGAAGACTTGTCTGAAGTGAAATTCTGTGTTGACTTGATCATGGAGTTTCTCCAATAGCTTTTTCTTCATACCGTCTTGCACCTACTGAAATGCAAGAGATGATGAAGCGACTTCAGGAGTTGTTAAGGGCTTCTTAGATTGAGTTATTAGCCTTGGGGAGCCCCGATATTGTTTATGAAACAAAAGATATCACAATGAGATTGTGCATAGATTAACGTGATTTGAACAAATTGATTATAATGAATAAGTATCCGCTGCCGGGAATTGATGATTATTCGATCAGCTGCAAGGGGTTGGTTATTATTCAAAAATTGATTTATGTTTGGAGCATCACTAGTTAAAAATCAGAAAGGAGGACATACTGAAAACGAATTTCATGACTAGTTATGAGCACTACGAGTATTTGGCTATGCCATTTGGGATAACCAACGCCCCAACTATTTTATGGACATTATGAATAGGGATTTGTAGACCAATGTTGGAGGAATCAGTAATTGTATTTCTTGATGATATTTTGGTATAAGTCTAAAGCTGAATATGTCAAATTGTGAGTTTTGATTACAACAGATATAATTTTGTAGTATGTGATTTCTGGAGATGAGATTTCGGAGGATTCCGCTAAAGTGGAGCGATTGAGAACTGAAAGCCGTCTCGTAGTACTACAGAAATAAGAAGTTTTCTATGATTTGAAAATTATAGACAGGCTGATTAATTGGGTATGTTTTATACCAACTCGAGAAAGTTATTCGTTGGAAGTACTTGCACAAATTTACGTGAGTAAGGTTATTGTTCTTTATAAGTATTCTAGAATCAATTGTGTTAAATTAGAAGAGTCGTTTCATTTTCATCTCTTGGTTTGCTATACAAGACAGATGAGGCACACATATGGCTATGAATAAAACTTGCCGACCACCGACAGATGGTCAAAATGGATGAACTATCTTCACATTAAAATATACGATGAGAACATGTATCCTGTATTTAAGTATCAACTGAAAAGATCATTTGCTTTGATGGATATTTTGTATAACACTAGTTATCATGTTTAAATTAAGAAAACACAGTTTAAACTTTTTACGGGAGGAAATGTAGAACCCCTTGATGTTGGAAAGAAATTGAAGGAACTCTGATTGGAAAGAAATTGAAGAAACTCCGATTGCTGGGCCGGCATTTCTACAGGAAACTAATGAGAAGATAAAGTTGGTTCGACAGAACATGAAAGCGGCCCAGGATCAACAGAAAAGCAATCATGATAGAAGACACATACCAATCAACTTTGAGGTGAATGATTGGGTATATTTGAAGGTATCACCTATGAGAGGTGTTACACATTTTGTTAAAAGAGGCAAGTTAGCTCCTACATTCGTTGGACCATTCAAGATAATAGAGAATGTGGGAAACCAATCTTATCAGTTAGAGTTACCTAAAGAGATGTCGGGCATACACCCAGTATTCCATGTGGGGAATCTCAGAAAGTCCATCACTACTGGCAACGAGGAATGTGTTGATCACACCAAGCTGCAAATGATGAAAGGCTCTGATACTAAGAAGACCCGGAATATGTACTGGATACTAAAGTGAAGAAATTAAGGAGCAAAGATATGGAGATGGTGCTTGTGTGTTGGAAGCATCACAAAGGAGCCAATCATACTTGGGAGACAAAGAATGAAATGATTAAGAAATATCCGCAATTGTTTGAAGCCAAATAACTTCGAGGACGAAGTTTCAGCGTGGTGGAGCCCATGCTGTAACATCCTAAAAAATTAATTGTTGTAATCTAGTCTAATTAGTTGGATTTTTGTAATTTAATATAATTAAGTTGGATTGCATTTGAATTGATTATAAAAGTTGGTTGCTTTATTAAGAAATTGAGAATTTCAGTTTATTAATTACATATAATTAAATACAAGTGTTAGTGATGATAAAATGAAGTTGAAAATCTTCATTTAATGAAATCAGTTAAGTGGAGGGGCTAAATGTGGTTATAGTCGAAAGTTGAGTATAAAAGACTCAAAAGTCTTTCTTATTAACCATTACTCTCTCTCTCTCTCTCTCTCTCTCTCTCTCTCTCTCTCTCTCTCTCTCTCTCTCTCTCTCTCTCTCTCTCTCTCTGTCTGTCTCTGTCTCTCACACACACACAAAAGAAGCTACGGTTCTCTCATCTTTAACAATCCAAGAACATCAAAAGTTGGAATGAAAAGCCGAAAATCTAGAATTAAGCTACTAAGGAAGAACTATTATCATTGTTAACATCAATTCGAGGTAAGAATACTTCAATTTTACGAATTTATGAGTTCTATGTTCGATTTATATGAAAAGCGAATCAGAGATTCTGGGTTCAAAATGGTGATGCATGTTAGATATTCTTGTGGATATGTTAAAAAATCGAGTGTTTCGGATGCTAGGTACAAAATTTCAGATACTGATTCAACTTACAAATATGATTTTGAAAATTTACAGTGTGTGTTCTGTGCGTTTGCATGGGTACCGAGACCCAGGTGTAAGTACCGAGAAGTACCGAACCTTAAGGTTTCGGTACACACATATCATCGAAACTATATAAGTACCGAAACCTTGAAGGTTTCGGTATTCCCTTTTTACCGAAACAGAAACATTAAAGTGTATATATATAGTCATCTCGGTTGTGTTTGTGTTGTGATAATAAAATAGAAACAGTAGGACCTTTATTAATCCAGATTTATAATGATGAATTCTGAATATAATGGCAATCCCAAATATTGGAGATTTAAAGTATAAATTTCGGATGACAATTCAGAAGGGTTAACACTGAAACTTGAGAAACTTGATGAGACTTATTATTAAATAAGAGATTGATGGTATATAATGAAGGGTTAGTTGGGAATAAAAAAACATCAAGTAAGAGGATTTAAAAGTGAGTTTCAGATGGTGATTTCGAATGTTTTAACACTTTAATTGTACAAACTTGATGCTCGGTGGTTAATGACCATGTGTATGATATGTTTTCCTTATGGAAATGTACTATGTCCCTTGTGGTGTTGTTTAACCCACAGTGGCGTAGTTTATGAATCCGTTTGAAATCCCGAGGATAAATAACATAACTTGAAGTTTGTTAATCGCACCCACTGTGAGTACCTATGATTTCACATCTCTACATTTGTTTTATGTTTGTTGTTGCCTGCTGAGGCATGTTGTTTCATTTCGTTTGGCACAATACTAACTTGCATACATGTTGATGCACATTCTTGTTTGATTGCATGCTCGTTTCTTTGTTGTGCATCTTATTCATGGTTCTGCGGTTCACATCTGTAATCCGATGTTACTGTGCTATATGACCAGGAGTTGATCCTTCCGAGGTCCTTATAGGCAGGTCATCCACTACGTTATGTTCGTCTCAGATGGTTGGTTTTCTTTATGACCGAGCATGTGTCTCGAAGGAGCTGCGGCTCGGGTTCCGTAATTTGTGTACGTAAAGATTATACGGCATGTGTTGTCGGCGTTGCTCTTGGGGGGCATTATAAAGACTTATAGAATGTGTAAATATCTGTACTCACTAAGCTTTGCTTACCCCTCAGTCGTCGATATTTTGCAGGAACGTGTAAATACGCTGCTGGACCTATTAGCTAGGTCATTATTAGAAGTATTGTAGGAACTATACTGCTAAATCGGTAATCGATTTATGGTGACATCATTATATGATTTATGAATGTTTGTAATGAATATTGAGTTTGTAGATATTAGACTACAACCTTGTAGCACAGTAGGGTGTTTGACTTGTATTTTACTTTCAGTTTTAGTAATTTACTACGTATTTCCAGATCATTAATGTAATGTGTGTTGTGATTAATCCTGGGAGATATATGATGGTTGTTGTGGCAAAGGTGTCACACCTGGGGACAGGCCAAGCAAAAGGAGACACTTAATTAGGGATGAAACTATAGAAGAAGAAGAAAAACTGAAATAGCTCTGACCTGAGCAGGAAAAGGTAAAGGAAAAGTCATTGTGGACACTGACTCTGAAAGGGAAAGGCCAAAGAAATGGCTATTTCTTTGGAGACTTGTTATTAGTGGAAACAAGTGCAACTTGAGATTTTTGAAAGAAAGAAGAACGAAGAATTCGGTATAGTGTGCCCAGCCTAGCCGTCTAACCAAAGTTGTACACTACATTCCGATTCGCGAGAACAACTCACTGGAAATGCTAGCTAGAATCTATATCGATGAAATCGTTATGCGACACAGTGTTCTTATGTCAAATTGTATCCGATCACGACAACAGATACACTTCCAGATACTAGGCTGCGTAACAAGAAGGTTTAGACACCAAGATCAGAATGAGCACGACATATCATCCACAACCTAGCCGGATCTTACATATGATTAGTCGGTGATACGGGGTTAGCTACCCGCATAAATGCTTGGGGATAGTGGTGTGCATCAGACTTGCTTGCTGTAATGTAAAACGCTTATGAATGCACAAAGAAACGCATAAAAAAGTCTTGTTGTATAATATACTGAAAGATAAGTAGATAGCAATAAACACATGCATATTAATAGATCATATGTAAGATCCGGCTAGGCTGGGGACATTAATAGATCATATGTCAAATTGTATCCCATAACGAAGAAGCTAATGATAAAGCCTTTGCAGCCAAGGAGGCAAGAAAAATTAGAATGCCTTCCTTGGATGTTCTAGGGAATTTGATAGAAGCTGCTAATGAGTCATTGACTGAGAAAGAGCATAGTTCACAGGTCTTTGTGACCAAAACAAAGCATGTACCCTAATTAGCTAAAGCCCAATTCCACTTTGACAATATGGAAAGAAAGAAGTTCTTTGATGTTGTAGATCGAAGATTTGCTAAAGAAAAGATTGTCAAAGCTGTCCCCATATCAAGAAAAGGTAAACAGTGAAGACTTCAAATTACACGGCACGGTGCTGATGGTCTTGAATTGGAAACTGTAGGTCCCGAGAGGTTCCCAAAGTATATAGCTTTAAGCTGTAGAGGGGGGGGGGTGAATACAGCAATTTAAAAACTACACACTATTTTCTCAATGTTTGTATGTATTATCAACAATTTGTTAATTACAAACAAGCTTGAATGCGGAATAGTTCAAGCTGAGATGACAGATACAACAGTATGTTCACTAGTCTAAGACAAACTCAAACTAGTATACAATGAATACACTCACTAAGAAGAACTCACTGTGTTTACAAGACTTAAGGGAACAGCTTATGTAAAACAGCTTAGACACACAAATACTGATTTACACAGATGGCTTGCATGCATGAAAATCACACTTGCACGTTCACTCTTGGTTTCAGCACTTAGCTTTCTTCACACCTTCTTTCTGTCCTTAGAAGCTTCCTTTTATACTCACTCAGAGGATCTAAGAGAAACATCTTCATTGGACGGAATGAAAAAGGAGAAGTCTTGTTGAAAAGACAACATAACCTTTTCTGCACTTTTACTGAAAGCAGACTTGTCTTCACATGTGGCAGAACTTTTTGTCTTTTTACTTTGTCTACTGTTCATTGCTTAACTAATTTAGGAATGTCAACTTTGCCGGTCTTTCTTCCTTGTAGAAAGGCGCTATTTTGGATTAAGAAAAAGGTCTGTCACCCTTTTTTCAAATAACCTTTTTTGGTCTCATGTTAATGAACAGCTTGGGCAAGGGCTGAGCAAGTTTGTTTTCCACTTGTCTTTCGACTTTGAAAAAATGATCTGTAGTCAAAAACAATACATTGATGACTTGGAAACATATTCATAAGTGTTTAGCCTGTTCACAAAGAACAGGTTCTGTTCACAAAGAACAGAACCTTAAATTGCCTCAAGCTGCTCCCCAGTGTAGACAGCGTAGACAGTTTAATGTCCAGCCTGTTCAGCAGACAGAGCAGCTTGGACAAACTGTCTTAGTTGCAACACATGCAACATATAGAACAGCTTTAGACTGATATTATTGCAATCATTTTCCAGGTTCAATAAGGCTATAACAGGCGTAAATTCAAACTTTAAATGCCGTCAACAGGTTTGATTATAAATCTCCCCCTCAGATGTAGAACAGGTTTGACTGAGGCCTTTTTGTGCCTAACAATCTCCCCCTATTTGCAATAACCAGTCTAAGCTGGTCTTATCAAAAATCACTAATATTTTTACAGTACATTTGCTGAAATAAAATTACAACATTACAGTAAAGTAAAGGATCAGATTTTATATACACTGATTCTTGATTACATACAACAACACATGTTTTTACAAGAGTACAACTAATGCACTAATGTATTTTACAACTAATGTAAAAGAGAATTACAACATATGTAACATAGAGTACAACTAATGTACATTGGACTGTTTTTGTTGGGAGCAGAAAACGGTAAGCCTGTCCAACTGATGGACAGCTTCCATTCTTCACCTACCCAAACGGTAGATGGACTTCATTACAATGGAGAAGGATCCTGAACCATCTTTTCCAGTTCTTCCCTTGTATCCTCAAGTTCCTCAACTTCACTTCTGATGATCATGAACTTGGGATCATTGAGCTCTCCTCTTTTATAGAAGCCTCTGAGCTGATCCCAGATGGCTGCTCTCCATTTGCTAGACTGCCTGAAAGAAACTGCAAGTCTGAAGGCGGCAAGTTGTCTCAGATCAACTTTGTACAGCTCTGAGGCTCTTTGGAAGCACTTCTTCTGAGTTAGGGGATCTACAAAAAATGCCCCAGCTCAGGTTCTTCAATAATTTTGCCATCCTCAAACTCTATTCCACTTGGCAGGCTATGATCAACTCCTTTCATTTCAATGGCATAGTCGCCCTGTTCGATCAGTGTAAGGAGTAGCTCCATCTCTGTGTCCTTCTTTGTTCTCCTGGCCTTTATTTTTGGATGTGTCACAAAGACACCTTCACTAACTTCCTTAGATATCAGGCCAAGATCCTTTACTCTTTCCATCAACTTCTTGACATATGCCCTGATCTGTTTAGCAGTTCCAGACTTTGATTCACTCAGGGCAACTGCCAGCTCAATCCACTCCCTGTATCCCATCTGTGCTACATCAGTGTGGTCATAAGTTTCCAATTCTGGGCCTGTTGCACCCATCCTTGTTATTTTAAGCTTCCACTGACTGCCTTTCCTTGATACAGGGACAGCTTTGACAATTGCTTCCTTTGCTAGCCTTCTTTCAGCAACATCATGAAACTTTTTCTTAGCCAAGTTGTCAAAGTGGTATTGAGCTCTTGCATGGGGTACTGTTGATTTGGTCACAGAGACCTGAGTACCTTTCTCTACTTCCTTCTCTTTCTCCTCTGCTGATTGTCTGGCAGCTTCCATTATTTCTTTTGCACCTCCAAGGTAGACATTTTAATTTTCTTTGCTTCTTGGAGTGCAAAGGATTTAGCAGCTTTAGCAGATTCTTCTTCTTTTCTCAATTCCTCCAGAGCTTGAAGCTGTTCTTCTCTAAACTCAAAGTACTTGTGCATAGGAAGACCCATCTCTTTAGCCCTGGCCTTGTGAAATTGAATTTCTGCCTGTTTCTGCTGCATGGGATCATCAGCTGCCTTTTCTTTTCCTTTAGCTGCTGCTGTAGTGACAGCAGCCTCAGGAATTTCCTCTTCTTCTTCTTCTTCTTCAGTTAGAATTAAGTTCCTCCTTTTACTGCTAGGCCTGTCCTCAGGAATGACTTCCTCCCCCTTAGACTGAGCAGGATTTGGAGAGACAGCCTGAGTAGGCATAGCAGCTTGAGAGGCACCTTCAGCTGTACCTGTTTCAAAGACATCTGCTGGCTAACCAGTGTGAGTTGCAGACACTGGTATCTCCTTAGGAGAAGAAGTTTTCTCCCCCTTAGACTTAGTCTTCGAGGCAGATGACTTCTCCCCCTTTGAAGGAGATGAAGCAGCGACTTCAACACCAGTGTAGATCAGCGTAGACAGTTTATGTCCAGCCTGTTCAGCAGACAGAGCAGCTTGGACAAACTGTCTTAGTTGCAACACATGCAACATATAGAACAGCTTTAGACTGATATTGCAAATCATTTTCAGGTTTCAATAAGGCATATAACAGGCCTTAAATTCAACCTTTAAATGCATCAACAGGTTTGATTATAAATCTCCCCCTCAGATGTAGAACAGGTTTGACTGAGGCCTTTTTGTGCCTAACAGAAACCTATGAATCCACTGATGTTGCCTGCATGGGATATAGAGATTGGGTTGAACTGGTTGTTGCCCTTAGCACATCAAAATCTGAGACTACAAAAACTGTTAGGGCATATGTCAAGAAGCTACTGGAGAAAGTGAATGACGTGGGCCTGATCTCTGAAAAACTGATCAAGGGTACCTCACAATTGGAACCCAAGATCAAGCCTAGGAGACAAATGAATGATACAGAGCTTGAGGAGCTGATCATAATGATGGAATAGTGTATGTATGCTGTTGAAATCAGAGGGTTCGTTCATAGTCTGCCCAAGGGAGTTGAACCTGAAAAGGGCAAATTCATTGAATTGCCTGAACTAGGGGTATTCTTTGTGGACCCCTTGTCAAGGAAAATGTGTTTCCAGAGAGATTTAGATCTTCATAAGGTTGGTCTTAAGCAAGTCATTGCTTTCAAACTCTCAAATGATTTTGAACAGGATGCAAAATGGAGAGCCATCCTTTGGGAACAGCTCAAGGTCTTCTATGAAAGAGGGGAACTTGAGAGTCCAGACTTCATGTTCCTAAGGAATGAGATAGAAGAAATTGATGAAACTATGGAACATTACTATCAGAAGGCAACAATAACAACAACAACGACAACAACTTCAAGGTCCATCTACTAATGAGTAGATGAAGAATGGAAGTTGTCGATTAGTTAGTATAACACTTTGCTTTGTAATTTTTGCATTTATATTGCAATGTGCGTTTTATGATGTAGTTTGTGAGTTAAATGAAATAAATTGCTAAACAATGCAATTAATTAATGATAATTAATTGACCAAGTTACATATATACTATGAATAATTATAAAGTATCAAGTTAAAAAGGGATAAAATAAACTTTTGTGGCCAAAATATGATATATGAAAAGATGAGGAAATATAAATACCCAAATGAGAGATAATTTCTCATTTCCACAAAAATCAGTCTCTGCTTCCCTTCTCCTTAACTACGTCTTCTTCAACCTACGATTACATCTTCAACCTCAATAATCTTCAATTTCTACAAATAAATTCAAGGATCAAGCATCCTCAAAGCCACCAAGCAACAAGATTCTACAAGCTTTCAAGGTAATTTCATGGTAAATTGGTATGGATTGGGTTCTATGAAACCCATGGTTTCTTTGGTTTTAAGAATCAATGTTCACCTTCAATGCATATCTTAGTGTAGTATGAAACTTTGTCACAAAGTCCATACTTCACTTGTAACTTATTTATGCAGCATATAGCACATGCAGTTTACAATTCTATGCATCAAATATTTATTATCTCATAGCTCAGCTTACAGTCTTGCTTACATCATAAGTGACTTATATGAGCTTGTCACTTATTTGGTTGTGCTTTATGTACTTTCTATACAAGTCTATAATATTACATTATTTATGCTCACTACGGAATAATTCATTAGTTTCGTATGCTTTTTTAACACTTGTAATATTGAAAGACCAACATTCCATAACTGACTTCTAAAACTTTGGTTTTCTCGTAGATACTTATTCTAACTAAGTGCAATATTTATCAAATAATCAATAAGGATTGTAGACTGCCGTAAGGCTGCTGATGCTCCGCTTTGGCTAGTCAACAAGTAACACAACTGTCGACATGCTGACCCACGTCTCTTTCAAACCAGGCAATCAGTATTCGGCCTTCATATCATTGTACATCTTGGTGCTGCCTAAATATATTGAGAAGTTCGAGCAGCGAGCTTCTGTCGTATATCAACAAATTTGGGAAAACAAATACGATTCTTAAAGAGTTTTAAGCCACGAGGGCTCTCATATAAGAATTTAAATTGCCCCTTTCATGTCCTCAGAGTTGAGGTTTTCTTCTTTCAGGGTTTCAACGTGAGCAAGAAAGATATCATTAATAAAAGTTGATGAGAAGGAAGTATGTGTCGAGGTGTAGAGGCATTTTGCAGAATAGAATTCTCGACACAACGCAATCGCAACGGATTTTATCAATTGACACACAAACATCAATGACTGTTTCAATATCAAATATAGCACATAGAGTACGAAAAGAAATTCCATGCTCAAATGCAACTGAACACGATGTAAAAGAGCTACTGGCTCATGGATCAAAAAAAGCTCTTCCAGAAACAGAATTATCAAGAAACATATGAGATACCATGTGAAGATTTGTATCAAATAGGATACAAGATTAACAAGTTATTGTTGGGGTATGAACTTTAAGCTAAAAGGCAAGATAAATAATTCAAATTTTGTTGGGCACTTGTCTCAACCAAAATTTACATTTAGAGGATTGTCATAGAACCGCTCTTTCCGCAGCAACCCTATCAATTCCCAAAGATGCACAACATGCTCGGTTATGACTTTGTGCTGGCTCGTTACATCAATTAGAACCTCCGCGAAATGTGCTTTGTCGTGTTGATTGTTGCTATCATTGTTGTGGTTGTTGGTAAGATTGTTGAGACCGTGCTTGTTGTTGATGTTCAGGTTAGGGTTGTTGCTGTTGCAGTCGTGGATGATGCTCTGCACTCGGATAAACTATGTTGAACGGATGTGTGTATGTCCACTCAGTATGTCCAGGGCGTAAACAGTTGTTGCATAAGGCAACTTTGTTAGGACATTCTTCACTGCTATGCCCTCTTCCATTACGTACATGACATCTCACATCATTGTGGTTACAACGCCCAACGTGAGATTTATGGCAGCGGCAACACTGCCTCGGTTCAGAGTGTACAGCATAAGAATGAGCTCGCTGCCCCGGAGATGAGCTGAACTGTCGGGATTGAGACTACGATTGAGAATATCTGGATGAAGATCCAGAATAACTACCATTACGTGACTTCTTAGGCGATGACGGACAAGTCGGGTTGAAAGATGAAGTAGGAACTCCTCCAACGCGGATAAATTCTTGCTCGAGAATTCGAGCAACTTCAACAACTTCAGCATAGTTGGAGTATCTTTGGTGGTTCAGAAATTTCTGGTACTTGGGATGCAGACCCATAAGAAAGAGGTCGTTTTTTTGCTCTTCGGTAGGAGCTTTATAGTCAGAGAGCAAGCTTAAACAAGTGAATTCGATCTCATACTCAGTCACCGATTTGCTTCCCTGAGTAAGAGACATCAGCTTCTCTTCCAGATGTTTCTTTTCATCAGTTGGGTAATAGTGACGAAATAAAATCACTTTGAAGTCTTCCCAAGGTAGGGACTTAATCCAGTTGGCTCCATGCATGTTCTCCTGAGATCTCCACCACATAACAGCGCCACCATCGAACAGTGTAGTAGCAAAGCTGACCTTTGATTCTTCAGCGCAGTCGCTAATAAAAAGTATCCGCTCGATGCCAGTAATCCACTCGAGCGCTTCGATAGAGTTTGCAGCACCCTTGAAAGGTTGTGCTCGGCAAGCTTTGAAATAACGAAAGGTGCAGCCCTTAGGACGGACTACAGGAGTGTCTTCCTTGTCAGTGTCATCATTTTGGCGTCCTGCATCTTCTAGTTGCTTCTTCCTACGCTCTTCCCTACGCTAAGTTTCGGCTTCATAGCGAGCACGAAACTGGTGTTGCAAAAATTTGGCTTGACGCTCATTGTTCTCATTGAGCATAGTTTGCATCATTTGCATGATCTGTTCAGGAGTGAGTCCACCTCCATCTCCTTCACCAGATCAAGACATATTCTAAAATAAAGTAAATTGTGCTTGCATAAGAATCGGTATACTCCTATTCTACCCAATTGCCCAGATTCCTAAAGCAAAGTCATAGCCTATCTCAGTTCAAGTTAAAGCCTAGATATTCAAAGCTAATATCTTTGCTTAAGAGTTTGAGTCCAAGTGTCATTGCTAACACTTGAATCCCTCAAACTAATGATTTGATACCATCCTGTCACATCCTTGATTTAAACATGCATGCCTAATCCCAGGAATAAATAATAATAGCCATAATACATCACATTATAAATAAAGCAGCTACCCAGATACCAAAGCAGCTCAATACTATACCACAAGCTGAATAGTGAGCTAAAATCCTCTAGGTTGATCCGAAAGTGGACCTAAGCAGATGATCCAGCTTGTTCTTTACATTTGCTTGTAAAATGGTGAGTAGCAACTGTAAACTAATTGCTTAGTGAGTTAACATAAATTCATGATGCATGTAAGATATGTGGCTAAAGGAATGCTGCCTATAAAGGCTGTAACATTTGCTTGCTTGCTCACTTAGCTTGCTTGCTTGCTATTATTCATACCAGAATGAGTAAATCCTCAAATTGAGACATTGCACGCTGAAAGGATGATCCCACAACCAAGGTTACTGCTTCCGATGATTAGTCGGTGATACGAGGTTAGCTACCCGCATAAATGCTTGGGGATAGTGGTGTGCATCAGACTTGCTTGCTGTAATGTAAAACGCTTATGAATGCAGAAAGAAACGCATAAAAAAGTCTTGTTGTATAATATACTGAAAGATAAGTAGATAGCAATAAACACATGCATATTAATAGATCATATGTAAGATCCGGCTAGGCTGGGCACCGCCTGTACCACAATGTTCGCCCTCACTCACAAAAGCTCTATTGAAGTCCAAAGAAGGCATATAGAAGTAGATTATGTCTCAATTACATACAATACATGTAAATATGAATAACTGTTACTCACAGTACTGTTATGCTTGCACTGGCTTTTCTATGCTTTATATTGCTCTGAAACGCTTGCACTTGCTTATCTAGGCTTTAATATTGCTTTTTGGCTCAATATGGCTTTCCTTTACTGACTGAGGCTTTAAATAGACTTTGATACACGCTGGCCCTTTTAAATAAGCTTTAACACATTCTGGCACTAGCTTTGGCTCATAACTGAAGTATTCGCATAAATCTTATATCGTGCGTGCAACGAAGTGTCTGTAATTAATATTACAAAGTACATAATAAATTAATAAAACTTGCTTAAAAATCAAAGTACCTTGAATCATAATTTCTTGCTAAATATTTTGTAGCTTTTGAAATACAATTAAGTTTTGGCCAATGACCACTATAATTGTATTTTAAGAATGCCATTATATATACATTCAGCACATAATATTTTAATTTATGCACATAACATATATATATATATATATATATATATATATATATATATATATATATATATATATATATATATATATATATATATATATATATATATATAAAATACATATAGCACACATGCACATATATTGTTCTATCGGTAATCAAAAGAAAAGAAAAAAGGGTTGGTTTCGGTATATATACATTTCGGTTTGGTTTCGGTATTGCCAAGGGTTTTAGCAAGTCTCGGTAGCTTATTGTTCTTACCAAAACCTTGCATGGTTTCGGTATAATGTACTCAGCTGAAAACACACACAAACACTCACGCAACAATCACCGTTGTATTTTAATTTGTTTCAGCAGCATTTTCAGATACTTAAAGAAGGTTACATTCTCTATAAGATGAACCAAGAACTTATGTATGCATCGACTCATGGCCGAAAGGAAAATGCCTCTCCTTGGTTTCGGTATCCCGTTAATGCTGACAGATATACAAGACACACAGGCACACACTTCACATAAATTCATAATTATAAAATGCATAGATGTAATTACTAGTTCATAAACACTATGCAATATGTGCCATAATAGATCGTCTAACCAAAGTTGTACACTACATTCCGATTCGCGAGAACAACTCACTGGAAATGCTAGCTAGAATCTATATCGATGAAATCGTTATGCGACACAGTGTTCTTATGTCAAATTGTATGCGATCGCGACAACAGATAGCATATATTGTTCTATCGGTAATCAAAAGAAAAGAAAAAAGGGTTGGTTTCGGTATATATACATTTCGGTTTGGTTTCGGTATTGCCAAGGGTTTTAGCAAGTCTCGGTAGCTTATTGTTCTTACCAAAACCTTGCATGGTTTCGGTATAATGTACTCAGCTGAAAACACACACAAACACTCACGCAAGAATCACCGTTGTATTTTAATTTGTTTCAGCAGCATTTTCAGATAATTAAAGAAGGTTACAGTCTCTATAAAATGAACCAAGAACTTATGTATGCATCCACTCATGGCCGAAAGGAAAATGCCTCTCCTTGGTTTCGGTATCCCGTTAATGCTGACAGATATACACGACACACAGGCACACACTTCACATAAATTCATAATTATAAAATGCATAGATGTAATTACTAGTTCATAAACACTATGCAATATGTGCCATAATAGATCGTCTAACCAAAGTTGTACACTACATTCCGATTCGCGAGAGCAACTCACTGGAAATGCTAGCTAGAATCTATATCGATGAAATCATTATGCGACACAGTGTTCTTATGTCAAATTGTATCCGATCGCGACAACAGATACACTTCCAGATACTAGGCTGCATAACAAGAAGGTTTAGACACCAAGATCAGAATGAGCACGACATATCATCCACAACCTGATGTTCCGAGCGAGCGCACGATTCTTACGCTTGAAGATATGTTGCAGGCACGTGCTCTTAGATTTAGTGGAAATTTATACGACTACTTGCCTCTAGCGGAACTTTCTACAACAACAGTTTCACTCGTCAATTGAAGCAACACCTTTCGAAGCTTTATGCGGACACAAATGCCATGTATCAACTTGCTGGAATGAAGCAGGTGAAACACCAATCGCCGGTCTCTCACTACCTCAACAAGCAAACGACAAAAATATGAATCATCAAACATGTTGGAAGTAAATCATATCTTTTAAATTATCCGAATGAAAAGTCAAATGTTCACCCGGTGTTTTATGCTTCACAACTGAGGGAGTGCAAGGAAAACAAAATAAAAGAGGACCGATCATCTGAGCTACAAGATCAACGAGAAGGTGCAATGCGACGAGCCAAAGACGATTCTAGAGACAAAGATGCAAAGATTAAGAAACCGAGAAGTGGCAATGGTGTTGGTGCAATGGAGGACTTCTCATGGTACTTCCCAGACTTGGGAATCTGAACAAGAGATGAGAGTTCGCTATCCGCAGCTATTTAAGCCCTAGTTATACTTCTGGGACGAAGTACAAGCATGGTGGGCTCATACTATAACAACCTGCTTTGTAATTTTTTCTTTTATATTGCAATGTGTGTTTTATGATGTAATTTGTGAGTTTAAATGAAATAAATTGCTAAATAATGCAATTAATTAATGATAATTAATTGACCAAGTTACATATATACTATGAATAATTATAGAGTATCAAGTTAAAAAGGGATAAAATAAACTTTTGTGGCCAAAATATGAAATATGAAAAGATGAGGAAATATAAATACCCAAATGAGAGATAACTTCTCATTTCCACAAAAAATCAGTCTCTGCTTCCCTTCTCCTTAACTACGGCTTCTTCAACCTATGATTTCATCTTCAACCTCAATAATCTTAAGTTTTTACAAATAAATTCAAGGATCAAGCATCCTCAAAGACACCAAGCAACAAGATTCTACATGTTTTCAAGGTAATTTCATGTTAAATTTTTTGGATTGGGTTCTATGAAACCCATGGTTTCTTTGGTTTTAAGAATCAATATTCACCTTTAATGCATAGAAATCAAACCAAGCCTAGTATCATGAAGTAGAAATTACATCTATGCATGTTATAATTATGAATTTAAGTGAAGTGTGTGCTTGTGTGTCCAGTATATTTGTTTGCATTTAGGGGATATTGAAACCCTCATGGGTTTCGCTAATACCGAAACCAAGGAGAGGTATTAGGCCTTCGGCCATGAGTCGATGCATACATAAGTTCTTGGTTCATCTTATAGAGCATATGTTCTGAAAATGTTGTTGTAACAAATTAAAATACACGGTGATAGCTGCGTGAGTGTTTTTGTGTGTTTTCAGCTGAGTACCGAAACCCCCCCCCCCCCCCCCTCATACCGAAACCATGCAAGGCTTCGGTAAGAACAAAAATCTACCCAGACTTTCTGAAACCCTTGGCAATACCGAAACCCAACCGAAATGTATATATACCGAAATCTTGAGAAGTGGTTTTCGGTAATGATAAATACCGAAACCACCGCCTTTTTTTTTCTTTTGATTACCGAAACAACAATATATATATATATATATATATATATATATATATATATATATATATATATGCATGTGTGCTGTATGTATTATATATATGCCTACATATATATATATATATATATATATATATATATATAGTATTTAATATATATATATATATATATATATATATATATATATATATATATATATATATATATATATATGAATATATATACATAATTTAAAAATATTATGTGCTGAATGTATATATAATGGCATTCTTAAAATACAATTAAGTGGTCATTGGCCAAACTTAATTGTATTTCAAAAACAACAAAATATTTATGTTGGGAAATAGTTTAAGTATGTTCAAACTATTAGTTAGACTTCTCAAACTGTTAGTAGAGTTTTTATGTAAATCCAAAGTTCATGCTGCTAGTTGAAGAAACTTGAGCTGCCAGTGTAAAAGTTGAAGCTGCCAGAGCAAATCAACTCAAGCTGCTCAGTTCATGCTTTCAAGTGATTCAAGCTGCTCAACAGTTTCATAAACAGAAAGTGCTGATTTTCAGGAAAAGATATCTACATGAAGATTCCAGCATATCTAATATCAGAGAAGTCATAGTTCGTCAAGGAAACAGAATCAAGAAGCAATATAAATACATAGAATAGGTCATTCTATTGTATAGGAGTATTCTGCATATTTGAGTCTGTAATTGCTTTGTTGATTGAGTTTTCATAAGCCTCTAAGGTTGTAAAACCCTAAGAACAGTCTGTGTTCTTCGTCTAATCAAACAGATTAGAGGTGATTGTAATCATTGAATTCAGCAATACAAACAGTCTTGATTACTTCTTGATTATTTCTTGTGTCTATTTATTATTGATTCTGAAAGTTTTTGTTAAAATAATTAAGTGTTATTCCGCAAACTTCTTAATTAAACTTTGATTCAAAGCAAGATTATTGATTTATACTCTGATAAATTCAAATCAGTTAGTCTTGGTTAATTAGTTTTAGATCCTGACAAATGGTATCAGAGCCACAGGTTGTTCTTTGTTTTTCAAAGTCGAAAACTTTCTTTTAAATTTTTAATCTTTTTGCAATGGAATTTGAAAATAGCAGCAGTGGATCTGGGCAAGGACTCAAAGTGCCTATGCTCAAGCCCACTGAGTTTGAGATGTGGAAACTCAGGATTCAACAGCATATCCAATTCATTGATTATGCCATATGGGAAGCTGTTGAATTTCCTCCTGTAGTTGATCCAGAACTTGATGATGAGGGAAAACCAGTCAAAACTCTTCCAAAAACTGAACTTGAAAGGAAGGCTAGAATGAATGAAGTGAAAGCACTTACACTTTTACAAATAGCCATTCCTAATGCTTATCAACATCAGTTCAAAAAGTTTTATACTTCTCATTCTCTTTGGAATGCCTTAGAGAAAAGGTTTGCTGGTAATGCCAGTACCAAGAGAAATCAAAAGGATCTCTTGAAACAGCAGTATGAGAACTTTTCTGGTGGCAAGAATGAAAACCTTACTCAAATTTTTGACAGGTTCAAGAAACTGATAAGTGAACTGGAAAGTGAAAAAGTCAATCTGGATCAGGATGAAGTCAACAAAAAGTTTCTCAGATCTCTTGGAGAAGAATGGACAGTCTATGCTGCACAATGGAGAACAAAAGACACTCTTGATGAGATAGAACTGGATGATCTGTATAAGAGACTGAGATTGATGCTAAAAAGAAATCCTTTTCTTATAATCACAATACTGCTCTTCTGTCTTCTGAAATATCTAATAACTGTGATTCTTTTTCAGGTGGAGATGGCAGCTCTACTGAAACCCACTATGAGGCTTTTGTTGCCAATGATGGACTATTTGCTTTAAATGTTGAAGACTTGGAACAAATTCATCCAGATGATCTTGAAGAGATGGATTTAAAGTGGCAACATGCAATGCTGACCATGAGGGCCAAAAGATTTCTTAAAAGAACTGGAAGGCCCAATTTTCAAGCCAGAACAGAAGGCAAACCAGCTTTTGATAAATCAAAAGTTGAATGCTATAAATGTCATAAGCTTGGTCACTTTGCCAGAGAATGCAGATCTCAAGGTCAACAGCCATCAAGGACTTCACAGCCCAATCAGACATCATCATCAACAGCACTTGTCTCCCAAGAAGTCAATGTGTTTGACTGGAGTGATCAGACAGAGGAGGAATTTCAAAATCAAGCTCTATTGGAAGAAACATCAAATGTCTCCTCCACTGAACTACCATCTGAGGTAAATTCTAAACTCTGCTCTCAATCATGCAAAAATATGGTTAAAAAGTACAGAGATCATAATGAGAGCATGTGCAAAACTCTAGCTAAGATGGAAGAAAGGAGATATGAATACATGCAAGCCATAGAAGATCTGGATAAACAGATCAATGATTATAAGGATAATGAGATTCAAATGGGATATGATAGAACCTATCATGAGTGGGAGAAAAAGGAGCTAAATAAGAAAATAGAATCTCTGAATAAAAAGGTAGAAGAAACTGAACAAAAGGTGTTAGAGGCTAATAAGAAACTAGAATCTGTTAACATAGATCTAGGAAACTTTAAGTTAGCAAATCAAAAGCTGGAACACCTAATGGAAGTCCAATTTAAAGATAGAGTAAAATCTCAGGTTAATCCCAAAGAAGGAATAGGATACAGAGCTACTCCACCTCCATACAACAACAAGTACATTCATCCAATGAGTGAGGTTGTTGATAGACTTGTCAATGAACCACTAGATGAGTCTATGACTATTGTAGATCCTATCCTTGATAACAGTCCTAATTTAAAGGAAGATAAGATTCAAAATAGAGACTGTGACACAATGAGTGCACCCATAGAGGTCCAAGCTCCCAGTAAGAAAGGAAAAGAGAAGATGAGTGTATGTAATGCTATTCCACAAGTCTCTGTACATTCTAACTGTAACACTGCATCTTCATCAAAAGGAAATAAAAGAGGTAAAACTGTTCCTGTCTGCACATGCCAAAAGCATGGTGTTCAAAAGTTTCCTAAACAACAGCAGGTAAGAGGAAATCAGAGAAACAAGAACCAAAAATTGACCGAAAAGTCTGGTTCTCCAATTCAAACTGTCAAAAGATGTTTTCACTGTGGAAGGAAGAATCACTTAGCCAAGGATTGTTTTTATAAACCAGTTGTTGCAAAACAGAATGTGAATCACACAAAATCAAATCCTATTCTGGCAAAGCATTCAAAGGTGAAACCTTCCACATCAGTTCCAAAGAAAACAGTTGATCACAGGTTTTCAAAAGTTAATAAAAAACAGTCCACACATCAAAAACAAGTTTTGGCAAAGCCTAAATCAAGTTTTAAACAAATCTGGTGTGTCAAGGACAAATCCTCAGATCAAACTGCTGATGCAAAAGATCAGACTGTTAAGCCAAATTCTGAAGCTGGTAGTGCAAAATCTGAAGCTGTTAGCACTAAAACAAAAGCTCAGACTGCTAAGCATCAATCTGGAACTGCTAGTGAATCATCTGAGACTGTTAGAAGAAAAGATGATCAAAATAGTTGGATACCTCATATAATCACTAAATACTCTCCAAAGACTCCATCAGTAGATCTCACTAAATATCAGAAGTCAAAAACAGTATTTAGTTATGTCAATGCACAATGCCAACCCAAAACTAATTTGGTTTGGGTTTACTCCACTACTGACTAAGCTGTTATTTGTGCAGGGCAACCACAGGTCTCCTCATAGAACAAGATGGCATTTGGACAGTGGATGCTCTAGGCACATGACAGGCAATTATGAGTGCTTGTCAAATTTTAAAGGTTTTGATGGAGGTTTTGTTGCATTTGGAGGCAACTCAAAAGGAGGTAAGGTTACAGGTAAAGGTACTGTTAATGCAGGCAACATGAAATTCCATGATGTTTTGTATGTTGAACAGCTTAAGTACAATTTATTAAGTGTCTCTCAAATCTGTGACAAACAGAACAGTGTTCTGTTCACAGATTCTGAGTGCATTGTCCTTTCAAACGATTTCAAAGTTCCTGAAAATCTTGTTTTACTAAGAACACCAAGAAAGGACAATGTTTACTGTCTGGACACAGATCTCTTATCTAAATCAAATACTTTAAGCTGTCTGATATCCAAAGCATCATCCAATGAGTCTGCTCTTTGGCATAGAAGGATGTGTCACATGAACTTCAAGTCCATGAATGTTTTAGTCAAAAAGAATCTGGTAAGAGGCTTACCACAAAAGGAGTTCATCTGTGATGATCATTGTGTTGCATGCCTTAAAGGTAAGCAACACAAAACTTCTCATAAGGCCAAAGAAGAAAATTCAATCTCATCTGTTCTTCAGCTGCTTCATATGGATCTATTTGGTCCAACATCTGTTTTGAGTTTGAATAAAAGGGCTTACTGTTTAGTTATTGTTGATGATTTCACCAGATTTACTTGGGTTTACTTTCTTAGGTCCAAAGATGAAACTGCTGAGCTAGTTAAGTCTTTTATTCTTAAGATAGAAAACCAATCCAACTCAAAAGTTAAGGTGATCGGATCAGACAATGGAACTGAATTTAAAAATCACATTCTAAACAGTTTCTGTTAGTCCAAAGGCATTGCTAGACAATATAGTGCACCAAGAACACCACAGCAAAATGGTGTAGCTGAAAGAAAGAACAAAACCTTAATTGAGGCTGCTAGAACAATGTTAGCTGATTCAAATCTGCCAATGAGTTTCTGGGCAGAAGCTGTTAATACAGCCTGTTATGTTCTGAATAGGGTTCAGGTTGTCCAATCACAAGGGAAAACTCCCTATGAGTTATTCCATAACAGAAGTCCCCTAATAGCTTTCTTCAAGCCTTTTGGATGCCCATGTACTATTCTTCAAACTAAGACTCACTTAGGGAAGTTTGAAAGTAAGCCTGAAGAAGGATTCTTTGTAGGATACTCAAGTCAAAGCAAAGCCTATAGAGTATATAACAGTGTGTCTAAAACCATTGAAGAAAGTGCCAATGTTAAATTTAATGAAAATACTGCTAATATGAAAGCCACTGGTCCTGATTGGTTGTTTGATTTAGATTCACTAACAAATTCTCTGAGCTTTGTTGAGTATACTGCAGAAGCTGATGCATACAAAGTTGAAGCTGCCAATACAAATTCTCAAGCTGTTGGCACAAAGTTTCAGACTGCTGCAGATTCACCAAGTTGGGATGATTATACCACTCTACCACTTCTGTCTTGTGATCCTCCAGGGGTCCTGAATGCTCAACATGATACAAATCCAGATACTGAAGTGCCACTCCCAAGTCCTGAGAGAACAGCTCCAACACAAAGGGACACAGTCCCTGATTCAAGTCCAGCTGTTCCTGAAGCTGATCCATTTACTGGTCCTGATGGAGATGATACAAATCTTGGATCCTCTTTTCAGACAGAGAGAGAGCCTACACTAAGGGTTCACAAGTATCATCCTCTCAATCAAATACTGGGTGATCCAAGCACTCCTGTACAAACAAGGAAAATGGTTCAAAATGAGACTGCTGCTGCTGAACAAACAGTTCCTGAATTCAGCCTAGCTGCCTTTGAGAATGCCTGTTTCATGTCTCAACTAGAACCTAAAAAGGCATCAGAAGCATTAAAAGACTCATTCTGGATTGAGGCTATGCAAGAAGAACTTCTACAGTTCAAAATTCAGAATGTATGGACTCTGGTGGATCTTCCTAAAGGTAAGAGAGCAATTGGTACAAGATGGGTGTTCAGAAACAAGAAAGATGAGAGAGGGATAGTCATCAAGAATAAAGCAAGACTAGTAGCACAAAACTCAAGAAGAAGGCATAGATTATGATGATGTATTTGCTCCAGTAGCAAGAATTGAAGCCATCAAACTATTTTTGGCCTATGCAAGCTTCAAAGGATTTAAAGTGTATCAAATGGATGTAAAGTCTACTTTTCTGTATGGGACAATTGAAGAGGAGGTATATGTGTGTCAACCTCCTGGTTTTGAAGACTACAAGTATCCAGACAGGGTTTACAAGCTAGATAAGGCTCTTTATGGTCTCCATCAAGCCCCCAGAGCATGGTATGACACTCTGTCATCCTACCTTCTACAGAATGGATTCAAGAGAGGCACTCTGGACAAAACACTTTTCACTAAGTCTATCAAAGATGAGATTCTGCTTGTTCAAATCTATGTTGATGACATTATCTTTGGCTCAACAAATGACTGTCTGTGCAAAGAATTTGAAGCTTTAATGCACAAAAAGTTTCAAATGAGTTCAATGGGAGAACTCACTTTCTTTTTAGGACTACAAGTCAAGCAGAAGCCCACTGGACTCTTCATAAGCCAATCAAAGTATGTGAAAGACATACTGGACAAGTTTGGGTATCAAGACACCAAAGCTGCAAGCACTCCAATGGATCCTCACAAGCAGCTTCATACAGACAAAGATGGCATAGATTTGGATATTCATTTATACAGATCTCTTATAGGATCTCTTATGTATCTAACATCTTCCAGACCTGATATCATGTTTGCTGTCTGTGTGTGTGCTAGGTTTCAATGCTCTCCAAAGGACTCTCACTTGGTTGCTGTTAAAAGAATCTTTAGATACCTTAAAGGCCAACCACACTTAGGCCTATGGTATCCTAAAGACTCTCCCCTTGTACTAACTGCGTATTCTGACAGTGACTATGGTGGATGCAACATTGACAGGAAATCCACAACTGGTGGATGTCAATACTTAGGAGCAAGATTGGTCTCTTGGCAATGCAAAAAGCAGACAACTGTGTCCACATCATCCACTGAAGCAGAATATGTAGCAGCTGCAAGCTGCTGCTCCCAGGTAATGTGGATTCAAAATCAGCTAAGAGACTATGGTATGAATTTCTTATCCACTCCTATTTATATTGACAATTCAAGTGCAATCAGCATTGTGCAAAACCCAGTGAAATTCCCAAAAACCAAGCATATAGAAATTAGATTTCACTTTATCAGAGATTGTAATGAAAAGAAGTTAATCCAAGTTACCAAAATACATAAAGATGATCAGTTAGCTGATCTATTTACAAAACCTTTTGATGTAGGAAGGTTCACTTTCCTAGTATCAAATATTGGTATGGTAAACATGGATTAATTTGTTTTCATTATTATCTACTCAGTATGCTTATTTAAGGGGGAGACACTGTTTCATTAAAAAGATGCATAATTTTCAACTAACAGCATGAGTATTTTCTCAAGCTGCTAGTTCATTTTCTCGGACTGTTAGCTATTCACTTGATCTGTCAAAGTGTGCAGGGTATTTAGGTAATTGTTTAAATGTGTGTGTGCGGGACCCAACCTTTTCAAAACCTTTAAAGGTCACAGTTTCGTTCAGTTGTAACTACCAGTTACCAAATTTCTTCAACGGCCTTTCTTTTCTCTCTGAACGATTCACACACACTTCTTTGCAAACCCTAAACCCTTCGTTTGATCATCCATGGAGTTTGTTAAAGAACACAACTGTCTTCCCTACTCTCTAAAGCACTCAGACCTTCAACCGTTCCATGACATGATGGACTTTCTTCGTCAATCCCATATCCATCATGCACTCAATATAAACCCCACCATATACATATCACATATCGAACAGTTCTGGAACCATGCCACTGTTCAATCCATAAATGGCATTCCTTCTATACTATCAAATATTGATGGCACTCCCATCACCATTACTGAGGAATCCATTCGGTGCCACTTGCATCTTCAAGATGCCACACGTATAACCGACCTAACCCTTGATGCTTTACATACTGGTCTTTTTAATATAGGTTATAGGGGTCCTGCTGATTCTTTTACTTTCTTAAAAGCCCATTTTTCTCATTAATGGAAATATCTTGTACATATCATTCAGCAGTGCATGAGCCCCAAAAGAACTGGTTGGTCCGAATTTTCTTCTAACATTGCCACTGCCTTAGTGTGCTTTTCAACAGGCCAACAGTTCAATTTTTCTAACATGATTCTTCAGGGGATGTTAAGGCATCATTCCCTAAAGAGTGGGAAATTTTTTATGTATCCTAGATTTTTGGCAGAAATCATTGCACACACTTGCACCACTGCTCATTCACATAAACGGATACATGTTTCCCACAGGCACTCACTATCCTCTATTAAGAGACTTTTGAAACATAGTGCCAATTTTTTAAGTGTTGATGTTCCATTGCCTTCTGCAATGACGAACATCATTCCACAAAACAGAGGAGAGGGTCCTGAGCAGGCTCAGCCTATCATCACTGCTACACCCCCACGACCCCAACCCACTCCTCATGATAGACAAATTCCTTCTGATCCTTTTGAACAGCCAACTCGCCCACTAAAATTCTATACAAAAGAAAAAGGGGACCAGTAGCTCCTTCCTCCTCCTCCTTCAGACAAGAGCCATATATCCCTGTGCAGGAGGACACTTCTGCACAGCATATCCAAAGGGAACCAATTGCGGAAACTCCCATCCTCACTCAGGAGGTGAACATCTCTTCAGAGATTGTTCATATGGGTTCTGTGGCTGGCACTACTGATGTTTCTGCAAAAGAGGCACAGGACAGTGCCAACATCTCTAAGACCACACCCATGGCAACAGCCAGTGTGCAAACACAAGCTGGAAGTCCCCAGAACCAAGAACAGAGGGGCCCAGAAGTTTCTACTTCTGGTATTACTGTCAGTGATAGATCACAAGCACCTCATGTGTTTTCTGATCTTGAGACTAGTCTGCAACTCATGCTCTTAACGGATCCCAAGCTGAAACCTGTTGTAGCCATGTTGGAATATCAAATGTCCATCATTGCTGCACAGGGAGCTCAGATTTTTGCACTCAAGCAGGCAGAGGCGGCTCAAAATAAAAGAATGGATTATCTCCACAAAGGGTTTACCCTCTGTGGAAATAAAATCATGAAATTAGAGTAGATGATTCAAACCCAAGGGGCAAAGGTTATAGGTCCTTCTAACCAAACCAATGCTTCCAAAAAGGGGGAGAATCAGGAGGTTCCCAAATCAGTCCAAGCAGCATCAACAGTTCCATCTTCTAGGCTAGCAGTCCCAACACCTTCTCAAGCTGTTAGCCTAGAAACTCAAGATGCTGCCCCAAAAGCAACTGGAGTTGTTCTAAGGGAAAGGGTTCAAGCTCCATCAAGTACAGTCCAACCAACATCCTCTTCTGCATAAGACAAGGGCAAGGGCATCCTTATTGAATCTCCAAAGCACAAATTCTCTTCCAAAGAAGCCCAGATTGCCTTTGATGCTGAAGTTGCCAAGAAATTAGCAGAAGAAATGGACAAAGAATTAGATCAGCAAGCCCAGCCCCCAATAGATGATGATGAGACCTTAGGTGATTACCTAAAGGGGTTTGTGGGCAAACAAGGCGAAAAGAAGAGAAAGCTGCCAACAGGGCACTTCAAGGCTGAGCACAGAAGATTTTTAATCAATTTTGCCTTTGCAGCAGGTATTCCAAAGAAAATGGCTCAGTCCATGACTACTGAAAAGCTGCAGGAGATACATGACAAAGAAATGGAGAAAAGAAAGAAAACCAAAGTCTCCCAAGAAGTCCAACCACCCCAAGAAGTCCAATCATCAAAGGAATCAGTCCAAACTGAAGCTGCTGCCAGTGCACCTGCTCCTACTGATCAAGCTGTTGCTTCTATTCCTTCATCTGTTAAGAGGGTGCTATTTGAACAACAATTGCAAAAGGCAATGGAGATAGAGAAACTGATTGATCAGCATGATTTTACAAAGCCTCTGATCAATTACTGGTATGCCAAGTCACTAGACGACAGAGATTTAAGAGTTAAGTTTGTGATAAGAAGAGAGTCTGGACCAGAAGAAGAATTTGATACATTTTGGCAAATGGTTCAGAAGTTGACCAGGGATGAGCTAACAAAGATGTACAATATAGGGTCTGTTACACAAGTTAGATCTGCTCTACCACAAGTTAAGAAACTTATCAGAGATCTAAAATCAGTTGTTGACCCTGAATTTGCAAGGAAAGAGATAGAGGATGCTGAGAAGAAAGGGAAAAAGATCAAGCAAGTTTATCTGTTTGTCAAGTCAAGGACATACAGAATTAAATTCACTGATGGGTCTGGTATATTCTTCAATCTCGAGTTTTATAATTTTTCAAAAGATATGCTGCTTCAGATAAAATCTGTTAGGATATCTTGTGATAGAGAATAGATGAAGAGATAATTTTTGAAGGCTATAGATCAGAAACTTGCACAGCTATAAGTTTTTGAAAGCCTTGGTTTGTAAATAGCAGTTTACTTATTCATTTCCATTTTTTGTATAGAACTTAAAGTCTTATGTAAAGAATTTAAGTTAGGGGGAGATTGTTGGGAAATAGTTTAAGTATGTTCAAACTGTTAGTTAGACTTCTCAAACTGTTAGTAGAGTTTTTATGTAAATCCAAAGTTCATGCTGCTAGTTGAAGAAACTCGAGCTGGCAGTGTAAAAGTTGAAGCTGCCAGAGCAAATCAACTCAAGCTGCTCAGTTCATGCTGTCAAGTGATTCAAGCTGCTCAACAGTTTCATAAACAGAAAGTGCTGATTTTCAGGAAAAGATATCAACATGAAGATTCCAACATATCTACTATCAAAGAAGTCATAGTTCGTCAAGGAAACAGAATCAAGAAGCAATATAAATACATAGAATAGGTCATTCTATTGTATAGGAGTTTTCTGCATATTTGAGTCTGTAATTGCTTTGTTGATTGAGTTTTCATAAGCCTCTAAGGTTGTAAAACCCTAAGAACAGTCTGTGTTCTTCGTCTAATCAAACAGATTAGTGGTGATTGTAATCATTGAATTCAGCAATACAAACAGTCTTGATTACTTCTTGATTATTTCTTGTGTCTATTTATTATTGATTCTGAAAGATTTTGTTAAAATAATTAAGTGTTATTCCGCAAACTTCTTAATTAAACTTTGATTCAAAGCAAGATTATTGATTTATACTCTGATAAATTCAAATCAGTTAGTCTTTGTTAATTAGTTTTAGATCCTGACAATTTAGCACGAAATTATGATTCAAGGTAGTTTGATTTTTAAGCAAGTTTTATTAATTTATTATGTACTCTTTAATTTAGTTACAGACATTTCGTTGCACGCACGATATAAGATTTAAGCGAATAGTTCAGTTATGAGCCAAAGCTAGTGCCAGAATGTGTTAAAGCTTATTTAAAAATGCCATAGTGTATCAAAGCCTATTTAAAGCCTCAATCAATAAAGCGAAGCCATATTGAGCCAAAAAGCAATATTAAAGCCTAGATAAGCAAGTGCAAACGTTTCAGAGCAATATAAAGCATAGAAAATCCAGTTCAAGCATAGCAGTATTGTGAGTAACAGTTATTCAGGTCTACAAGTATTGTATGTAATTGAGACATAATTTGCTTCAATATTCCTTCTTTGAACTTCAATAGAGCTTTTGTGAGTGAGGGCAAACACTGTGGTACAGGCGGTGCCCAGCTTAGCCGGATCTTACATTTGATCTATTAATATGCATGTGTTTATTGTTATCTACTTATCTTTCAGAATACTATACAACAAGAATTGTTTATGAGTTTCTTTGTGCATTCATAAGCATTTTACATTACACCAAGCAATTCTGATGCACACCACTATCCCCAAGAATTTATGCGGTAGCTAGCCCCATATCACCGACTGATCATCGGAAGCAGTAACCCTGGTGATGGCATCATCTTTTCAGCGTGCAATGTCTCAATTTGAGTATTTACTCATTCTGGTATTAATAATAGCAAGCAAGCTAAGTGAACAAGCAAGCAAATGTTACAGCCTTTATAGGCAGCATTCCTTTGGCCACATATCTTACATGCATCATGAATTTCTGTTAACTCACCAAGCAATTAGGTTACAGTTGCTACTCACAATTTTACAGGCAAAGGTAAAGAGCAAGTTGGACCATCTCCTTAGGTCTACTTTCTGATCAACCAAGAGGATTTTAGCTCACTATTCAACTTGTGGTATAGTATTGAGCTGCTTTGGGATCTGTGTAGCTACTTTATTTATAATGTGATGTATTATGGCTGTTGTTATTTATTCCTGGATTAAGCAAGCTTGTTTAAAGCAAGGATGTGACCGTTACACAGCCTTGCCATTATTTGTTCCCCACTTCAACAGTCATAATATGTTAAATTTTCCATGTACATTAGTTGTACTTATTTACATTTGTTGTAATCCATTTTCAGTACATCAGTTGTACTTATGTAAAAACATATTTTGTTTAAATCAATATCGGTATGTATAAACTGATCTTTATACTTTACTTCAATGTTGTACTTTCATTTCAAGAAATGTTATGTAAAACTATATAGTGATCATTGATAGAATCAACTTAGGCTGATTATTGCAAATAGGGGGAGATTGTTAGGCACAAAAAGGCCTCAATCAAACTTGGTTAATATCATAGGGGGTGATTATATATCAAACTTTATTGATACACTTAAGGGTATAATTTAAGGTCCTTTAATGCCTTATTGAAACCTGATAAGTGATTTGCAATATAAGCCTAAAGCTGTTTACTCTGTTACATTAGTTATAACTTAGGCAGATTGCCACTGTTCTAATCTGTTGGACAGGTTTGGCATACACTGTCTACTGATAAGGCTATAATTTTACATGTTTCGGAGTCATTTTATGTTCATTTTAAGCTCCGATACTTCGTAACTTCCATACTATTACTCAAATTTTATGTTTCAAGGTCAAGAGGTCAAAAAGAAGCAGCTCGAGAAAATTCAGTGCGAACCAAGCCGAAGGGGGCGCAGGCCTATGCCACCCTGCGATGCAAAACAGAAAGATTGAGCGATCCAGAGCACTTCCACCATAGCCCAGCGTACCCATGGCCATACCCCTGGCACAGGGGGTGGGGGTGGGGGCGCAGGCATGCGCCTTGCCTGTACTCGGTGGGCGCAAAAATGCATTTTCCAACCTTAAAAACCCTAAACTCGACTCCTCTTTAAATAAAGGTCGATGGCAGCCATTGAGAGAGGTCCTGAACGTGTCAAAAGAGTTGGCGAAGCCCTGCCGAAGTCGATTCAACATACAAGTACGAAGACTGTGATTCACAACTTCATAAGATGTCTCAGATCCACACCATTGAAGAGCATACGATAAGCGGCTAATCACTTTAGCCGTTTGCGGAGGATCTACATCTAAGTTTACTCTTCATTAATTTCTATATGTTTTGATGTATTCGTATTGATTGAAATATTCTATGTGTATTCAAATGATAAGCATTCGATATGATTATGATTGTATGTTTTGATTGGTAAAAGCAAGATAGTTCAAAGTGGTATTATTATTTGTGCCGAGTCCATTAGCTTGGGAAAAAAGACAAGTAATGAATATTGCATGCGCTATGCCGACAGTTATTGGTTAAAAAATGTATGAGTAGTTTAATCGCGCAATTAATTATGTCTATGTAATTGTTGCATGAAATTCGAGTGAGTAATACTTATGTCGTGGTGATTCCGTGAATGGTTATCCTTCACTTGATTGTTAATTTACCACGTTAGTTAATTTTCATTAATTTTAGTCACAATTTAGTTGTAAGTCATTGATCTAAACAAATTATTCAAATCAACCGATTCACAATTTTAAGTGCTTTCAATAAAACTCAAAAGCTAGCCGTCTAACCCTAATTACAAACAAACTCCTTGCGGATTCGACCTTTACTTCTCTGAGCTAAATAGGGGATATAAGGATTAATTTTGCGGGTCACAACGACGGCTCGTCAAGGTGCTTTCAATAAAACTCACAAAGCTAGCCGGTTATCCCTAATTACATACGCACTCTCTATGGATTCGACCCTTATTTCTCTGAGCTAAATAGTAGACTTAAAGATTATTTCTGCGGGTCACAACAACGGCCCGTCAGATTTTGGCGTCGTTGCCGGGGAGTGGTAACGTTTGTTAGGGCTAGAAGTTAGTTTTGACCTTAGTTTTAAGTTTTAAGTACTTTAGTTTAATTTATTTTAGTCCTTAATTATTATTATTAAAAAAATCACATAAAAAATAATTAATTAAAAATTAAAAAAATTCAAAATGGTAATTGTAGTCATCTACTTTACCATAAAAAAATGTATATATAATTAGTTAATTTAATTTAATATAAAATTTTTTAATAGTGTATGCTTACGCGTTGATAGACCAAAGGATTGCCGCTACGATTCGAACCCGAAATCGAAAAAGTAGCTAAATCTCACCGAAAGACTGTCAGGATTCAAAAACAACAAAGATTAATCACGGAGAATTCAAATGAGCGAGAGGAAGAAATTCCCACTTTAGAAGTTCCTAGTTTAGAAGAACATCCGATTTCGCCATGAAATCGTGAGCAAGAAGAGCCTGGGCGCGTAGTTATTACGATGGGTGACCACGCGAGAAGGACAGTTGAGTCACATTATCGCCCTGGTGATGTGCCCAATCACTCACCTATTCGATATCCAGAAAATGAGAACAAACCCGAAGTTCGTCCTCAACTATTCCAAATTCTTCCAATTTTCCGGGGAATGCTAAGTGAGGAACCATATGAACATTTAGCTGCGTTCACAGCTATTTGTAAAGCAAACCATGTTTGATGCTTAACCACCGACGGTTTAAAGCTTCGATTATTCTATTTTCCTATAAAAGAAAAAGCTAAAAAGTGGTTTGTGTCGCTACCCACCAATAGCATCACAACCTGGGATCAAATCAAGCGCGAATATCTCGTTGAGTATTTCCCCATAAGTAAAACCACTGAGAACGAAAAGAGATCACTGGATTTAAACAAAAACCTGGTGAGCAATTTTACGAGTCATTTGATCGGATGAATGAATTGCTAAGAGCTTGTCCACACCATGAAGTTCCAAATTGGATGCTCGTCAAAACTTTCTTTGATGATGTGAGTCCAGAAATCCGGAACATGATCACCGCAGCTACCGGTGGCACATTCTTAGCTAAAGAAGATGATCAGGCTTGGGAAATATTGAATCAACTCAGTAAAGGTCTCAAAGTTCAAGCCGGTTCTGAGAATAATATTGGAGTTAGGTTGTGGGTATAGACAATGCCTGGAACCTTGAAGTAAAAAGTGAAATATCGGAACTCGGAAATAGATCAACGGATAAAGGGACTTAGCCAAAACCCCGCTGCATTAGTTAATTGCATAATATGCGGAGATCCATCTCATCATTCTGAAACATGTCCTCAAGTGCAGTCCACTAAGGAATATGCTAATGAAGTCTACGGCTTTAAAGTGCATCGGGAGAGGGATAACCCATTTTCGGAAACCAATAATCCGAGATGGAGGAATCATCCTAATTTTCGATGGAAAAATGATCAGCCTACCGATCATCAAGCTAATTCATTGTATGAACCACCACGAATAGAATACAAATATGGTTCAACTTCTGTTGCAGAGGATGAGCGATATTACAATCCAAACCAACGCGATCATCCTCATTTCATGTGGAGACGAATACGAGTTCTTCACAATTTTCAGAATTCACAGAATTCATGAAGCAACAATCAGCTTTTAACGAGATGCTGAGTCGCCAAATGGGCCAGATAGCTGAATCGCTCACAAGACGAGAGGAAGGAAAGCTTCCAAGTAATATTGTTCCAAATCCTTCGCATGTATATGGAAAAGAGAAGAATCATGAAGTAAATGAAGTATCAAAGGTGAATACCCTAAGAAGTTGTAGAAAGGTGGATAACAAGATCGAGATGCTGAAGGAACAAGAAGTAGAAGAAGACACCGACACTCAGGTCGTGTATGAAGAGACAGAAGATTCAAATAAGAAGGAAGGTTCTAAGAAAGTTACGCTCAAGGAACCGAGCAAAGCAGACATTCCAACACCCAAAGTTGGGGAAGCGGTTAAGGATCAGGACACCACAGCTACTCCTCCTTACCCCGTTGCTCTAGAAAATCCAAAATCATCTCCGTATGGCAAGAGAGGTCCATAACCCAAGGATTTGTGGGAGTTATTTAATTGAGTCAAGATCAATATCCCATTGGTCAAGGCTATTTAACAAATACCCTCTTATGCCAAATTTATAAAACACGTCTGCACGCAAAAAAGGAAGTTTAAGGTCTCACTTCCCGAGTAGATCAACTTGACTCAGCAAGTGAGTGCAGTGATTTCTAATTCCTTGCCACCAAAGCTGAAAGATCCTAGATCACTTTTAATTCCAGCGACAATTGGCAATGTGCAAATTAGAAAGGAATTACTCTTTCTTGGAGCCACTGTAAACATTTTACCTAGGAATTTGTTTGACAAACATGATATTGGCCAGTTAAAAACCACAGACATTATTATACAGTTGGCAGATCAGTAAACAAAGTACTTAAGGGGTATCTTATCGGATGTTATAGTAAAAGTAGAAGATTTTTACTATCCGATTGAGTTCCTTGTCTTAGATACAGAGAGTTCCTATGGAGAAAATCAGCGAGTCATTATCTTAGGCAGACCGTTCTTAGACACTATTAATGAACAAATCAATTTTAGAACAGGGGCTATAGATATTGCCTTTGGGAATCGTAAGCTGTGATTAAATGTGTTCAATTCTTCCACCGCTGCTTCAATCGATGCAGAATGTTACATGATAGATGTTGTGGATGAGCTTGAGCAGCACAGTTCACTAATCAACGTCAAGGACCACAAAGAATTATTCTTTGCTGAGCACGACATTGCCATAATGAACTCTTATAAATGCACTGAACTTGAGGCAGTCATGGAATCCACACTGAAACCTAAAAACCCACCGTGGACCCATAAGACTGAGAACTTACCAACTGACTTGCCAGATCATTTCAAATACGTCTTCTTAGGTCAGAATGACACTATATCAGATATTATTTCTTCTAATCTGACCAAGGCACAAGAAAAAGCTTTACTGCAAGTGTTAGTAAAATATAAAGAGGCAGTTGGTTAGATTGAAAATGTTGTTGTCGACCACCTGTCCAAACTTCCATTTCTCCCATTAGACTTAACTAATCAAATTAGGGACTCCTTCCCTGATGAACAATTATTGTTAATTTTCAAAATACTAAGGTTTCCATTAGACACAGGTTAAAATTACGGGCCACCAATAATACGCTAGTCTCTGAACTAATCAGGTTAGAAGAACCCAAATGCACTTAGACTAGTATAGGAGCAGTACGTCTGGATGAAGACGTAAAACTTAGCGCTTCCTAGAAGGCAACCCAGAGAACTTTGTGGGTGTGTTTCTGAAAACCCTCACGAGACAACAATCGTCCACTCAGGATACCGATGTGTTTAACGGCTTGTTGCACATGCTAAGTGCAATCGTGATTCCCTACGAAAAGGCGGAATATTTTAATTATTTCTTTGATTACCTAAATGTTAGTGTCACCAACTATGTTGGGGAGGATTTCCTACCCAATTCTAGTTGTTTATAGACTTTAGTATATTTATATTTATGCAAGTGTGCAAGTTTAATGAATGTTAATTTTTTTACTTTAGTTTCATCTTTCCTGAATAAGCAAAGAATTTTATTAAGAATGTGATTGTGTTCGGTTTCTGCTCATTATGAGTGTGTTTATGTGACGAGGACGTCACAATGGTCTAAGTTGGGGAGGGTAGATTCTATGAAATGTTTAGTATGATCTAACGAGCCTCCACACTAAAAGAAAATTATTATTAGACTTAATTTTCACCACCTGGGCAGAGAGCTACGACATATCAAAAAACTAAGATCTGGGCATATTGGAAATGAGGTTTGACATCACGAGGAATTTCAGGCTGTTAACTTCGTAAATAATATCTTTGGTCCTCTTCCTCCTTACTAGTAATCAGGTATCATTGTTCCTTGATCTTCACATATTTCATATTTAGATTTGCTTGTTTGGGTTAGAATTTTAATTATTGTACTTTATTTCAGTAGTTGAGTGTGTTTGATTTTGATTGTCAAATCCCTTTCAATGAGAATATTTGGTGTCAATGCAGTTTCTTTTGAATTTCCCCAATGGTTCATGTTTGCCAATCAGGTCGTGAAAAATGATGATTAATAGAAAAATGTACCTACAATTAGTTAGTGTTAGTAAGTAATTCTAGAATTATGTTAAGAGTCGTGATAATAATTAACATTTTAATGTAAGTTGAGTTTATGTAAGTTAAGGTACATTTGTACTTAATGAAAGTAGTGTGTCAAAAGATTTTGGAAAACACATGCAATAAGGGGGAGATCTTAATCATGTTTTTAGCCTCAAAAGATTCGAGAGTAGCCTAGTTGCTTCGGGAAATTAAGTCCTATGGGGTACCATTCATGTCTAATCCCCAAAACCGTTTGGTTTGGGAGCGATTGACCCAAATCCCGCTACATAGACCAACTAGAAAAGCTATGGTAAAAACTTGAGTTAAAAGAAAATAAATATAAGCATGATAATTAAAAGTAATATCTTATTATATACATGCATAGAGGGAAAAGATGGTCAAAAGACCCACATGTTTTAAGCTTGTAACCTTGAGCTAAAAGAGTAATTTCTTAAAGTGACATACATTATAATTACTTAGAGAAAATGTGTTTTAACTAAAAATGTTCTTTAGCTTATATTCAAAACTTTAATGCATTATTGTGAAGGCTGACTTAACCTAGATTTATTTGAACACACTGCTAATACAGTCGAGACATAGTTAGTTATGATTCTCAGGCTTGCTCGGGGACGACCAAAAGTTAAGTTGGGGAGGTTTGATTAGGCTATAGTTTTATATGTTTCGGAGTCATTTTATGTTCATTTAAGCACTGATACTTCGTAACTTCCATATTGTTACTCCAAATTTATGTTTCAGGGTCAATAGGTCAAAAGGAAGCAGCTCGAGAAAATTCAGTGCGAACCGAGCCGAAAGGGGCGTAGGCCGTGGTGATTCCGTGAATGGTTATCCTTCATTTGATTGTTAATTCATTACGTTTGTCAATTGCCATTAATTTTAGTCACAAATTAGTTGTAAGTCATTGATCTAAACAAATCATTCAAATCAACTGATTCACAATTTAAAGTGCTTTCAATAAAACACACAAGATAGCCGTCTAACCCTATTACAAACGCACTCCCTGTGGATTCGACTATTACTTCTCTGAGCTAAATAGTGGGTATAAGGATTATTTCTACGGGTCACAACGATGGCCCGTCAACGTGCTTTCAATAAACCACATAAAGCTAGTCGGTTAACCCTAATTACATACGCACTCCCTGTGGATTCCACCCTTACTTCTCTGAGCTAAATAGTAGACTTAAGGATAATTTCTGCGGGTCACAACAACGGCCCGTTGTATACGCTGGTCATGACTGTTGAATAGCTTAGACTAAATCTAATTGTTCTGTTCTTTGTGAAAAGATGTTGGTATTTGTGAATAGGTTATACAGATTATGGAATTTGTTTCCATGTCATCATGTAATGTCTTGGATGAAAAGATTAGTTTACTAGTCGGAGACAATGTGGAATTCAGAAGCTGCTTACACTGCCCAAGCTGTTCTGATACATGAAGACAAAGAGGATATTTGAAATGGGTGACAGACCATTTCTTATATCGAAATGGATATCCAAGAAGAGGAAATGATTAAAGTTGACATTCTTCCTTAAAGTAAAGCAACCTACAGCAAAGACAAAACGAAAAAGACTAAGATTCTTTCTACATAGGGACAAATTTTGTTTTGTCAGAATGTGTAGAAAAGTAGTCTTGTCTTTTTGTAAAGGCACTCCAGTATCTCTGCATCCAATTAGGAATTTTCACTGGGATTCTCTCATTGATTGTATAAGGAAGCTGCTAAGCAATGTGAGATAACCAAGAGAGAAATATCCAGGACGTGCAATAGAATTGTGTTTTCATGCATGCAAAGTCTGCTCAGAAAAGAATAGTTGAGTGTGTCCAAGCTGTTCTTATTCTAAGTTGTTTGTCTGTCTTGTAAATCAGTGAGTCTTAGATTAGTGAGTGAATTCTTTGTTAACTAGTCTGAGTGAGTCTTAGTTAGTTGTTCATATGTTGATTCTGTCATCTTAGTTTGAACCATTTCACAGTTCAAACCTGTTTGTAATTAAAACTTGTTGCAATATATGTATATATAACACACACAAGCATTGAGAAAGTGTGCTAAAATTTTAAACAGCTGTATTCACCCCCTCTACAGCTTACAGAAACATACTTGGGAAACATTTTGGGACCTACAACCGTTCCGTTTTCCATTAGTAACATTTCAAATCAACCGCCTAAACCTTTCTCTCTCCTACTCACTCACATTCAAATCCTATAAATACCTATATCACTATTTCATCTTCTTCTTCCTTACTACATGCATAACCCTCTGCAAAACCTTAAAAGACTTAGTGTCAAAAACTCGTGCATCCTCACCTACTCTAAGAAATGGCCTCGCAGAACAACCCCCTTGTTCCTGTGTTTCTTGGTGATGTGTTTGAAAAGCATCCCCCAGTCATCACCATGTTAACCATTAAACCCACCAACTACATTGCAAACTTAAGCATTCCCAAACACTACATTGGAAAAGGTTATGAACAAATGGTGGAGTTCCTGCTAGCTCATCCCCTTAACTATGCTATGACAACCTCTCCTGGTGTCATGAACAAATGGGCAACCTGCTACGCTGCTGTGGCGTGGCAGAACCAAGAGTGGGTGCAACCTAGGAAGGACCTCACCCCAACTTACAACTTTCTCTTCGCCTCAGTGGTGATGAGTTTAAGTTGCAAATTTGGTTCTTTCGACCAGCTCAGAGATGAAGTTGAGTAGCCGTACAGTTTGTGGATGAGACTACTCTTAACATGGCCAAATCGATATTCCTAAATCTGAAGAACTTAATTGGTGGAGCATAAACAACGTCCAGCTGTTGTTAGATACCCCAGATTTCTGAGCTTGATTTTTAAGCATGTTTCTGGTGAGCATCTTTATAACTCAAAACCTTACTTGACTACTGTGGTGTTTCCTGTTATTGGGAACAGGGTATTTTACAGCACAGTTCCTGCTGATGAGCCTCCTCTAGCGACACTCATGAAGAGGTTGCTTGGTTTAGTGGAAGGACCTTCAACCCAGGAGGTGAATCCAACTCTTGCTCTCGCCGGAAAATCCAAATCACGGTCTAAAAAGGCAAAACGTGCCTTAAAGACTAGTGAAGCTAGGCCTGTCACTTAGAAGGCAAAAACAGCAAAGTCTGCACCCTCAGCCTCAGTGGCTGAGGGGGAGCAGGCTGGTCACCCGGTTCATTGGTTGAACCTGAAGCCTCTGGGGGTAGTGCCTTTGTGGCACGTGAGACTATGGAACATGTTCAACTGCCTGTTTCTAGCCCAGTCTCCCCACCAGTCTAAACAGAACAGCCTATCACCTCTCCTCAACATCCCACTTCTCCATCCTCTCCCAACATGTACTCCAGGAAAAGGAGAAAATCCTTAGCCAAAAAGAAAACCTCCACCACTCAAACAAGCCCCTCTGACCCCTCTTAACAGGAGTCAGTTGAAAAAGAGGAAACACCTGCTGCATCTCCTTATCCTATTTTGGGAGAAGGAGCAGCCTCTAAGGAGCCTGCCTCATTCCACAATGAGTCTACCTTGAGTCAGCTTGAACCCTCTGGTTCCTCACAAAAGGAACCTGTTGTACATATGGAGAAAACCACATCATCTATCCCAGCCTCTCAACAGGCTGAGGATATTGAAAGACAGGAGTTCACTCCACTCCACACTGAGTCCACGCAGTCCCCTGCTCACATTTCTCTTTCACACCCTGAGTCTGCACAAGGTGCCAAAGCTGCTGGTACAAGCCAACCAGCAGATCAGCCTTCCACTTATGCTCCTAATGATGCAGCTGTAACAACCCCAACAGCTGGTGAAGGATCATCTCCCCAGGATTATGAACCTTAGGTTATATAACAACCCTTTGGTGAAGTTACTCCCCAAGTGCAAATTCCATCATCAGTTTTCACCACTGATGATGTTGAAATGCACATCTTCTCTCCCCATGAAGTGGTGCCTGAAAACCAAGGCACTACTGAGGGAACCACAAATGTTCTCAATGAAGAGACCACAATCCCAGTGGTGACTGAGAGACAAACATCACCCATAGCTTCACCTCAAGAAGCAGTTACAGCCACTGCTGCTGGTATTCTTGACCCTTCCAAGATGGGTCACATGACTTTTGCCCAGGCAATGGAACTTCTTTCAAACGTTCCTTTTCCATCCCAAAGAGACTCTCAAATTCCTCTATCCTCTCCCTTACACTCATCTCCATCCACATAATCAAAACAATCCACTTATACTCCTCAATCCCCCAAATATATTTCTTTGAAGGAACAGATTTTTGTGTTGTCCAACAAAGTCAGGTATTTGGAAATATCCATGTCTACACTTCCATCCACTATCGCAGACTCCGTGTCTACACAGCTTAAAGGATTTCTTGATTCGTTCAAGACTACCTTTCCAGCTCCTGGTTCTCGGCCTGACTATTCTTCTAAGCTGCTTGCACTCACTACACAGCTGCAACAGCTCTCATCCTCTCTTTCATCAATTCTAGATCACGAACAGGACTCTGTGTACATCCTGACAATTATTTTCGAACAACTGTTAGGTATTGCTAAAACCTGCTCAACCACACAACCCTCCACCCTGGAATCTCTACATACCATAGTGGTATCCTTGTCAACTCAATGGCAGCAGGCTTTGATGATAATGAGTCTCTTGAACTAATTTTTGCACAGCTTCAAAGCCTGGTGTTCACTCACACAGACAGAGCTGCTATTTCCCAACTTTCACCTTTTCCAATTCCCATTCTTCTTCCCTTGAAACCTATGTTACCCAGTTAGCGGAGGTCATGGACAACCTAGCTTTCTTAGTGCATAGCCTGGTTGGTTCAAGATCTGTTACCAAACCTGCTGCAGCCAGGCCTTTTGGATCCGTTCCTTTAGACAGGACTGATGTAGAAGGCTCGAAGACAAAGTCTAAGGGGGAGAAATTGTAAGGCCTTGAACTCACGGATCTATCTAGACGCGACACACACCAACGAGTGCGGAATCCTCGTTAGCGGCTTGACGGTATGATCATTCGCACGGAACACGGAGACTACCATGGCGTTGTATGAACGACTACGAACGAACCTACGCGATGATTCTCTCCGGAAACACTCACTGAACATTGATAAACTCGAGATCGCCTTTCCATAATTACTCTCCGGAATTCTGCAAAAGTCCCTTAATTATTCGACTTAATCCCTAATTATAGTGACCATTTCGATTTTGTCTTAGGACAAACTCGAACCAGGCCCAAGGCCCATTCAAATTTGTCCACCTGACAAATTCGAGATTGCCTTAAGAGCAAATTCGAATTTATACTAAATTCGAATTTGTCTTATGTGATAAATTCGAAATTACTCTAAATTCGAATTTCACATTACAACTTTCTATTTGAACTTATGCTTTAACTTACGCTTGAATTTATCTTTGAACTTTATGTTTGAACTTTTTGTAAAACGTTACATCAAGTTCAAACATACAATCAATTAATATCAAACACATATATCAAATACTAGTCAACATTCAACATTACTAAAGTTGACTTACACAAAATGCCAACTATACTTAGACTACTATCGTCACACAAGGTGTACCAACAGACTCCCCCTTGACGATAGCTTCTAACTATTTACATTTTGATTAAGTACTAGAACTATAAAGACTGCTACCTGCATATAGACAAGCACCTATACATACTTTTACTACCTTCTGGTACTTCCTGGCATCAGACCTCCATCCTTCATGAAAGAAGATAGGTTGATCATTCAGCTTCTTCAGGTCGTCCTTCGATAGGTTTATTAAGTGTAGTGGATCATACACTCTCAAAATTACTTTGTCCTGTGTATCCTCCATTATAGCTTCAGCCGTTTCATTATCGACATACCACCATTTCATATTACTCAAAACATTCTGTGGCATCTATTTCATAGGCATTCTTTTCAAACACTTGACGGGTTTGTAAACCATTCTAGCCCAAGGCCTTCCCGTATGAGGATCTATCCTTGATTCTTCCTCTATTCTTTTTCCTGATCTCGGCTTAAGTCTTTCAAACTTTCCAGAATGACCCTCTTTTCTAATTATCTTGGCTATAACCTTAGCATACGGGTCCTCACCGATATTGATCAATTCTTTCCATGCTAACTCCTTCACTTCTACCTTCGGCAATGTATTAAATACTTTAAGCGTACGCCTCAGGTACTGGAGTCCATCTCTCCTCTTCAGAATGAATAGCTGCAGTTCTCTATCGCAGAACCAGCTGATAATACCTACTGAGAGACTTTCTGCCCCTGGAATTCTCATCTTCTTCTTCATCTTTGGCTTTTCTTTCTTTTCTTCCTTCTTGAACCACAGATTCATTAAATCAGCCCTGGATGGCTCCTTTTCTGCTTCTTCAAGTTCAGAGTCTTCGACCGAGGCTATTTTGATCTCATCTACATCAATCACATTGTGATTATCTCGCACATATAACTCCGTGATAGGCTGTGAATTGACAATCACTTCATTGACATTATCGTCCTCGTCTTCTATCACTTCGTCATAAGATCTCCAATCAAATATATCCTCCAGTACGAATTCTCCTTCCTCCAACTCCTCTATCTCTTCTTCAAAATAAAATTCCATTACTTCTTCCTCAATATCTCTCAAGGCTTCTATCATTTTGCTTTCATAGGTCTTTGACGGACCAGCTTCCTATCCTTCCCCTCCTTCAACACCAGCCTGACTTGGCACCCCCTGAACTTCAGCATGTTGCACAGCAGAAAAATCTACTGGCTCACTCTCTTACGGTGCATTGGGATCATTGCCATCGTCATCATCTGTAACATCCCAATTTTCAATTATATGTAATTTACAATTTTAAGACTTAAATTATTGTACTTTTGGATGATTGTATCAATTTAAGTTAATTGTGATCAAGTTATCAGTTAAATGAGAAAATACGAAGATGAGGGGTATATTGTGCAAATAGTTAAAAATGGGGAATAAAAGAAAGAAACCCTTTCATTTTCACACTCACACTCTCTCACTACTCTCTCTCTCTAACCGTATCCTCTCTCTACTCTCACTCTCTCTCGGCTTCAATTCAAGGGGCACAAGAAATCAACAAATTTCAAGTGCAAAATCTGGATTCAAGTAGCAATTAAGGAACTATAACAGTTGCAACAAACGTTTTAAGGTAACAATCTCCTTATATCACGAATTTTTGAAGTTTTGGTTCGGTTTTGTATGAAAACCGATTTCTAAGATTATTGTTGCAAATGTTAATGCATGTTATACATTACAATGGATTAGTTGAATTCGAGCATGTATGTTGTTGTATACAAAAATTCAGAATCAGATTCGAAGTTTAAGTATGATTTTGGAATTAAGTGTGTGTTTTAGTGTGTGTGTTCATCGAGACTTGTAGAAAAAGTCACATAAATGGGTTGTTTCGATGCATAAATATGATGATATAAGTTAAATAATAGCATCTAAGTTCATATTTACAGTATTAGACTCAAAAACATGCAAATTGGTCGAAAACATAATTCTGGAAAATATTGGAAAATTTTCTAAGTATGAACTCGGATTGATGATCCATCCGAATTCGGATCATCAACCCAGTTCGGACCATTAACCATTTCGGATCTATAGTGGTTTCGGACTACATATTTCGGGTTACTCCATTTCGGACCAACCTATTTCGGATCCCATTACCAATTTCGGATAAGTGTCAATTTCGGACTCAATCCCAATTCGGACCAATGCTAATTTCGGACCAGAGACCAAATTCGGACCAACTACAATTCGGACCATCCGAATTCGGATGTGGTCCGAAATCAGAACCCAATTACACTTAAATTTTCAGATTTCAATTTTTAAGCAATTACTGACACAAATTCACTATTACACCTACTTTACAGATCATTGTGGTGTTATCAAAACACACATTGATTCAGGATCAAGTCACAAAACCAATCACTGTGAGTTGCAGATTATCATTCGAACATTTATTGTTTTTACATTCATGTTTATACATTCAATGGCATGTTCACGTTGTTCATATACTTCATTTGGCACTCATGAAATGATTTGTTGTTATGATGCACACTCGTACTTGACATGTAACACACATGTAGCTTGCGTTCATTTGAAAGTGCATCTATTTACATCATGCTTGCACTGCATGATCATTACTTCAAAATCTGATGCGACCTGGACTGGGGCTGACAGCAGGCCACTGTCGGGGACTGATCATCCCACTCGTATCCCATCAGGTTCGGCACATCCCCGATCAGCATATTGAACTGCAAACCCATGCTTGCACTGCATGGTTTTCACACACATTGAGGCTTACACTGCCTGTACACACATACATGGGGCTTACACTGCCCATGGTTAAAGATTGCTTGTAAAGAAATATTTGTTGTTTGCATAATCTGTTATCTCACTAAGCATTTAGCTTACTGTTGACTCACATTGTTTACAGGCAAAGGCAAGAGTGTAGCGGGACCTTCATCTTAAGCAATCAAATTCTCATCTCGGTGACCTTAGAAGCTAATTGGTACATGGACGATGTAGCTTTGGGGCTGGGAATTTGTTACTATTAAAACAATTATGATGATGTAATAGCTAGACTTAAACACTGTAGACATTTACTTTCATTGCTTTAGTGTGGATTTGCTTAATTCTGATTTAAGTACTCAATTTCAATTATTATGATACTCATTGGGTTGTTTGTCGATCCTAGTGATTGCTACAATTATATCATTAATTAACAAGGGCGTCACAGTTTGGTATCAGAGCATTAGTTTGAGGTTTCAAGTGTCCGCGAGGACTTGGACTCAAACTTAGGTTATGATATTAGAATGAACTTCTAAGTAATGATCTGAACTAAGATAGGATTGACATGCACACGGGGAAACACAAAGGGTAACTGTAAATACTTAGGACTTACAAATAAATGTTCTAAGGAAGTGTTTTCTCAACAGTACTGTCCAGCCGACGAGAAGCGACGTCTCGAGGCAAAGTTCCTGAATCTGACTCAAGGAACGAAAACGGTTACACAATATGCCGTTGAGTTCACTCGATTGAGTCTGTTCGCACCCCATCAAGTAGACACAGAAGAGAGGAAGATAGCCCGGTTTGAGGCCGGACTAGATTATGAGATTCGCCGAACCATGAGTGGGGTTCGGTATACAACGTTTTCTGGATTACTCGAGGCTGCTCGGAATGTGGAGCAGATTGTCCTGTTATCCGGATATGTCATAGGTTCAGCCGCCGCACCACCGACTCAACCGTCGCCACCAAAAAGGCAGCGGGAGTCTGGATCCTCCCGATTCTCTTCTCAATCCCATCAACAGTCATCATCACCCAAGAAGGGAAGAGCCTTTTCGGCCAGTTCAGAAATGAGAGACTGCAGACGATGCAGAAAAGCGCACTCTGGGGAGTACAAGACTCGGGACATGTATTGTTTCTGCTGTGGGCAGAAAGGCCATCACTGGGAGCATTGTCCACGAAAAGATGATGCATGCTACAACTGCCACAGACTTGGCCATTTCTCAAGGGACTGCCCGAAACCCCCACGAGATCAGAATGCTCAACAATCAACATCAAGATCTTCTGTAGCTTCCACGGCTCGCAGAGATCAATCTCAAAGGGCTCCAACAAGGGCGTTCCATATCACAGCTGAAGAAGCAAAGGATGACCCGGAGGTGGTCACTGGTACGTTTTATGTAAATTCAATTCTTGCACGTGTACTGTTTGACTCTGGAGCAAATCGTTCGTTTGTCTCCACTACATTTGCTCGTCAATTCAATATGCCTACTTCCAAACTGCAATTTGTACTTGATATAGAGACTGCTAGCAATATGTTAGTTAAAGCAGACAAGGTATATAGGAACTGCACTTTACTTGTAGAAGATGTAGTGTTTAGCATAGATCTGATCCCTATGGAGTTCGGGGAATTCGATATCATAGTAGGCATGGACTGGTTGGTTCATAACGAGGCCCAGATCGTATGTAAGAAAAGAATGATCAAGATTACCACTCCCGAGGGCCGAGACATATGCATTTATGGTGATAGACACAAAGGCGACTTATGCCTTATTTCAATCGCAAAAGCCCGAAAGCACGTTGCCAAGGGTTGTTCAGCTTACTTAGCCTACGCTGTCGATGCAAAGGCTGAAGTTCAATCTCCTTCCTCCGTTCCAGTCGTTTCCGAGTTTCCAGATGTCTTTCCAGAAGATATCTCGGGATTGCCACCTGATCGCCAAGTGGAATTCCGCATTGACCTCATTCCCGGAGCTGCTCCAATAGCAAAGGCTCCTTACCGTCTAGCCCCTGCTGAAATGCAGGAAATGATGAAGCAGTTACAGGAGCTACTTGACAAAGGTTTTATCCGCCCAAGTTCATCTCCTTGGGGTGCTCCTGTTCTGTTCGTCAAAAAGAAAGATGGCACATTGCGAATGTGCATCGACTATCGAGAACTCAACAAAGTCACAATCAAAAACAAATACCCGTTGCCCCGGATTGATGATCTCTTCGACCAGTTACAAGGCGCAAGCTACTTCTCGAAGATTGATCTTCGTTCGGGTTATCATCAACTCAAAGTACACCCAGATGATATTCCAAAGACGGCTTTCCGAACTCGTTACGGACACTACGAGTTTCTGGTAATGCCGTTCGGTCTTACTAATGCGCCGGCCGCTTTCATGGATCTCATGAATCGAGTCTGCCGACCAATGCTCGACAAATCGGTCATCGTGTTCATCGATGACATTCTCATATATTCAAAGACCAAAGAGGATCATGCTACACATCTGAGAGAATTACTAGAGTTGCTACGCAAAGAGCGACTTTATGCCAAATTCTCGAAGTGTGAATTCTGGTTGAGGCAGGTACGTCTCAACGTTTGAAACAATTTCATGATCCTTATACTCAATCATAAATTATTTTATTAACTTGTACCTCTTAAACAATTAATTCAGATCCAATTCTTGGGGCACGTGATATCTGGTGCTGGGATTGCTGTTGATCCTGCAAAGATCGAAGCTATCCAGAACTGGGAATCACCCCGCAACGCCTCAGAGATTCGGAGTTTTCTGGGATTGGCTGGTTACTACCGCCGATTCATCAAAGACTTCTCAAAAATCGCCGTTCCGCTAACAAAGCTTACTCGCAAGAACGCGACCTTCTTTTGGGGAGAAGAACAGCAAATGGCATTTGACAACTTGAAGAATCTGCTAAGTGAAGCACCAGTGTTAGCCCTGCCTGAAGGAAACGAAGACTTCGTAGTCTACACAGATGCATCAGGCATGGGTTTGGGTGCGGTACTAATGCAAAGAGGAAACGTCATAGCTTATGCTTCTAGACAACTCAAACCACATGAGAAAGACTACTCTACTCATGATCTAGAGCTAACTGCTGTGACTTTCGCTCTCAAGTTATGGAGACACTATTTGTACGGAACCAAGTGTCAGCTCTACACCGATCACAAGAGTTTAAAATATATATTCAGTCAGAAGGACTTGAATATGAGGCAAAGAAGGTCAATGGAGCTGATAAAAGATTACGACTGTGAGATTCTCTATCATCCAGGGAAGGCCAACGTAGTGGCCGATGCTCTAAGTCGAAAAGCATACTGCAAGGCATATTGCTATGCCTTGACTTCTACAATTGTGACCTCAACTATTATAGATGATGTTAGGGCTGCTCAGTTACATGCCCTAAAAGAAGAGAATGTTAAAGACGAAGATATCAGAATTCAGTTGCCATTAATGCAAGATGATGGAACTGGATTAAAGGGTATTTATGGCAGAGTTTGGGTTCCCAAGTTCGGGAACATGAGAGATGTAATTCTCGAGGAGGCTCATCAATCTAAATTCTCAATTCATCCTGGCAGCACAAAAATGTACAACGACTTGAAAGTCGACTTCTGGTGGCCAGGATTGAAAAGAGATGTCGGTCAATATGTTGAAAGGTGCAGAACATGTCCTCTAGTCAAAGCCGAGCACCAACAAACCTATGGTAGTATGCAACCTCTTCCTATCCCAGAATGGAAGTGGGACCATATTACCATGGATTTCGTAACCAAGCTACCTAAGACTCGTCATCAACATGACGCCATTTGGGTCATTGTTGACCGATTAACCAAATCTGCTCACTTCATACCAATCCGAGAAACCTACTCACTGGACCGACTTGCCCAGATCTACGTAAACGAAATCGTTATTAGGCATGGTGTGCCTAAGTCTATTGTCTCTGACCGAGATAGTAGATTCACTTCTAATTTCTGGACTGCTCTGCAAAACGGTCTTGGTACTCGTATCGCAATGAGTACTGCCTATAGACCTCAATCTGATGGGCAAAGTGAAAGAACAATCCTTACTCTCGAAGACATGCTCAGAGCCTGTGTCATGGATTTGGGTGGTAACTGGGACGATCACCTCCCATTGGTTGAATTCTCCTACAACAATAGTTACCATTCCACTATCAAGATGGCACCGTTCGAGTCTCTATACGGAAGAAAATGTAGGACTCCAACCTGTTGGAGGTAAACAGGAGAAACTCCAATAGCCGGTCCTGCTTTGCTACAAGAAACAAATGAAAAGATCCAACTCATACGGCAGTACATGAAAACAGCACAAGATCGACAAAAGAACTATCATGATCGCCGACATAAAGCGATAGAATTTCAAAAAGATGATTCGGTCTACTTGAAGGTTTCTCCAATGAAAGGAGTCACGAGATTCGTTAAGCGAGGAAAGTTATCACCACGGTTCATAGGACCCTTCAAAATACTAGAAAGAGTTGGGAATCAGTCCTATCACTTGGACTTACCAGAAGAACTATCAGGAGTTCACCCGGTCTTCCACGTAGGATACTTAAGAAAGAGTCTGGTGCCCGAGAGGGAACCATGGGCTGATCATTCGGACATTAAGATTGACGAACGGCTAAGGTTCGTTGATGAACCGGAGTGCATTTTGGAGACAAAAGTCAAAAAGCTACGGAACAAAGAGATCAGGATGGTGCTGGTCAAGTGGAAGCATCATCGGGGAGCTAATCACACTTGGGAATCGGAAGAAGACATGAAGACTAAGTACCCAAGTTTGTTTAGCGCAGCATGACTTCGCGGACGAAGTATAGGCGTGGTGGAGCCCATGCTGTAACATCCCAATTTTCAATTATATGTAATTTACAATTTTAAGACTTAAATTATTGTACTTTTGGATGATTGTATCAATTTAAGTTAATTGTGATCAAGTTATCAGTTAAATGAGAAAATACGAAGATGAGGGGTATATTGTGCAAATAGTTAAAAATGGGGAATAAAAGAAAGAAACCCTTTCATTTTCACACTCACACTCTCTCACTACTCTCTCTCTCTAACTGTATCCTCTCTCTACTCTCACTCTCTCTCGGCTTCAATTCGAGGGGCACAAGAAATCAACAAATTTCAAGTGCAAAATCTGGATTCAAGTAGCAATTAAGGAACTATAACAGTTGCAACAAACGTTTTAAGGTAACAATCTCCTTATATCACAAATTTTTGAAGTTTTGGTTCGGTTTTGTATGAAAACCGATTTCTAAGATTATTGTTGCAAATGTTAATCCATGTTATACATTATGATGGATTAGTTGAATTCGAGCATGTATGTTGTTGTATACAAAAATTCAGAATCAGATTCGAAGTTTAAGTATGATTTTGGAATTAAGTGTGTGTTTTAGTGTGTGTGTTCATCGAGACTTGTAGAAAAAGTCACATAAATGGGTTGTTTCGATGCATAAATATGATGATATAAGTTAAATAATAGCATCTAAGTTCATATTTACAGTATTAGACTCAAAAACATGCAAATTGGTCAAAAACATAATTCTGGAAAATATTGGAAAATTTTCTAAGTATGAACTCGGATTGATGATCCATCCGAATTCGGATCATCAACCCAGTTCGGACCATTAACCATTTCGGATCTATAGTGGTTTCGGACTACATATTTCGGGTTACTCCATTTCGGACCAACCTATTTCGGATCCCATTACCAATTTCGGATAAGTGTCAATTTCGGACTCAATCCCAATTCGGACCAATGCTAATTTCGGACCAGAGACCAAATTCGGACCAACTACAATTCGGACCATCCGAATTCGGATGTGGTCCGAAATCAGAACCCAATTACACTTAATTTTCAGATTTCAATTTTTAAGCAATTACTGACACAAATTCACTATTACACTTACATTACAGATCATTGTGGTGTTATCAAAACACACATTGATTCAGGATCAAGTCACAAAACCAATCACTGTGAGTTGCAGATTATCATTCGAACATTTATTGTTTTTACATTCATGTTTATACATTCAATGGCATGTTCACATTGTTCATATACTTCATTTGGCACTCATGAAATGATTTGTTGTTATGATGCACACTCGTACTTGACATGTAACACACATGTAGCTTGCGTTCATTTGAAAGTGCATCTATTTACATCATGCTTGCACTGCATGATCATTACTTCAAAATCTGATGCGACCTGGACTGGGGCTGACAGCAGGCCACTGTCGGGGACTGATCATCCCACTCGTATCCCATCAGGTTCGGCACATCCCCGATCAGCATATTGAACTGCCAACTGTGACATCCTTGCTTCAAGAACTTCTGATATTCAGGATGCAGATCCATCAGAAAACGGTCGATCTTTCGCTCTTCAGTAGCGACTTGATAGTCAGACAGCAAGCTTAGTCGGGTAAATTCTATCTCATACTCAGTCACCGATTTGGTTCCCTGAGTAAGAGACATCAGTTTCTCTTCCAAACGCTTCTTTTCATCAGCTGGGCAGTACTGACGAAAGAAAATAACCTTAAATTCATCCCAAGATAGGGACTTAATCCAGTTGGCTCCGTGCATGTTTTCCTGAGACCTCCACTACATAACAGAGCCACCCTCGAACAGTGTTGTAGCGAAGCTGACCTTTGATTCTTCAGCACAGTCACTAATGAGAAAAATCCGCTCGATGTCAGTGATCCACTCAAGTGCTTCGATCGAATTTGCAGCACCCTTGAAGGGTTGAGCTCCACAAGCTTTGAAATAACGAAAGTTGCAGCCCTTAGGAGGGACTACAGGAGCTTCCTCCTCGTCAGTGTCATCGTTGTGGCGTCCAGTATCATCTTGTTGCTTTTTCCTACGTTCTTCTCTGTGCTTAGTTTCGGCTTCATCACGAGCACGAAACTGTTCTTGCAAGAACTTAGCTTGACGCTCATTGTTCTCGTTAAGCATTGTTTGCATTATTTGCATGATCTGTTCAGGAGTGAGTCCACCTCCAGCTCCTTCACCAGATCCAGACATGTTCTGAAATTATATAAATAATACTTGCATAAGAATAGGCATAACTCCTATTCTACCCCATTTCCCAATTCCTAAAGCATAGTCAAAGCCTATCTCAGGTCAAGTTAAAGCCTAGATATTCGAAGCTAATATCTTTGCTTAAAAGTTTGAGTCCAAGTGTTATTGCTAACACTTGAATCCCTCAAACTAATGCTCTGATACCATCCTGTCACATCCTTGCTTTAAAACATGCTTGCTTATCCCAGGAATAATAATAAATGCATAAAGCTAAATAAAACATTATAAGTCTTGCACTACACGTGCTACAAGGTTACAGTATTAAGTTGCTAAAAACATCACTATTAAAATAAAAGCAGCTACCCAGAACCCAAGGCATCATAAAGCTATACCACAAACTGAAAGTGAGCTAAGTCCTCTGGGCAGATCAGATAATAGACCTAAGCAGAAGGTCCAGCTTGTTCTTTACCTTTTCCTGTAAAAATTGTGAATAGCAACTGTAAGCTAATGCTTAGTGAGTAAACAGATATTCATGAATGCATGTAAAATATGAGGCGAAAGTGCCTAAAAAGGCTGTTATGCTTGCTTGCTTGCTCATTTGCTTAATATCCAGAAAGAACGCTGCACAATTGAGACATTTCACGCAGAACGGAGATGCCACCAATATGGGTTTACCGCTGACAGATGATCAATCTGTGATGCGGGGCTAGCTACCCGCATAATGCTCAAGGGATAGTGGTGATCATCAGAATTGCTTGCTCGCTAAATATAATGCTTATGAGATGCACAAAGAAACGCTAACACAAAGTTTGCTGTATAGTATGCAGAACAATAAACAGATAGCAGATAAATATGCATATTAATAGATCTAATGTAAGATCCGGCTAAGCTGGGCATCACCTGTACCACAGTGTTCGCCTTCACTCACAAAAGTCTATTGAATTCCAAAGAAATCATATAGAAGCAAATTTATGTCTCAATTTCATATAAAACATGTAAACAAGAATAACTGTTACTCACTGTACTGAAAATGCTTTGAAATGCTCGGAAATACTTGCTCGGGCTTATTTACGCTTTAAATTGCTTTATAATGCTTGCACTTGCTTATCTAGGCTCAATATAGACTGGCACTGGCTTTGACTCGCAGCTGGGCTAAACAGCTTATGTATAATATCTGAAGTTTAATATTACAGAACATGTGCTAAATTAATATTGCTAGCTCAATATTCCAACATCTATAAGCCATAACTTCTAGCTAAATATTTTGCTATTTATTTTGCTAATTTATGCGTTGTTCGTAAATTTTATCAATTAGATTCGAAATTTAGGGGTTAAATTCGAATCTGAGCATCAGACTCGAAGTCAGATTCGAATCTGAGCATCAGATTCGAAGACAGATTCGAACCAGGGGGTTAGATTCGAACCTCATTCTCGAATCTAGCTCTATTCGAGTCTGTTCTTGGCAATTCGAGTCTGTTCTATGCGTACTCGAGTTTAGCGGTAATTGGGACGACCACTTGCCGTTAGCAGAGTTTTCTTATAACAATAGTTACCACTCATCCATCAAAGCCGCACCTTTCGAAGCCTTATACGGACGCAAGTGCCGAACTCCTACGTGTTGGCATGAAGCCGGTGAAGCACCAATCGCCGGTCCCGAGTTACTTCAGCAGACAAATGAAAAGATCCGAATCATACGTCAACGATTGGAAACTGCTCAATCTCGACAGAAATCGTATCACGACCGGCGCCATAAACCTTTAGAATTCCAGAAGGACGACTATGTTGTATTAAAAGTCTCGCCGATGAAAGGTGTGTTCAGATTCGGCAAGCGTGGCAAGTTAGCACCACGATTCGTTGGTCCTTTCAAGATCACCGAGCGTGTTGGAACTCAATCTTATCTGTTGGACTTGCCAAGCGAACTGTCCAACATACACCCCGTGTTTCACGTTTCGCAGCTTAGGAAGTGCAAAGAAGATGACAGAGAAAAGTGGGCCGATCATCTAACTTACAAGATCAACGAGAAACTGCAATGTGACGAGCCTGAAGTTATTCTAGAAACAAAGATGAAGAACTGAGAAATAGAGAAGTAGCAATGGTGTTGGTGCCGTGGAGGACTTCTAACGGAATTTCTCAGACCTGGGAATATGAGGAAGACATGAGAGTTCGATATCCGCATCTGTTTGAGCCTTAGGTACTTCGAGGACGAAGTGCAAGCGTGGTGGGCTCATACTATAACACCTTGCCTTTTATTTGCATTTTTATTTTAAGTAATTTTGAGCAATTTGCGTAAAAAGATGTAATTTCGAGATTTAGTATAAATAGGAGTTGAGTGCTCCATTTTCACACTTTTGCAAAACCCGTCTAGCATTTTCAGAGTTCCTCTCTCTAGAACCCGAACTTCTCTCTAACTTTTCTCTCAAACCGACCGGCCAAATCTCGAGTTCTATACGTCATCGGAAAGGTCTCGAAGTGTACTACGCGGATCTACCATTGCATGTGAGATTTGATACGAATTCGAGGTAAGAATTGCCATTTTCGTATTCTGCATTATTTGGGTTTTTGAAGGAAGCTTCATATTTCATTTTTGATTCGATTTTTAGCCATTTAGCTTGAGTTTTAGCCTGATTATGGTAGATTATGTATAATATAACTAAACCGAGGCTTATTACTTAGCTTATTTGTGGATTTGAGGCTTGAAAATGCATGTTTAAAGCTGTAGTTTATGAACAAACTCGAGTACGCATAGAACAGACTCGAATTGCCAAGAACAGACTCGAATAGAGCAAGATTCGAGAATGAGGTTCGAATCTAACCCCCTGGTTCGAATCTGTCTTCGAATCTGATGCTCAGATTCGAATCTGACTTCGAGTCTGATGCTCAGATTCGAATTTAACCCCTAAATTTCGAATCTAATTGATAAAATTTACGAACAACGCATAAATTAGCAAAATAAATAGCAAAATATTTAGCTAGAAGTTATGGCTTATAGATGTTGGAATATTGAGCTAGCAATATTAATTTAGCACATGTTCTGTAATATTAAACTTCAGATATTATACATAAGCTGTTTAGCCCAGCTGCGAGTCAAAGCCAGTGCCAGTCTATATTGAGCCTAGATAAGCAAGTGCAAGCATTATAAAGCAATTTAAAGCGTAAATAAGCCCGAGCAAGTATTTCCGAGCATTTCAAAGCATTTTCAGTACTGTGAGTAACAGTTATTCTTGTTTACATGTTTTATATGAAATTGAGACATAAATTTGCTTCTATATGATTTCTTTGGAATTCAATAGACTTTTGTGAGTGAAGGCGAACACTGTGGTACAGGTGATGCCCAGCTTAGCTGGATCTTACATTTGATCTATTAATATGCATATTTATCTGCTATCTGTTTATTGTTCTGCATACTATACAGCAAACTTTGTGTTAGCGTTTCTTTGTGCATCTCATAAGCATTATATTTAGCGAGCAAGCAATTCTGATGTTCACCACTATCCCTTGAGCATTATGCGGGTAGCTAGCCCCGCATCACAGATTGATCATCTGTCAGCGGTAAACCCATAGTGGTGGCATCTCCGTTCTGCGTGAAATGTCTCAATTGTGCAGCGTTCTTTCTGGGTATTAAGCAAATGCAAGCAAGCAAGCAAGCATAACAGCCTTTTTAGGCACTTTCGCCTCATATTTTACATGCATTCATGAATATCTGTTTACTCACTAAGCATTAGCTTACAGTTGCTATTCATAATTTTTACAGGAAAAGGTAAAGAACAAGCTGGACCTTCTGCTTAGGTCTATTATCTGATCTGCCCAGAGGACTTAGCTCACTTTCAGCTTGTGGTATAGCTTTATGATGCCTTAGGTTCTGGGTAGCTGCTTTTATTTTAATAGTGATGTTTTTAGCAACTTAATACTGTAACCTTGTAGCACGTGTAGTGCAAGACTTATAATGTTTTATTTAGCTTTATACATTTATTATTATTCCTGGGATAAGCAAGCATGTTTTAAAGCAAGGATGTGACACCAACCCATGCTTGCACTGCATGGTTTTCACACACATTGAGGCTTACACTGCCTGTACACACATACATGGGGCTTACACTGCCCATGGTTAAGCATTGCTTGTAAAGAAATATTTGTTGTTTGCATAATCTGTTATCTCACTAAGCATTTAGCTTACTGTTGACTCACATTGTTTTACAGGCAAAGGCAAGAGTGTAGCGGGACCTTCATCTTAAGCAATCAAATTCTTATCTCGGTGACCTTAGAAGCTAATTGGTACATGGACGATGTAGCTTTGGGGCTGGGAATTTGTTACTATTAAAACAATTATGATGATGTAATAGCTAGACTTAAACACTATAGACATTTACTTTCATTGCTTTAGTGTGGATTTGCTTAATTCTGATTTAAGTACTCAATTTCAATTATTATGATACTCATTGGGTTGTTTGTCGATCCTGGTGATTGCTACAATTATATCATTAATTAACAAGGGCGTCACATCATCTTCCTTTCGCTACTCCTCAAAATCCCTACAACTTGTTTCCCCCTGAGCTTGTAGATTTTTCATTAACTACTCAATAAGGGACCGCAACGATCGGATTTCAGCAGCTTGATCTGCAACAAAAGTTTTCAGCTCGAGATTTTGTTCTTCAATCTTGCCAACAAATTTCTTCAACTCAGCATTCTCGTTGTCAACATTGGCGTTATGTGCCTGTATTTCCCCGATAGCTTTCCTCAACTGAAAAATTTAGACTTGTTGGAAGTCAACCTTGATCCTAAGCTTAGAAAACCTTTGATTGTCAATGAAGGTTGATGAGGTGGATGGAATGGATTGGATGGGAGTTGGAATGATTGGTGAGGGAATGGATGTTTGAACAGGTGGTGGTGGAGGTGGAATGGATGTTTGTGTTGATGGCTGAGCGGTAGGCATTTCTGGCTCAGAAGGAGAGGCTGAGGAAGCTCCCTGCATAAAACGATGCCTTTTGGCCCTATGCATAGGCACCAAAGGAGTTATTTCTTCTTCCTCAAAATCTGAGTCATTTGACTCTCTCGAAGCTCTTCTCTTTCTGGCTGCTTCATCAACAACTAAAATTCTGGATCCATATCTGCCTATACGGATAGCCGGTTCCTCTATCTCTGTTGCTTGTGTTTCTACAGCTATGTCTTCTATCTCAATCTCTTCCATTTCTTCCGACTCAACCTTTTCTTCAACATGTACATACTCATCTATCTGTCTAAAAACATCTTCTTCCCCTTCTGGAGGTTCCAAAATATTTCCGATGAGCTCAGATGTGATCTCCTCATTTGCAAGCGGCCATGATGCCCAAATTTCTTTGAAAGTTTCGACTCTTGGATCAGAGACGGGTGCTACACTAGAAGGACCAGCTTCCTCTGGCTCCTACACTCGGCTTGTTGAAGGCCTGGATGCCTGAATCGGTGTTTCTTGAGCTCTTTGCCTCCTGCGAGGTTGTCGTGGAGGTCTTTGCTGTTGCTGAGGCTGCTGCTGTGGCTGTACTTGCTGCGGCTAAGGCTGAGGCCCTTCTCCGGCCCAGTTCACCCCCTCTAGGGCTACGAACTCTGGATCTACCACTGCACCAAAAAGTGGTCCCTCCAGTGCTCTGGCCAGAGCACCTCTGTGTGCTTGGCAATCTGCAAAAATTCTTTTGTCAATTATAGCAACACTTTGAATATCGTTAAGCTGCGGCAAGTTCGGGAGGAAATGTCTTATCAACATCATCACAAATCTTGGATATAACAAAAATCTTTCTCGTGGCGGAGCTGTAATCTGATGGACAAACTCTGCAAAGAACATTTCTGAGAAGCTGAATCTCTGAATGTAGACCAGCGCGATCATCCCCGACTGAATTTTCGATACGATATAATCAAACCCTACTTTCTTTGGAGCAAAACACACCATAAAGACGTGTGCTAGATATCTCCACTGCCCGATCAGCCCACTCTTCATATACGAGGACTCAGCCACATCCAGGCTATATCCCATTCTAATAAACGCAGCTTGCCTAATTGCTAACGGAAAGTCAATCGGTCCATTTTCTTGCTCTGGAGAGCCTAACTGCAATCCTCTACTCAACACGTCAGCTGAAAACACGAGAGGGTGTCCAGCAATCCTCGTCCTCAATACTGTTGGAGTAACAGTACAATCGACTTGTAGATGATCCCAAAATTCACGCACGTAAGACAGCACAATTTGACCGTTATGTGACAAGGCATACCCAATCCTCGAAGCACCCAAAAAATCCACCATTTGGCGGAATGCCTGAGCTTCAGGCAACTGTCGGTTAGGAGAAATGACCATATTATGCTTTTGAACAAATATTCCATCTGCCATATCTGCACAATAAAGTATATAAAATATTAGAATTATTAATATAGACATAAAGTTGTTTAAATTCAAATTTGTTTTATTTTGAACTTGTGTAAGTACAAAATCCAACATATATGAGTTTCTACAAGTTTGGTTTAAATTTTAAGCAAATTCTTCGAATATAATGGCAAATTCGAATGACAAATTCGAAACAACCCTAATTTCGAATTTATTGGCTTCTTCGAGTTTAATGACAAACTCGAAGCCACGATCAAATTCGAAATCATTATCAAATTCGAAGGTGTCGGTTTGTGTAACAACAAAAATCCAAGATTTCAACCATTTTAGACTTAGAAAATTACATCCATTAGTCCTAATAGGTTCTAATCAAAGATATTTGTAACCAATTTGATGTTTCACCCGTTCAAAGTTTGTTATTTTGAAATACAAACTTCACACCATTAAAACCTCAAAATCGGTTGATTTTGGCTCAAATTGAGTCTAAAACCTCCTAAATCTTCTACAATATTGTTGATTATACCTAGATTAGTTAGGAGTCTCGAACACAAATGGACAGAAATTCGACAAATAGTGAAAAATTCGAAGACGGCAAATTTGAAGATTAAACTCGAAATCTATCTAATAAACTCGAAGACTCAAATTCGAAGGTAGGTGATTAATGACTTGTCACTGTTGACCTATTTATACTAACCACCTTCGAGTTTACTGTCAAATTCGAAGTCCCTGCCAAATTCGAATATATATTCGATTTTGGCTTAAACTCGAATTTAATTTGAAAATTTTAAAAATTTTGAAAATCTTTGAATTAAATTCAACTTTTTCAACCTTTCCAACTTTTTCGTGTAACGGAATAAACTATGCCAAATCATTTATCCTAAGCACATGATTTTCACGCAGTGTTTATTTTATTCAACTAGGAATGCACCCTCAGTAATTTTGACCTTTTTCCTAAGTTAAAATAAATAATAAATAATAAATAATAACAAATGAAGTAAAAAATAAAAATAAAAAAGAATAAAATAAATTAAAGTTAAAATTGTGAACAAAAATTAAACTTAGACTAATCTACCATATTTAAAAAATTTACACCTTAAACACTTAACAGAATATTTTTAACGAGTATAGTCAAAGAAAGGTTCAATCAGATAGCGGTGTCATCTACGTGCTTTTAGTATTCAAACTTTCCCACTTAGGAATTTTTTATTCTTTTGATTGTTTGTCGTGATATACATTTCTAGCCGATTGTTGGTATTATTTTCCCTTTAAACAAGTTACACTTCGGAATATCCCTTGGCCTTTTTATTTATCAATAAATTATCTTACGTGACTCGTACATGGACATACTTTTATGATCAAGGCATACACACAATGATTATAACTTTTTGGCATTGCAAACTTTTTTAAAAGGCAAACATCGGACACAAGTCTGTATTTACATACAACAAAGTGTCTTAGTTTGTCTTAAGGTTTATTTTTAAAGCTAGCAAGACAGCGGTGACAGGTCTGTACCGATGTACAACAAAGCAACTTATCTTTCTAAGTCGAGTCAAACCAGAGGCAACAGGTCTGTACTTACGTACAACAGAGTTACTTGTTTTGACTCTTAACTCAGTATGATTTTTCTATTCTTTCCATTTCTTTAATATGTATCTGATGTTGCTATACATCCCTAGAAAGTTTGCATACCTCATTTAGAATCAATGTCTGTATGTCTCTAACATAAAAATTAAGACCAATTGGTCATATATTTATGTTAGTGACACGTCTGACTTTTTCTTGAATATTTTATTAGCCTTGAGACTCCCTATATGTATTATGCCTACCAACATATCAAACTAGATAATGTATAACACTTAGAATTTTAGGTGCATTATGTGTGAAAGCTAAACACTTAGAGCTTGTATTAATTGTGCTAATTTTCGTCACTTTGAACCTATGTATCGAAGACTTAACTCATTTTCTGATATTCTCTTTTTTTTTTAACTTTTTATGGTTTTCTCTTTTTTTTTTCTTTTCTTTTTCATAAATAAAAGTAAGAAAATAAAATAACCTACTAACTTGCTATAAAAGAAACTATCTTAAGCAACTAAACTTACTATAAAAAGAAAGAAAATTTACTGCTATAAAAGGAAATAAACTCAACTAAGGTCAACTTACTCTAGATTACGCATTCCGTTTAGTTGAATCAAATACTCAAAACGTGACTTATCAAAAGCTTTGGTAAATAAATCTGCATTATTTTCATCCGTTGCCACTTTTACCAGCTTGATTAAGTTCTTTTCAGCACAATCACGTATAAAATGATGTCTTATGTCAACGTGCTTGGTTTTATTATGTTTAACTGGATTATTTGTTATAGCAATTGTTGACTGGTTATCTATCCTAATAGGAGTATGAGTATAAGTCAAACCGTAATCCCGCAATTGTTGTTGTATCCACAGAACCTGTGAACAGCAACTAGCAGCAGCAACATATTCGGCCTCACACGTTGACACGGCTACCGAAGTCTGTTTCTTGCATTTCCAGGAAACGAGTCTCCCTCCTAGGAACTGACAACCTCCAGTAGTTGACTTGCGCGTCAAGATGCATCCTCCGTAGTCTGAATCCGTGAACGCCTCCAATTCCAGATCGCCCTCCGCGTGATACCAAAGTCCCAGCTTCGGTTTCGACTTGAGGTATCGTAGAATCCGCTTCACAGCTTTCATGTGCATCTCTTTCGGATTAGCTTGAAACCTAGCACAAATACAGACAGCAAACATTATATCAGGTCTAGAAGCAGTTAAATACATAAGTGACCCAATCATGGCCCGATATAACGTCGGATCCACATCGGTATCACTTTCAGTACCCGGTCCGAGATTGTGATTCACTTGAATCGGCGTGCTGAAGTGAGCTGTCAGCTTGGTTCCTTCCATCCAGAAGCGCTATAAGATGTCATAGACATACTTCGTCTGATAAATAAACATGCCCTCCTTCCTTTGTTCGACTTGCAAACTCAGAAAGAAGTTTAACTCACCCATCCCACTCATCTCGAACTTTGACTTCATCACCTTCTCAAAGTCTTTGCACATCTGCTCGTCTGATGATCCAAAGATGATATCATCGACGTACACTTGTACCAAGATGAAATGTTCCCCTTTTCGCTTCACGAACAGCGTACTATCTGTCCTCCCTCTTTCAAACCCTTTGTCTAAAAGATGGTTGGATAAAGTCTCATACCACGCCCTCGGTGCTTGATGTAATCCGTACAAAGCCTTATCTAACCGATATACTCTGTTAGGATATTTCGGATCTGTAAACCCGGGCGGCTGTTCCACATACACCAGTTCCTTGACATTCTCATAAAGGAAAGCACTCTTAACATCTAGTTGATAAACCTTAAAACCCTTGAAGGAAGCAAAAGCCAGAAACAAATGGATTGCTTCAAGCCTTGCCACTGGCGCGAACACTTCATTGTAATCGATTCCTTCCTCTTGGTTGAAACCCTTTACCACTAACCTTGCTTTGTTGCGAGTGACTATACCCCGGTCATCTCTCTTGCACTTAAAAACGCATTTCGTTCCTATAGTAACTTCTCCTCGAGGTAAGGGAACTAACTCCCACACTTCTAGTTTCCTGAACTGTGACAGTTCTTCCTGCATCGCTTCAACCCAAGATATGTCTTTTAGTGCCATCTGCACATTTTTCGGCTCTACTTGAGAGATAAAGCATGAATAGAGGCAGGTATGAAAGGCCTCAGAGTCATTTATCATCGACAACAACACTGTGTTTTTATTTAAAGTACTCCTAGTCCTCACACCAGCATTAGGACTTCCTATGATGCTTTCTATAGGATGGTTCTTGTTGATCCTAGATGTCTCTATCTCGTCAACTCTTAGATTATCTCCCAAATTAGATCCTATCTCTCCTAACGGGGGAACGACTTCAGACTCCACATTTTCTTCCTCGTGGACATTTTCCTCAGAGTTAGAAGTAGTTGTCTGATTTTCGTTTATAGGCTCTTCAGAATCAGTAACTTCTGGAGATCTATCTTTAGTTGATGTAGGCTCGGATGTTGATTGAAAGTGGTCCTCGGAAAGCTATGTCCCTCGTCATTCAGATTTAATGACGACATATCATTTTCGATAGTACCTGCATTTTCATCCAAAGGAATGTTCAATGACTCAAACAATTTGTCATAATCAAATATCCTTTCTGGACCAGTTTGGGGTTCATGTGTATAACTTGTGACATCTATGTTATACACAATTTCTACTGTACCATTAGATTTGTTAAAAACCCATTTGTTTGGTGAGTTCGGCACATAACCTAGGAAGTATCCTTCGTCAGCCTTTTCAACAAACTTAGGTTGATGTTTTGTTCTCATTAAAGTACATGGTACCCCAAACGGTTCAAAGCCAGTCAAATTAGGTGGCCGTTTATTCAAAACTTCATAACAGGTTTTGTTCAAAGATTTGACAGTAAGGACCCGATTTAAAACATTGCACGCGGTATTCACTGCCTCCCCCCAAAACATGGTAGGAAGCTTTGAATCCGAAAGCATGGTCCTTGCTGCCTCAATCAGTGTCCTGTTATTCCGTTCGGCCGCCCCATTTTGTTGTGGCTCATAAGGTGCACTAAATTGATGCACTATGCCCTTTGATAGGCAATATACACCAATTACTGTGTTTTTAAACTCTGTTCCGTTATCACTACGAATTCGTTTAACCCTTGTTCCGTAGAAATTTCCACTTGGTCTAAGAACCCGATGAGCTTAGCAGCCATCTCGTCCTTTGTACCTAGAAAGAAAACCCAAAAAAAACGTCAGTAATCATCAGTAATAACTAAACAGTACCAACTACCACCTATACTCCTTTTGTTGATTGATCCGAAGAGGTCCATATGCAACAAATCGAATGCGGTAGCGATAGAGTTCTGAGTCTTGGACTTGTGTGCCTTCTTGTGTTGTTTTCCTTTCTTGCATGGTAGAAACTTATCCTCGAACTGAAAACTCTTCTTTGGAACACCTTGCACCAGTCCATTTTTCGTAATGTAGTTCATCTTTCTCAGGTGCAAGTGTGTCATGCGTCTATGCCATAAAACCGACTCAGTCTCTGAAGCTTTAGATAGCAAAAAAATTGGTCCCATCGAGGATTCCGGCTTGTTCATGTCGAGCATGTATAGGTCATTCTTCCTTGGAGCCCTCATCAGTATCCACTCTTCAGGTACTTTGAAACCCGATTTTAGCACTAACGCCTCAGTATAAGTGAACAACACTGAATTCTTTTTATCACAGATTTGAGATACAATAATGGGATTGTGAACCAGTTTATCAACGTGATAAACTTGATCCAGTTTGATAGTCCCATTAGTGACCACTCCAGTACCAGTGATATTTCCTCCCTTATTACCAGCGAACGATACAAATCCCCTATTCCCTCCTTTGAAGTCTGCGAGTAGACTTCTTTCCCTTGTCATGTGCCTAGAGCAACCATAAGACAAAAGTCACCTGAAAGGAGGAGATGTGTTATTTGAAAGCGTTCAAGTATGTGTTGTGGACGAGTAATGGTATTACCAAGTCCGTCCGGTTGGGTCCCCGTGATAACAACCTCTTTTCTTTCATGTTGACCGGAGATTAACTCCAGGTCCTCTAAACAAAACTAAGTGCGTCGTCGATAAGGT
>JAANYP010009495.1:0-15687 GCA_020465985.1 Centrapalus pauciflorus | reverse complement strand
TTTGTCATCTTTCCTTTTTCACATGCCGCGCATAGTTGCTCTTTTTGAAATTTAAGCGCCGGCAGCCCTTTAACTAACCCTCCTTTTGCTAGGTTGGTCAGTTCATTGAAATTTAGATGTGAAAGGCGACGATGCCACAGCCATGCTGTTTTAGATGTTGCTTTTGACAATAAGCAAACATCTTTCTTCAGATTGATCGAGTCTAGATCAATAGAGTACAGATTTGTTTTCCTGGTTCCTGCTAGAATTTCCTTTCCTTGTGTTGATCTGATGCTGCACCGATTTGCTTTGAAGTTGACTTCTAACCCCTTATCACATAGTTGTCCAATACTGAATAGGTTATGTCCAAGACCGTCAACATAAAAGACCTTTTGGATTGTGATTTTGTCATATTTCAGACTTCCATATCCCTTGATCGGACAAAACTGATCGTTTCCAAATCTTACCGGTCATGTGTTTGGAGCATCCCGAATCAAGGTACCAGACATGGTTTACCTATAAAACGTAATAGCACATGAGGTACCCACTTGTAGTTGGGTACTTTAGTTTTAGGTAAAACATGCATAGTATCATTTGTTTTTCTAACTGATATGGCTTTGGGCTTATCGTTTGACTTTATTTTAGGTACCCATTTTTGAATTGTTCTTTTGGGTATCCACTTTTGTACAATTCTCGGTGGAATTGTTTTTGAAATTTTTATTTGTGGATCCTTTTGCTGTTCATACAATGAGTCCTTTTTCTTTGATTGCCATACAAGCTTATTATGTTTCACAGTTTCAGACTTACAAACATAAGAATTCAACGCAATTAATTTCGATCTTGAAAACTTAATACAAGAATTTTTAAGACTTTTATCATTATTACAGACAGAATGTTCGATTTTGCTGTTTCTATCTGTAACAATTTTTTCTTTCACGCGCCATTCTTGTTTTATAATCTTGTTTTTCTCTTCTCTTTGCTTCTTTCGCCACACTTGTTTTCTCGATCCGTTCACAACATTATCTGACATAAAAGAAGTTTGAGAATTAGAAGATTTAGATACTTGTATTTTCTGTAATCTTTTCATACCTGTTGAAGATTTGACTGTACGTGCCAAAGAGTTCGTTGATGAGGATGATTCACCTTTTTCAAAACTAGGAGACTTAACAAACGGTTTTGTTTTCTCCTTCTTTTGTTGCACTGATGGTGAATATTTAGATGGTTTTAAAGAGTCTGTATTCTTTCTTTGCAGAATTTTAACAGATTCTTTATTACCAGTTGATAGTTTGTTAGTCAAAGGTTTGATAAATTCACCAATTTTACCAAATCTTTGATCTAATGAATTAACATCAGAGTGCATGAACAGATCAAATTCTTTTTCTGAATTTATAGAATCCAGAGAAATAGATGAATGTGGATCAGACACATTTATGTTTTTAGACTTCTCTTGCAACTTTTGTTCTATTTTTAGTAATTCAGACTTGAGTGTTCCATTCTCTGTCTCAAAACTTTTAATTTTCAATTCTAAATCAGAATTTATCTGTTCTAAAATTGAATTTGGTAAATATAGTTTTTGAGACTGAGTTGTTAATTCAGACAAATCCTTTTCAGAATAAGTTTGAATGTACTCTTCTTTAGTATCAACAATGTTGCTGTTTTCATTTATCTTGGTATAGTCAATATAATTTTGCATTTTGTCTGATCTTGACCTTTTGGTTTCTTCACTGGATTCTACTTCTTCAGATGCTTTTAAGAATGTCATTTTTAATCCTAAATTCATATATCTGACATCATATAATGTTGGTGAATTTGTTATAGCTTTTGTCAGATACTTAGGATTTTCCCAACCAATTCCAGATTTAGAATTATAAAATTCTGTGTCTTTTGGTTGATTTAAATAAATTGTTTGATCTGTTTGCCCTCTTTTAATAAATTCATCCTCCATCTTTTTTATTTTCTCATAAAGTTTAGTTCTTTCTTCAAATATGGCATGATATTTTACAGAAAAATTTGAGGCTTCTAATTCAGCTACTCGCAAACTTTCTTGTAAATTAGATATTTTGTGATTCAGATTGGATATATTGCTTTGAAGTTCTTTTTCCTTATCCTGTAAGTCTGAGACAGCTCGTAAAGCTAAGGCTTTATCTTTGGAAAAATCTAGGACTAAATTGTGTTCATTTAGAAGTTTGTTTTCCAAAGAATGAACCTTTTTCTTTTCTGCTTTTAAGGATTTTTCAAACTTTTTAAGCATGAAAGCCATATTAGTTAGTTTTTCTTCTAATATGCATGATTCGTCAATATCAGAATCTGAAATAGAATTTAACTCCTGTCCTTCTGAATCCTCTGAGTTATCAGACTCTGAATTCTCCTCATTTTCAGCTTTGTTTTGGCCAGATGCCATTAATGCAAATTCTTCTTTTTCTTCCTCTTCATCAGAATCAGATTCTCTCTGCTCTTCATCCTCTTCATCTGTCATTCCAACCCACACCTCATCTTCAGCTATCATAGCTGATTCACTGAGTTCAGATTCATTGAAGATTTCTGACTTTAAACAGATATGGGCATCTTCATCCAAAATGTCATCATCTTCGGATAACTGTAACCAATGGTCATCCTCCGCCATAAGTGCTTTGCCTGACTCTTTCTCTTTGGCTAAGAGGGCCTTTCTCGTATAGTAGCCTGAATTTTTGACTACTGGAGATCTGCATTCCCGGGCATAGTGACCTGGTTTTCCACAGTTGTAGCATTTCTGTTCAGATTCCTTTTTGGTTGATTTATCTGACTTCTCATATTTGTCAGACTTTCTTGCACTGCTTTCTCCAGCCTTTTCATACTTCTCCTTTTTCTCAACTTTCCTTGAGCCTGTTTTGTAGCGCATTTTGTTGTTTGTTGGCTTCCTGTAAAATTTCTTCTGAAATGCTTTGGTAAGCAGTGCCATCTGTTTCTTCATCTCTTCAATCTCTGAATCTGCAGATGAATCTGATGATTCTGATTCTGATGATGTACTGCTGATTACTGCTCTTTTCTCCTTTTTGAGCTTGTATTTATACTTTTTCTCCGCCAGCAGAGCTAGTGGATCAGCAGTTTCTTTTTCCGCTTTCTTCTTTCCAGACATTTTCCTCAAAACAACTTCTTGATAGTTGTTGAGGTTTTCAAATAGCATATGAAAATCCATCTCCTCTATATCTTTCGTTTGTTGGATGATCATAGCATATTTTTCCCATTCTGGATTTAGGACATTTAAAAATTTTACATTGATGTCCAAGTTGGACTTCGTTACTCCGTTTCTTTTTACTTCACTTACCAGATTTACAAATCTGAGATAAGTGTTTTCCAGAAGTTCTCCTTCACGGGCTCTAAAGTTCTCAAAAGTCATTAGACTATTCCTAGCCCTATTTGTAGCAGCTCTGTCTGATCCCCGCATGATTTTGCACACTTCATCCCAGATGGACTTAGCAGTCTTTGTGTTTGTCAGACAAGTGTATATATCATTGGGGATTGATATCAACAATAATTTTCTGGCTGTCTTGTCCCCTAATTTTCTCTTTTTCTGTGCCTCTGTCAGATTTGTGACCTCAACAGTCCTCGGTGGTATTGGGGGATTGCCAGTTGGTACTCCTGGGATTGTTTCCATAAAGATTGCTGGTCCTTCAGTTAATGACTTCAGCATTTCTTCAGACAGATCATGGAAACTTATAAATTCCAGAAACCTTTCCCGCCATTGAACGTATTCACCCCTTGTATAAGATTGGGGGTTTGGTTTCGGATCCCATAGCAAGTGCATCTTTAGACATGTTGATTGTTTGTTGGGAAACTTTGACCAAGATCAAATGAACTCCGAATGAGATTGAAAATTTGATCACACCTTGAAACACAGATTAGTACTGAAACACAATGACTTGTTAGTAGCAATAAGCAGTTTAAATCAAGCAGTGAATTGTGTTTGTATGTATGTGTGTGACAAACTTGAATGATTCTTGTGTTTATGAGTGAAACTTGAATGAATGTAGTGTAAGACTTGATTGAGTTTATGATAAAACTCGATTGATTCTTTCACTGAAACTCGAATGAGTGTTTGATCAAACTCGAATGAGTGTTAGATCAAACTCGAATGAGTATGAATGAGTATGTGAACAAACTCGAATGAGTATGTGAACAAACTCGAATGAGTATGTGAACAAACTCGAATGAGTATGTGAACAAACTCGAATGAGTATGTGAACAAACTCGAATGAGTATGTGAACAAACTCGAATGTGTCGAATGTGTCTTACAATAAACTCGAATGTGTCTTACAATAAACTCGAATGAGTCTTATAAGAAACTCGAATTGTTCTTATACAAAACTTCTTGTATAAAATTCGAATTGGTCTTATATAAAACTCGAATGAGTCTTATATAAAACTTGAATTGTTCTTATACAAAACTCGAATGAGTTTTGTATAAAATTCGAATTGTTCTGAAATTCAAGTTGTCAATTTGAATTGTTTGGCAACTTGATTAATATTAAGACACAACTCGATTAACACAGATAAGCAACTCGAATTACACTTGTACTCAACTCGAAGTACACATATACTCAACTCGAATTACACATATACTCAACTCGAATTACAAAGGTACTCAACTCGAATTGTTAAGGTACTCAACTCGAATTGTTAAGGTACTCAACTCGAATTACACACTGGATGTGTATATTTCGAGTTTCTTAGTATTTTCAGGTTTTACAAGTCTGAAATTCAGATTAAACCAAATTTTTTTTTTTTTTTTTTTATCCAATTTCACTCAAATTGTAATCGAAGGTAAGGTTTTTGAATACAAACACTTTTTGTTAAGCACTTTTATGTAAAAATGGATCTAAACCAGACTTTTTCAATGAAACAGTACCGGTTTTGACTTTTTCAAAAATTTCAGAAAATTCCTTAGATCTTTTTCTGTGTTTTGAAATTCAAATCAAGTTTATATTCAGTAGATTCGTTTTTGAAACCTGAACTTTCGATCCAATTATCACTTTGAATGATCAACAGAATCAAAACCCCTATTGATTTTAGGGTTTTTCCGAAAAATACTCAAGAACACGAAGAACAATTTCAATCTCAAACAGAATAATTCATTCCTAATGCTCTGATACCAATTGAGAAATACAGTTTCTACCAATTCAATCAACACAATACAATTAATAAGATCAATCAATGTAATCAAAACTAACCGAATGATTGGATTTAAGATCTTGATGATTACAATACGTTGAAGTGTAAAATCCTTCGTACAGTGCAGCTGCTTCTCAAAAGTTAATGCGTACAAAATCTGACAGATCTCTTTTTCTAGAAAGTCAACATGACTATTTATATACAATTACAAACTATAAGGAAATTACATATTAAGTCCCTAGACTTTAATCTTTCATCAACTAAACATATTCCAACAATCTCCCCCTTTGATGAAAGAAGCAAAGTCTTCATGTTGACAATCCAAGCTTCTGTTCAAATCTTCGAACACTTTTTCTATCTGACAGCCTCCATTCAATCTTAGAGATAAATTCAACCATGAGTTTTCTATCGTTAACTGACAGAGCACCTTTCTTTGTCTTCCTCTTCTGATCTGCTGCCAGTTTGCCTTTCAGACCAGTCAACACTTTAATCAATGTTCCGTCAGAAAACTTATTCAGTTCAACACTTCTCATGGCTCTCAATCTTTTATTTCTATCTTTGTACATGACAGCTGGATGTTTCACCATTATAACTTGAAATTCTTTAAGCTCACCAGCAAATTTAATATCTCTGTGAGGCGCAGTCATGTTTATCTTCCTCATCCCTCTCTCAACTCCAATCTGTAAATCTTGCACTGACATTAATACCAGTTTGGTATGCATAAAATGAAACAATGTCTTCAGCGCAAATCTACAATGTTCGTTCCTTTTATTCCTGCACAGTTCGTCAAAAAGATCTTCAATATCGACCAAGTGCATGTTGAACATGTCGGCTTCAGTGAATACATACGTGTTTCCATCGGACCTGGTAACAGTAAACTTTGGATAAAAAATCTTAACAAATCTTTCCTTTTCAATCATCACCAGATCTACTATCCTGAATTCACTCTTCACCTTCTCAACCTCTTGAGTCTTATTTCTTAAGAAACTGGCATAGTTGACCAGATTGGGCATGTTCGGCTCTAAAACTCGGAATAGTTGACCAGATTGAGTCTTATTATTGATTTTAGGGTTTTTCTTTCTTTTTTTTTTTTTAATTTTGATTTTAAATTTTTCATAATACACCCTCACCTTAATGTTATCTTTTATTTAGCCCTTTTATTTTAATGAATTTTCATTTAGTTCACTTGTAACATTTATTTTTACAACATTTTCTTACATAATTAAAATTATGATTTTAATTATACATATGTTTGTAGTTGTGTATTGAAACCATTATGTTATGTTTAATTGCATAAAAAAACTTTATTATTCAGATGCACGATCCAAAATTCTAATTAAATTGTTTTATAATTAAAATGTAACTATTTAAAATTTAGATTTTTTTTAGTAAATATGATCATGTATATACATTGAACATTAGTATTATAACGTTGCAAACTCTATTCAATGTATTAGAAACATTACCGTTATAAGTTTAATTGATTTGACCGTTGTATACCAAATGGTCTCCACCAATGACATTTTTTCTTTTTTCTTTCTTATTTTTATTTTTAATTTTAAATTTTTCAGAGTACATTCTCATCTTGGTGTTATCTTTTATTTAGCCTTTCACTTTAATAAATTTTCAGTTATCCTTTTACATTTATTATTACAACATTTTTTAACATACTTAAAATTATGATTTTAATTATACATATGTTTGTAGTTGTCTTTTGAAACTATTATGTTATGTTTAGTTGTATAATTTTTTTTATTCAGATGCACGATCCAAAATTCTAATGAAATTGTTTTATAATTAAAATGTAACCATTTAAAGTTTAGATTTATTTATTAATCATGTATAACATTGAAGTGTTGAACATTACTATTATAACGTTGCAAACTCTGATTGATGTATTAGAGACATTGTCGTTACAAATTAGTTGATTTGAGCGTAAAACCAATAAATTAAATTCATGATTAAACATAATCAATGTCAAAATTTTAAGTTATGGTTATGAATATATGGTTAATTTTAAATCTGATATCTTGCTTTCATTTCCGTCACCTTTTTATACTTCTTTTTGTTTTGATTTTTGTTTTTTTTTTTAACTTAAACTTTTCATGACAAACCTTTATCTCAACGTTATCTTTTGTTTAACCTATTTATTTTAATAAACATTTGTTTAGTCATTTTTTAACATTTATTATTAAAAAAATTTACACACTTGGAATTATAATTTTAATTATACGTATGTTTGGAGTTATCTTTTTAAACTATTATGTTATGTTTAATTATTTGAAAAATACTATTATTCAAATGCACAAACAAGATTCTAATTAAATTGTTTTATAATTAAAATATAACTGTTTAATATTTTGATTTTGTATTAAATATGATCATGTTTAACATTGAACATTACTATTATAACGTTGACAAGCCGTAATTGATGTGTTAGAGACATTACTATTATAACTTTATGTGATTTGATCTTAAAATCAACAAATTAAATTGTTGATTAAACAAAATCAATGTCCGAATTTCAAGTTATGGTTATGAATATTTAATTATTTATTTTCGGTTCTGGTCAGATTTAATAAGGCATGATTTATAATTTTAGCATTGCAAAATCTAGAAAACTAATGTTAAGAATCAACTAACAGTATCATGTGGCTTGCTTCTTTGATATATCACTATATCAGCTTTCCAGTTTCAATCTTTGATCCTGGTTCAATTGAGTTTCGTTATTTGAATTGTTTGAAAAATATTATTTTTCATTTGTTTTTTATATTCATTTTTATAATTAATATTTTAGACCCCGCAGCAACGCGCGGGTATTAATAACTCGTTAAAAACATTAAACATACAACCAACCATTATTTAAATTAGTATTTAAAAAGTAAATGAAATGAGAATTACGATGCAATTTATTACACAAACAATACATGTAATAGTATTAACGTTTATTATGAAAAAAAGGAAAAATGACATCAAATAGCTCTGAACTTTCGACTTTGTATACATTTATGTAGTGAACTTTTTTTTGTGCACATTTGGTAGTCAAAGTTTCAAAATTGTTCCAATTTGGTAGTTGGCGTACCTTTTAACCAGTTGCTTCCGGTTTCGATGCCTACGTGGACAATTTTTTAATGACGTGGCTACCCGTTTTTATATTATACCCGGTTTTGTCTACGTGGCAACCCGTTTTTTAAAATCACCCGGGTTTATAACCGGGTTTTTAAAAAAATGACGTTACAGACCTGGGTGATTTCTTAATTTCATACGACGTTATAAACCCGGGTGATTTTAAAAAACGGGTTGCCACGTAGATAAAACCGGGTATAGTATAAAAACGGATAGCTACTTCATTAAAAATTATCCATGTAGGCATCGAAACTGGAAACAACCGGTTAAAAGGTACGCCAACTACCAAATTGAATCAATTTTGAAACTTTGACTACCAAATGTGCACAAAAAAAAGTTCACTACATAAATGTGTACAAAGTCGAAAGTTCAGAGCTATTTGATGTCATTTTCCCGAAAAAAAACCAATACATTTTTTCGTTTTTGCGTTTTCATCTTCTCGTGTTGTTTTTTTCTATAAAAGTTTTCAAGTTAATTTTTTTTTCGTTTAGTGAAATTTGGATATTAAGAATCTGGTTTTTCATTTTTTAAAAACCTGTTTTACTAATTATAACCGGACGCTAATAGTCAAATTTCACAAAACTAAAACAAAAAATTTAACTTACGGATTTTTCAGGGAAAAATAATATTGAGGGACGAAAACGCAACAAATGTTGGTTTTTTTCATAATAAACCCTAATATAAAATACAAAATTTGACAATAAAGATATTATAAAAAGATTTTGGTGAAGAAAAGTAATGTAAAATTGTATTTTGACTGAGAAATGACATGAGATTCAAATTTTAGTCCAAGAAAAATAGTCAAATATTATTCTTTTATCAAAAAATGGAGCATAAAATTAAAAGTATCTTCTTGATTGGTCATGAATATCGTTTTTGTAAAATTTGAATTTTGTGTTATCTTTCTTGGTAATTTACCCAAAAATATATAATATCAAATATGAATATATAAATGTGTAAAGAAAGAGTTAAACGAAAAATTAGATTTAAAAAGTATATATTCACAGTGTTATCATTACAATATTAACTACTACTTTATTTTACATTAAGTTAAATATAAAAGAGGGAACAACTCACAAAAAAGTTGTTAGCTGGCAGAAAAGAGTTGTATATATTTATGTAAAAAAAATTAAAAATTAACTAACAATAATGATGTTCATAATATATATAAAAATGTATGAAGTATGTCTAATATGTTTTGGAATGCATTATTCACCTTTATATCATTCTATTTTAACAGTCATACTGCGTAAGAAATTTCTGGAAAAGGTATTATTTTGATTATCTAATTCTCTTCGGTCCAAGATCAATCAACCAAGATCCAACGGACAAAATCTTCTTTGTTCTTTAAGCATGGACATGCTATAAATAGTTATAATTATAATTTCAAATAACAAAAGAATGCATATTTTTTCCTTTGTAATTTGCTCAATCTAGAGTTTATATAGTAGTGCCAAATATAGTCCAGTGCATTGCATGGGCTCTCATGACAATCAGTTAGATCTAATAGTCAAGATTTACTGTTATCGAAGAAAATATTTTCTAACTATACATTTAATTAATGGTTTTATTAATGCATATGTGCAATAATGTAATTTATATAAATATAAATAATATATTGCAAATCGACCCGTATATTAAACAACACTCATTAAAAGATTTCGGTTTAAGTGGTTCAAAATTTTGCCCGGACATGAACCAAGTGATAAAAATTAAAAGAACGCATGAAATTATAAGGGCTAAAGCCGTACAATAGCAGTGTACTTTTTAAGGTGTATCGATATAGTACGTGTACTTTTTATATTGTTAATATGATACCTTTACTTTTTATGACCGATTATTTCGTCTAGCTTTGCACAGTTGTGGGAGAATCGTCGGTACGAACTTGTTCACCGTTGGATCTGTGTAAAATTTGAGGAGAAGCTTTGCAACACATAGTTCTTCCATCTGGACGGTGGAGATCGTCATTGGAGATTTCTATAGAGGTCTGTAGGTGTTTGAAGTTGACTGTGCAATGTGATTTCTCCTACCAGGTTATCACAAGGACGAGAGAGTGTATTTGATGCTTCAATTATGTTAATTTGAACATTATTAAAAAGAGAAATTTCACTCTTAACAGGTATGGCCAGTAACCGGTTACCAAAGGTATCATATTGGTATGAAAACAAGTAGTACACGTATCAAATTTGAACGATTCAGAAAGTACACGTGTAATATGAATAATTAAAATAGTACACGTACCATATCGATACATTTTAAAAAGTATACAACTATTCTACGACTTTAACCCAAATTATAAGTTTAAAAAAGGGATAATTGCACAAAAAACTCTCAACTTATCAGTTTATTGTGATTAAAACTCCAAACTATTTCTCGTTGCATGGAATACCCTGAACTAACTAAAAATCAGTAAATCAAGGTTTTATCTATGGGTAACCGGTTGAAACCGGTTATTAATCCTACGTGGACCGGTAAATAACATACGTGGAATAAATTTTAATTGTTGAAACCGGTTGTCAAGTATTGCACATCATTAAACCCCCGTTGATGATGTAATCCCGTTTAAAAGTTACAATAAAAAATTATCAACGGGGGGTTTAAATGATGTGTAACACTTGGCAACCGGTTTCTACAGTTAAAAATTATTTCACATAGTTTATTTACCGGTCCACGTAGGATTAATAACCGGTTTCAACCGGTTATCCATTAATAAAACCTTGATTTACTGATTTTTAGTTAGTTTGAGGTTTCTATGCAACGAAAAATGGTTTGGGGTTTTAATTACAAAAAACTGACAATTTGAAAGTTTTTTTTTCGGAATTATCCCTTTAAAAAAATATTAAATTGCAATGATATAATCAAATTATATATATAATTAAAAAGTAATAAAAACCTAAAAACCTAATCTCTACTTCGCAAACGGAACCCATCATGTTCCAAAATCCAAACTATGAGAGACTTTTTCACTCTTTGTTCTTGAAACAAAATTAATAAATGAGAGAAAAAGAAAGTTAAAGAAACCAAAAAAAAAATTGTGTTTTCCATCAAACAAAATGAATAGAAAGTTGTTATCTGGAGAGAAAGTGGGAGTGATTTTCCCCTCAAATTTTTTTGCCCAATTATGAAAAGAAAGGGAGGGAAGGAAAAAATGGACCATTTCTCTGCCATTCATATCCTTCATAATATTTCTTTCTTTCTTCTTCTCTAATTCGAGAACAGATGGTAAAAGCAAAAACCCTAAAAAATGTCTATTTCACATTCACACATTGTTTCCTTTTACCACAGGCTTCTGGCGGACATCTCCATCTCCTTCTTAATGCCTGTGTAAGCTTCTTCATTAGTCATAACTATACCTCTCGTGACTTGGACCGTAGTAACGCCACCAATAACTGTGCATGTACAAAGTCTGTTCAAAAACTATCATATCCTAGCCGCCGCAGTGAAGACTCTAGGCTGCCACCGATATATTTTTCTTGCAACCGCCGGTAAAGAACTTTCCCCCACACATTCAAAAGTTTAGCTCTCTGCACATTTGTGTCTTTGCGTGTTTCAAAGATCCGACGTTTTTCTTGGTGCGATTTTCTGGCGTTTTCTAGATTTCCTATTTTCAAGCTTTTAACGGATGACCAACATTCTTTTTTCTTTAGATCCAGTTGGTAATTACATATGCTCATAGGTTCCATTTCACTATAATTTCTATTTTCTTATGCGTTTTCAATCTTTAGCTACTCATATTCCACATATAAGGATGACCGACTGTGAATTCATGATCTAGGTGAATCAACACATTGAATCCAAATCTTGATGTGATTGGATACACCTTTTAGAATACACACTTTAATTGCAAGAGTTATAGAATGTTCCCTTGAAAATTCTATTTATACGTAAAATCTAACCTTACATCTAATTACATGAATAGTCCTTGAACTCTTATTCTTATTGTTTTTCACCTCTATATTTAATACCCAACAATCTCCCCTTAGAGGTGAAAGACAATGTTACAAATATGTGCACTATAAGAACTTTACAATAACGGATGCAAAAAGAAAATCTTCAAATCTTCAATCTTCCATTCTTCAAAACTTTACTTTTCTCTTCTTCTCTGATATCTGATTCTTCAAGTAAAATTTTCTCTTTAGTGTCTCTCTGATCTAATATCCCTCATGATCAAACAAATCAACACATATATTCTTTCAGTAAAACAACTTCATCTGCTTAAACTTCAACTTTAAACTCCTCAACAGTTATCACAATTGTCTTCAAACAATTCAACAGTTGTCTCTGAAATTCAACTTTTCTCCCCCTCATGATGATCATAAAAGTAATGAACATCATGCAAATCTTCAAAGACGCAGATACATTGAGGTTACAATTGCACTATAATTATTATGAACTCTATCTCTCACTCTCCCCCTCAAAACAATGTTCTCTCTTACATAAATGATCTCCCCTATTCTAAACAAATTTATCACTCCCCCTCAAATTATATTTCCTCCATACAGAAACCAATAAAGTTAAAAAGCTTTAATACTTGACTTGAGAAAAATGAAACACATTCATTTGTAAGTAACCGAGTTCAGGTCCACATAGGATTCCTGTTTGCACAATAGACATAGTCTATGTGACCTACATTCAGTGCTGGCGTGATATTAACACCGGTAGAATATCCAAATATTCATCATGAAATCCTTTATCATGAAAGAATCACTCTTATTTGTTCCAACTTAGTCACTTTGGATTATCAGTTTATAGTCACGCAGAATGTCAAACCCGATGTGTCCTAAAAATGTATATAATCAGCTCTAGACACGAAGTGCAAACAAATGAAGTTGGAGACCAAAGCCAACGTCTTCCTTGTTTCAATATCAATAATATCCAAAAGATATATCGATAGAATTGTATAATATCTTCGTGATTATTGAACCAAAAATCTTTTGAGAGAAAACTGAGTAGTTAGTGGGGTTAAGTGCATGCGTCACTGGGTCCATGACGTCTTTTTCAATATCAAGTCGCCTAGGGCTTGATAGATTATGTGGTTTACCCAGCCGAAACAGTGTAGGTGGGATTTTATTTTCATCAAATCCTTTCTTAACTTTCAGTTCTCATCATTTTACAACTAAGCTCCACCCGGCTCACTTTTTCAAAAATATAAGTCAGTCAGCTTCATAGTGAATGAAAGCATGATCTGATGCACCACAATCTCCTTTCAATATATTCCTCTCATTTACATTTTACTTCTGCTCGACCCTGTCAGTATATAGTGTTAATTGACACTTCTCAACTAATAGACCTAAAGAACCCTCACCGACACAAACTACAGATGGTTTTCTCCTTGTGTAGGTCTTCCAGTTCTGATTAGACCATAAAAGCGATATATATTCATGTCACATAATTTGGTGCATAATCGGAGTCCACATATGAAAGATAAATCTATTAAGCTCAATGGGGGTATTTTAGAAGACAATATAAATTTGAGGAGTATATCAGAATGAATTGGAAATGGCAAGTTGGGAGAATTCAGAATGAAATGGAAATATGATATTTGATATGGAATGTATCAGATTTTTTTATGAAAGAATTAGCTCATGGGAGAACATGGAATATGTGGGAGACGAACGAGGAGAATATCAGAATAATTGAGATTATGAAAATCAAAGAGATTAGAACAATTAATCTCAATGATACCCTCAGAGAATCAGAAATAAACATAAAAAAATTTCTTTTCAGCTCGAAACCTCTTTAGGTGTGCACAGAATTATTTCAGTGAAACATTGCACATAGTTTTATGAAAAAAATATGATATTCAGAGTGCGTCGGAAACTTCCCCTAAAAATAAGTGCAAAATGTTAGTCAACTTACATAAAACAAATCATGAGCAAAAGATTATGAAAATAAAACTCCCTATTGTCTATAAACCCTCGAAGTTTGTTAGGCACAAAAAGACCTCAATCAAACCTGCTCTATATCATAGGGGGAGATTATAAATCAAACCTGTTTGATACACTTAAAAGGTATAATTTAAGGCCTGTTAATGCCTTATTTTAACCTGATAACTGATTTGCAATATTAGTCAAAGCTCCTCACCCTGTTACATTAACTGTAACTTAGGCAGATTGTCCAAGCTGTCGTATTTTGTTGGACAGGCTGGACATAAACTGTCTACACTGCTCGTTCCTGTTGAGCAGCTTGGACCAAAATAAAGTGTTCTGTTCTTTGTGAACAGAACCTGTTTTTTGTGAACAACTTATATACTTTATGGAATTTGTTTCCATGTCATCATGTAAAGTCTTGACATAAAGATCAGTTAACAAGTCGACGACGAGTGGAAAATCAGAATCGGCTGTACCTTCCACAAAGACTGTTCTGATACATGAAGACAACTGGATGGTTATGACATGGGTGACAGCCATTTCTTATATCAAAATGGCTCTACAAGAAGAGGAAGGTGTAAAGTTGACATTCCTCATTAAGTAACCAATCTGCCAGGACAAAAAGGAAGACAAAGTTCTGTCTACAGAGGGACGATGCTGTTTCTATAGAATGTGCGGAAAAGAGTTTTGTCGTTTTGAGAAGACACTCTCCACTATCTCTACATCCAATGAGAAGGGTTCACCAGATTCTCTGAGAGAGAGTAATAAGAAGCATCTCAGGAAATGTTGAGGATATCCAAGAGAGAGATACCCCTACGACAAAGAATTGTGTTTTCATGCATGAAAGTCTGCTATAGATAATATAGTTAAGTGTGTCAAAGCTGTTCTTGTTCAGACTGTCTGTCTTGTCTGGTCAAATCAGTGAGACATTTTTAGTGAGTGAATCTATGTAACTAGTCTGAGTGTGTCTGGATTTAGTTGTCTACCGGGGTTCTGTCATCTCAGTGTGAACCATGCGATCTACAGTTCAAACGTGTGTGTAATTAACCATAGATTGATATAGACATACAAACATTGAGAAAAGGGGTGGTTAGATTTTAAATAGCTGTATTCACCCCCCTTCTACAAGCGTAAAACAACATATTAGGGAAACTTTTGGAACGGTCCAACTGGTCAGAGCAAGTTTAGAGTGTGTGTTAACTCTAAGATCTCTTACATCCCCTATTCCCACCATTCCTCCTCTTATGATACATGGTCCATGGCAGAACCTGTAACATCCTAGAAGTTAAATTGAATTTAACATTGAGGTTAATTAAAGTTGAATGTATAATGTATGAAATTAAGTTTGGAATTCGGATGATAAAATAGAATTTGAAAAGTGTTTTTGATGGATTGTTGTGGTTGATCACAATTCATTTCATGTCACATATTTAAAAGGGAATAGTGAGGAGAATGCCTCATTGTCGTCTTTTGAGTGAGCATAACAACGAGGACCTCGACAATAATGAAAGTAAAAGACGTCTAGGAATTATAGATTATAGATTAATTAGTGGATGATAAATA
>JAANYP010009494.1:0-46949 GCA_020465985.1 Centrapalus pauciflorus | reverse complement strand
AATATATATATATATATATATATATATATATATATATATATATATATATATATATATATATATATATATATATGGAGGTTCCATTGAGAACTTTTGTGCACCGAGGCACAAAAGAACCACAACGATCCGTAAGATCAAAAAAATGAATGGTATAGATCAAGTGGCAAAGGTGTAAATAAGTAAAAAAAGGGTATGCATTTGTTGCACCGTATGAAAAACGCGGAGGGGCAATTTCGTAATTGTGCACCCTGATTTAATAACAAAATCTATCGGAGGGGTAGTGTTGGTATTTTATGCAGCCTAATTTATGTAGAATATACCATCCCGCGTGTTTCTCTCCTTCCTTCTTCAGCAACCGTCCGCCAAACTTCTGCACCCAACTCAATCTCCTCCGGCAATCAAGGGATCCGTTCGCATCTTCAAAAAAATTTTGAAATCTCGCGGCTAATCGTAGTTAACATCAAATACAAGCAATGAAGACGCCAAAATACTCCAGCGCGAAGAAGCATTTCGAGGTATGCACTTTTAGTTCGAAAATTTTTTCTGTGAATAGTGGTGTATGGGAGCCATAATCGGTTGCACATTATGATTATGGTGCAATGTTGTGTTAAATGGGTGTTTAAAAGGGCTATTTTGTTTACCGTTTCAAACTATTTTTGAAGCCCTAAATCGCATGCATAGAGTCGATTTGAAGCACATTAAAGTTGGTGTTTATGAGCCCTAATCAGTTGTACATTATGAATATGTTGCAGTGTTGTATGTAATGGGAGTTTAAATGGGCTAGTTTATTGACTCATTCGTTCTATTTTTGAAGCCCTAATCGCATGCATAGTGTCCTTTTTGAAGCATTTTGGAAGCCGTAACCGAGATTTGTTCAATCTGTTTCTGTGTTTGAAGCAGGACACAAAATGCATTACTTTGTTTATTCTATTTTTGTATTTGCCCCATGTTATTTTAGTAAAAGAAAGTGGTGCACATTACATTGAATCGTTGATAAGAGTCGTAGATTGTTTCATATTTGGTTGATTATGCAGGATTTGCTTTGATAGTTGGTGTTTTGTATTGGGGTTGTGAATTAAGCACTTACTTTCCAGTACGTAATAGTATGCAAAGTTATGATTATGTTAACCTGAATGAGTTGCATAAATTTTAGTTTTGTTAACAATTTTGTGCATTATTTTTTAATGAAGTTGCGTAGATTAGCAGTTTTGTGCATTATTTTTTCAATCATTCACTGTGAATTTTTTTTTTTGTAAAATACATTTATATGCATAAAAACAGAAATTCTGTTTTTATGCAACATGTTTTTATATGCTGTTAGGTTGTGTGCAAAGTTATGATTATGCAACATTTTGTTTGTATTCCAGTTTTGTCAAGGGAAATTGTGGTTTATATCCAGTTTTGTAACATACCTTTAGTTTTCACATAGTATTTATTGTGCATAGTTTGTTTGGTGGTTGTTGGTAACTTATGGATGATGTGATTTTTAATATGAACTGACCATAATATTGTTTAAGTGGATAACTTATATCTTATCCATGGTTTTTTAGTTTTTAAGAGTTATATTGAAAAGCTAGTAGCGAATGTGTCCTACGTTCTGTGAATTTTTTTTTTCAAACCATGTGTAAGTTTTTTCAAGCTTTTGATATCCATATATTTTGCTTTTACAACAGCTTGTTGAGTATGATATGCATATGGTTTGATTTTTTTTTTTACAACAGATTGTGCATCATGAAGATTATCCTTTTCAAAGTATGTTATGCGTTTTGATTTTGCATACTGTTTTTTTATCCAAAACTTCTCAAGATGGATTGTGGTTCGTAACTTGGTTTTCAAAGAATGTTGTCGTGGAAAATTTGGTGTATTATGTGTCATCTATTAATTGTGATATGCTAGTATATATGAAATTTATCTTTTTTAAACCATATGTTGGGTTCAAATCATTGTGATGTGCATAATACGTAGTTATTATAAGATTGTGCATTATGATGTTGGATTATGGTTCATGTTGTGATTTCAAATAATATGCTAATTTGGTTCTGCATATTGTTGTGTATCATGTGCATTGTGAAATTTAACGCCAAGTACGTATGACGTGGGTCTCTGGTTCAATGCTTGTGCGATATGAAATTTATCGTTTTCAAACCGTATGCTGGTTTGATACTGCATACTATTTTGCACTCAAAATATATCAAGGTGCATATATTAACTTGTTTAGTAACTTGTTATCATGGTGCATATATAACTTGTTTAGTATGATGTTGAATTGTGGTTCATAACTTTGTTTTTAAAGAATATTGTGGTGGATATGGTACAATCTGTTGCACAAACATGTATGGCTTTATACCGTATTGAAAATATAATAATTTATGTGTTAAATAATATGTTAATAATTGAATTGAATTTTTATGCGTAACTGTTGCCAGGCTCCACCAAGAAGAAGCGGCGACTAGGTCTTAGGTCGAAGTTCCAGAATACAGTCGAAACAGCTTTACAGATATCCGACGAAGAGGATACTGCTGAACAAGTTGATATGGCGAGCGAACAACGTGTGCACAATTACAATAAAGGTATTATTATCTTATATCGTGTTTATGTAATAAAATGATGTGCATGGTTTGTTTTAATAATGTATTGTCGTAATCAAATGTTACGCGTGTCATGCTGATTTTTAGATTCTTATATTGTCATGCATAGTCTGTTTGTAGTTAATAATGAATATATGTGACAGCAGTAGCTACACACTAGTCCAAAAAGGACACACTTTAGTATTTAAGAGGTTAAAAAATGAAATTACATAGAATACAGCTTTGATTGTTAATGATATCACTTATATGCATTATTACTAGTGTGTTGATGTATACTTAGGATGTGAGTGTGTCTAAAGGACTAAGACCCGTGGGACTGTTGGAGGTACAAAAAGGGGGAGAAACAGGGGCATGACAGCATCACAATTAGTGCTTTTGCTTATGTGCATACTCAACGCCTTACTATTTAATGGCTTGTTTAAATTATTAGGGTGCTGCTGTGATATTTTTGTTGTCCGGCAGCAAAATTGATGAGTATATATGTCATATGCAGTTATTATTTGACTGGGAAATTTGCAAAGTATGCAGTTGGTCTTATGTTTTGCATTTTATGTTTTGCATTTTATGTGCATTTTATATGCATATTATGTGCATATTATGTATATCATGTATCATGTATATCATGTTATGCGTTATATGTGCAAATCATGTAATCCAATTACGGCGAAGATCCGGTTCATTCGATACGTGTATAATATGTATGTCTATGATATACGAACAGCGCATTTATGCATGTTTTATGCGTTTTTTTGATTTATCAATTTATTATGTTAATGTGTTACACCTTTTGATGCTTTATGAAGATGTGCAAGTATGCAAATTATGTCATTGTTTTTAGTTAATAATCTCTATGAAGATGTGCAAGTATGCGTATTATGTGTATTAACATGGTGGCAAACTTTTGTAATTGTTGAAAAACACGTTAAAGGACGTTTCATTTCATTATGCATAGATTATTTCATTTTTATAGTCACAGCATGGGCCACTGATAAATTTAACAGATGTTACATTATTTGTGTGAATCTATAATTCAAAATTTATGAACTTTGGGATCGCTCAATTAATATCTTAAAAGTGTGTCATCTTTCTGATAAATTACCGATGCAATTAAAATATTTCTTTGATCGTCTATAGGCCATAAAAGAAATGTGGACGCACTAGGTTCAGATGATGATTTTGAGAGTGCAAAGCTAGTCAAGGTGAAGAAGGAATTTGTGACGAAGCCTAGAAGAGTATTTGCAGAGACAAGCAAGGGTCTGAGTGGTTCAGGTGATGATGATGGAGAGCCTGAAAGGGAGAATATCGTCAATCCTACTTCAAAACGCCAACCACTAATACGTGCGCGTACATCACCAAAAACACTTTTTGAGTGCATCGGTGCATTAACGACTAAACAAAAGGCCGATGTGACTTCTATGGGGTTTGGGAATTTATTATCATTGCGTGTGAAGGAGATACCTCTAAAGCTTGGGTATTGGGTCGTGGATCATTTTGATCCAAAGACGTGTTCGATAAGGACGGACAGGTGGAGGGTATGCATTGACGATGATGTTATCTTTGATACCATAGGCATACCATCGGGGACTAGAAAGTTGACGCGACAAGATGCATCAAAGGATACGCAACAACTCATCAAAATGTTTAAAGCACAGTACGGGAGGGGGGAAAAGCTTACCCCAAAATTTATATCAGATGTGATAACGCTGGAACAACGAGAAGGAGGTGACATGTTCAAATTGAACTTCCTGGTTTTGTTTATCAATCTTATGGTTGAAGAAACAAAATCTGGACTTGCAAATCTCAAGGTGCTGTAGTGCATTGAATCTGTAAGCGACATATGTGATATGAACTGGTGTGATTATATATTGGAATGCTTGAAGACGTGCAAGGACGGGTGGAAGCAAGATGCGGGTACATTCTTCGCTGGACCACTGACACTGTTGACGGTACGTGACTCACACGAGCATACTAACATTAAATATGCATGTTTACTTAATCTGAAAACTATTTTCCGATGCATTTATGTAAAAACTGTTTGCAGCTAATATATGTCGACAAAGTAACGTGTCCAAGCTTGAAGGTTAATAAAGATAAAACGGTTATAGTATTATGTTCGTGGGATACTGAAAGATTGAAAGAACGTGAACGAAAGGAGATTGAGTGCGGAGGCTTTGGATTGGGAAAGGCATGCAGGATGGCGCCGGTGGGAAGCAAACGTGTTCTTGGGAGAGTTGGTGCAAAGAAGAATGACGATGCTGGAAATGAGTCTGTTGAAGTTGATGTTTCTGATGAGGACATTGGGTTGGATCAACTGCTATCTGATATAAGGGGTAGTAAGAAATCGAAGAAAGCTGTTCCAAGCAAGACGGATATTAAGCCTATAGGGTGCGATCCAGGACCAGGTATCAACCATATGCCACAGACTTGCATCCTTTGCACATTAGTAGTTGCTAATATTGTTTTATTACAATGTTTTTATTTTCATGAAACCAACGTGCCAGAGATGGAGGTTGCTGATACATTGGTAATGCCGGGTGAACCTGACACACAGATTGAACTTGACACCCAGGCTGAGGAGAATATAGATTGCCTCATTAAGCTTATAGATGAGAGCCTTAACAATGATGCAACAAAGAGTATGAATGTGGCAAAAGGTAAACAACAATGTTATATTATGTCATTTTATATTCATGGTTTTCGGTTTTGCATGGTTAAATAGAATTTGAACTTTTTATGGTAGATGCATCCCCGGTGTTGTGTGAACCAGCAAGTCTTGGGGTTGGAGATGGAGGCAGTGATGCATCGATGGTGGTTCCTGAAGGTAACTTATAATTGTTTATTTATACGTAAAGTATATTGTTTATATTGATGTGTTGCACAACTGATGCTTAGTTATACATAAAGTCGAATACATGTAGTCGATTTGAAGCATGATAATGGTTGTGTTTAAGAGCACCAATCGTTTGCGCACTGTGAATGAGGTGCACTGTTGTATGGAATGGTATTTTAAAATTGGTTATTTTGTTATCACTATTTTTTTTTTGAAGTACTGGTTCGGTGTTTCGAACGAGATGAACTATATTTTCCAGTATGTACTTGTATGATTATTGTCAACCACATTTTTGGTTTAGTTATTTTTTATCAGTATGTACTTCTATGGTGCATTTTGATTTTTTTATAGTTATGCGTATGTTTCTATGCAGGTTTTCAAATGATGAACTGTTAATTACTTATAAACTGTTAATTTCTTATCAAATGATGCATAAGTTCCTATATATGTTTCATGTCTTTAGTATGTGTATCCAACAGTTATTGTGATGCATAAATCTTAACAAATTGTAATTTTTTATATTTTGTAACATAATGTCCAGTATGAACATTTAACTGCATGACAATTGATGCATAAATTCATATGCAGTGGCTGTGTTGAAAGATGCGAGGGTGGTAACGAGTGCTCAAACTGCGAGTGTAGATGTTCCTGGTAAGGACGTGATGGAACGTGGTAAGGATTCAGTGCCCACTGGGGATGCATTGCAGGTGACAAATTTTTATTACAATTCAGTAGTAAACATGTATTGGCCTTGATATTATGTGCACTGTATAATGATATTTACAATTTTTATTGTGTTTCGTGCAGGAGTATCTTCGGTGTTATGACCAATGCTTCAGTCAATTCGCACATATAACCGACTTCATGAAGAACACCTTGGTATCTACAATGTTGTGCTATCCAAATTCTATTGAGTTGGCGGACAGAGCCAAGAAGTGGAGGAGGATGATAGTTGACGAGCACATGCGCTTGAATTCCGAGTTGGTCAAACTAGAAACGATCAAATTCACCGCTGCATCATCTTCAGGTGCAAAAGGGGGGATGAAATGTTTAAGACTCCAGATATGAAGGCCCCAGTTTCAAGCACTGACGACTCAATGTAGGTTACAGGAAATTTGGACCCTTAGAACAATGTCTGTAATAACGTAAATGCTTAACTGTGAATTATGGTAGTACAAAAAATCACATGCATGCAATCTGGTCTGCAAAAATATTTTGGTATCGTGAATGAAATGTATGCACTAATGAACGTTAAAACATATTCATAATTAGAAATGTTCAATGTATTCAGACTAGGTGCTTCATTAACCAAAATGATGTGTTTTTTCCGTAAATCTACGACGAGCTTTTGGCATTGAAGATTTGTTTCATTTCTGCGACCATAGTTATTTATATATGCAACAGGGAGATGAGGTTAGCGACACGCAGTGGATATGTTCACAGACAGTACTTGACTTTGTTGACAGAACAATTATGCAATTAAGCAGAGATAAGGAGCGTCGTGAGGAGTTGATGAGCGATGTACCATCTTTCAGCCTGGGAATGACACAGATTGAACCGGTGAACCTATCCGTTGCGGGTTATGATGCACTGATGCACCAAAGCCGCTCGCGGTTGTAGACCCGAATACATGTGTAGTGGACATCGGTTGCAATGCGGGGCGAACCAATGAACCCATTAATGTTGGAGTGGATCGTCCGAAGAGAGCAATACGACCGGGTACAAGCATGAAGTCTCCATTCCTTAAAAGAGTCTTGGATGTTGATGCGAGGTTGACGAAACTTGAGAAAGAAGTATCAAATGCATTCTTTTCGATGCAACACGATCCACAGTAAGAAACATATTTGTTTCTTTCAAGTAGTGAGTATGTTATATTTATGGTATCTCTAATATATACTTTTGAGTTGTAGTGACTTGGTGTTCGAGACGGAAATGAATATGAATTGTATCCGGGCGTGTCTCGAGACTTTGAGTCCTGGATCAAATGTTGTCAACAGTGTCATAAATTGTTGGTCAACCATTTTGAACCACGAAGAGCAGTTTCGAAGTGGTAGTTCCCCGCTTCGTATATTCTTTTCATCACAATGCATTGTAAGTACTAGTTTTTCTACATATGCGTGTTGTACAAATAATGATGCATAATGTTTAGTGTTGTGTAATATATTCGGTTGTGTTACCCTATAAATGCAGACACAAAATATTTTGGATGGTACAATTGAGTTTAGCGATATGTACATGATTTTTTCCGCCATCGTCGGGCTATGCATTGTTGGTGACGTCACATTGAACACCGTCAAGAACTCGGATTTGGTAAGTGACATCGTTTCATATCTTATGCACTACAAAAATTCATATAAACCTAGCGTATATACACATTTGAATTCTGTGTGGTGCATCAGGTGTTCTTCCCTGTCATAAATCACTTCCACTTTTATCTGGTTCATTTCGACATGAAAAAGGCAACGGTAACAATCTTGGACAACATTCATGCAGAAGTTTCAATTGAAGTAAAATACAGTGGAGTAATTGATATACTGGTAAGGATAATGTTGGAAATAGTTCATTCAATGCAAACTTAATTGTTGGAGAATTACGTTTTTAATGCATGCATGTGTTTGTGTTTTGCAGCAAAGGTTGTTTTCAACATATTTGGATTCGTTAGGGCATCCTATGTGTGTACGTTTGGCTAGTGTCGTACTGACAAAGCCAATTTTGCCTTGGGGTGTGCAACAAGAGTACGTAGATTGTGGGGTTTTTGTGATGCGACATATGGAGACGTACATGGGGAAACCAACAAGGGAGTGGGCTCATGGTCTCACGCTCAATGTTGATAAACAAGCGAGACAGATGCATACTCTAAGGCGGCGTTACCTTACAAAAATATTGATGCATCCCATCAACAAGCAACGTGAAAATCTTATAAGGGAGTTCATGGAGTACGACCAGCTTTCGGATTATGATAAAGCAAGGCTATCGACCATTGCGGATGAGACCAAAGAAGACCGTTTTGACAAGTACGTTTGATTGACGTAATGGCCCGGACCATTGTCACGATGCATGAACTACGTAGTGTGGTTCTATGAACATTCATTTGAGTACTAGTCGATTTCGATTTTTAGATATATTGTTTGGAGTGGTTCTATGAACAATTGATTATTCTTAGGTATCAAGTCAGTATACTTCGTATTGTTTGACGTGCAACAAGGGTTGGTTTGTTATATTGAATTTGCTCGTAATCATGAGTTTTTGAATGGTTTTTTCGATTTTGGTATTTACAATGTTAATGTGTTTGTAAATTGTTGGGCGACTGTACATGCAACAATGCATGTAAAAGCATTGATTTGATAAAATGCATGAGAAGTATATACAATATAAAGAAACAAACGAAAAAAGCGCACGATTGAAAATTCATAGAAGATGCATTATTCTTAACTTAAGATTGGCATTTATTGAAGTAAATGCAATCAAATTCCAAGCTATATTCTAATCTTTTCAATCTAATTTTGTGCATATGTTATAGTTTTTATAAGAACTGTATCAATTTGAACTTTTCAGTGTTTGAAGTACATCCAAACAAATGAATGACATTGGATGGTTTCTGCATTCAAACATAAGTTGCATATGTTTCATTAGACACTTTTGAGATGTAAATGTGCAACAAAGATCCGTAAAAAAATCGTTTGAGAAATGAATAACACTGGATGGTTTCTGCATTTAATTATACTCCAGAGTTTTTACAGATAATTTAATAACAAGTATGTACAATAGAAACAAACAAACCAAAAAACGCGTGAAATCGATATTCCAAAAAATGCATTACGAAAACCCTACATGTGTTATTGATTGAAGTACATGCAAACAAATTCCAAACAAATTGAAAGAACACAATGCAATATCTAAACAAATCATGATCTATTCTGTTGCCTTCTTTGGGAAGTTGCGTGAATCGTGTAGAGCAGCCTCACCACAAAATTTGCACATACGCTTCTTACGCTTACTCTTGGTGGCAGCCTTTTCACCTTCCCCAACAAACCTTTTTCTGTTACGAGACCCCTTGTTTCTGATCCCCGACGGTGCACGGATTGAAACCTCCACAGGTTGTGACGCTCCAAGAATCACCTTAATGGCATCATCCCTGGTGCATGGATTTTTGTCCTTGTTCTGTTGAGCAATGTCATCCCTGATTTGGTTCATCATGTTTATGACTGCACGTATTGCCTCGTCGTCTCTATCAACATAGGTAAGTATTTCCGCAAATGTGGATTTCAATTCACGGAGTAACCTGGTTGTTGTCGCTGCCTTTGTGTGACTGTTTGTTATGCTGGTCAAGCGAGTGTGCACGGCATCTTTTGTCCATCTTTCTACAACATATCTTTTAGGTATTTCATCAACTCCGGACAGTCTGAAAGCATATAAAATGTGTCGACATATAACTCCTACACGTTGAAATAGCTTGCATGTACATGATGCATATCGATCCTCTGGCTCAACAACAACCTGCATATATAGATTGGTTTGGTATCAATGTAAGTTAACGCCATTTATATATGGACGTAAAAAAAATCAATATTGTTCACGTACTCGGTATTCAATGTTGGTCTCAACGTCAATCACAGTAGACGTGCGCATCCCATTGTTGGATTTGTTTACTCCTTCGGTTGACATGCATGACAGTGCGGATTTGTAGATCTCGTCTTGATATTCTAAAAATATTGCATTTGAGAACAATCATGTTGCTTCCTTCTCTGACTTGAATTTTGTTTTAAGAGCAGGCACATTCTCTCTTGACTTTAAGTCAAGAGTACGTTGTGATTCACGTTGGTGGTCCATAGCAGTTTCTAACTGATCGTAGAATTCAAAGAGAGTTGAATCACCGTTTGTGAAACATCCAAAAAATGAATTTTCACTCTCCGATCTTGAGGTGGTGCGCATCAAACCACCCAGCGGCAAGTCATATGAGAATGCTGGTATCCAATTCTCACGCATGTCAAACAAGTCACAAAACCAATTATGCTCTTCAAATTTGTAGTCGTGCATCAATTGTTTCCAGCTGACTTCAAATTGACTATCATCGATTGTCTTGCTCCACACTATGCTATTGAAACGTCTTAAAAAAACCTCGTCATTGCACAGTCGAGATCCAATCTAGAAAATCAATATCCAATTTCATCACATGTATGCATATCTATATATTATATGGTTCTAAATACCTAAAAACCACAGTATGCATCTAACCTTCTGTTGTAGCTTACTTGTTATATGCCACATACAAAATCGATGTTTTGCGTTTTTAAATACCTCCGAAAACACCTGTATCACAGCAGGGTCCTGGCCAGTGAAAACAAATGTAGGCTCCTTACCAAAAGTCGTTAAAAATGCTTCCATGAGCCACTTGTACGAGTCTGCATTCTCCCTTGCCATTAAGCCCACGCCAAATGTAACACACTTATTATGATTATTTATCCCCGTGAATGGTACAAAAACCATGTCGTGCCTGCAAAAAAAAAAAAGAAAAGACATGCCGAATGTTGTCAGTCACACTCCATGACACTATGCATGTTTCATAGTCAGTAATAAATTTAATGGTAAAAATTTTAATGCACAATAAATCAAAACGACACTCACTGGTTTGTTCGATATGTTGCATCGAATGAAATCACATCACCAAATGCCTCGTAGTTACATTTTGCCACGGAGTCCGCCCAGAAGACACCAGTTAAAACACCATCGGCGTTGCATGTGTAGTGCATTGAGAAACCACTGTCATCTTCGCTTCTCTTCTTTAGTTTGTCAATGAGCATTTGCGCGTCATTCTCACCAATAAACAACCGTATATCCCTTCTAAAATTCTTAAAATCAACCTTTGTTGCACCAATGTCACCAAATGATCCCTTTACTTCCTTCATCAAGTTATGCACTCGACTCGGACCAATGTTCACATTACCAGCTTTGTGAATTAATGCTTTTTGTTCAAAGTCTAACTTACGTGCCGAAGTTAATAGATGTCTATCTCCGGGGTCCACAAAATCATGGTTGTGCCATGGAATAAAACGATACACTTTGTACCTATTGCCACTAACTAGGGAAAATTTAATTGATGCAGGACACCTAGTACGCATTGATGATGTGCAACGTTTTTTCGCACTGTCTTGGTTGCGTATAGTGTTATCACCAGCCTTGTTGCATACTAATACTTTTAAGGTTATTGTTCCATCGCGTTTGCGCTTTTGTGTTGACTTACGTGTAACAAACCCAGATGCTTCTGCATATTTTTCATATGATTTTATGGCTAGGTTTAGGGAATCGTATTTTAAGCCAAGATATGGGATATGGGTACCCGACAAGATAGGTTTACGATACATAGATCCCCCTGGGAAAACACATTCATTGCTGTCACATACGTCATTAAGAACAACGTCACCTACATAGTCATTTATGCATACTGCGTCAATATTTGTGCCTAGTGGGATTTATGAATACACCCTTTAACATAGATTATATATGATACAGTATGCATAGCTTATATAAGTTACATACACCTAGTGGTTTACAATGATAATACTAATTGAAAAGTTCATATTGCTACAGTTCAATCAGTTATGCATACTGCATCGATATTTATGCCTACTGTGGTTTACCAATACACACTTTAACTGGTGTATTCTGAATGCATGCTTGTATCTAGTCATGATGGCTTGATACATTTATATGCACTCTATGATATGTATTTACTTGGGAATGCTAATATGTTTGAAATTTAAAAATCCAAACTATGTGCTAGTTTTTTCAATGAAATTTATCTTTTCCAGACTATATGCTAGTTGCTCAATTTATCATATGCACAAAAATGATCTTTTTCAAACTTTCTTTTCCAAACAGTATGCTAATAAGAACTTGAGCAATATTAACTTTTCAGTGATTACAAATAGTTGCGTGTGTTTCATGAGGGTGTCCAGAGTATGATTACAAAAATGTAATCAAAACAGAAAGTATTTAAAAGCAGAATATAAACTTTGCATAAGTTTCATAAGTTTCATGAGGGCTTCAAAAATAGAACGAATTTTGCATAAAAACGAAATGTAATGAAAAAACAGAATGTTTCATAAAAACAGAATGTTGCATAATCATAACTTTGCACACAACCTAACAGCATATAAAACATGTTGCATAAAAACAGAATTTCTGTTTTTATGCACGATTGAGAACTTCCAGAATATGATTAACATGTTGCATAAAACAGAATGTTGCATATAAAAACATGTTGCATAAAAACAGAATTTCTGTTTTTATGCACGATTGAGAACTTCCAGAATATGATTACCATATCACAGTGTTGTTAGGTTGTGTGCAAATATTTTTCGGTTGTTTTTACCATATCACAGAATGATTAACATTCTGTTTTTATTCAACTATTAGTTAGACAGTGCTCTAGATATTAGCATACTGTTTGGAAAAGAAAGTTTGAAAAAGATCATTTTTGTGCATATGATTGGGGTTCGACACTACCCTGGATTCTGTGATATGGTAAAAACAACCGAAAAATATTTGCACACAACCTAACAGCACTGTGATATGGTATTCATATTCTGGAATTTCTCAATCGTGCATAAAAACAGAAATTCTGTGACAAAAAGAATAAAAACTGAATGTTCTTTTGGATTTTTATTAATGCACTTACTCTCCTTTGGATCCTCCGTGTGTTCTTCGTTCACTGAATTCTGAAAAATCGATTCTTCAGGTTCTGTGGAGCTCGGTTGATTGCTAGACATTAAGCACTGATTGAGGATACAACTGCAGGAACGTGCAGGACGGATGTTCGATGCACGATGCTGGTTCGATTCAGGATCGATGCAGGTTGAATGCAGGGTCTGGAAATGGCGGATACTGGCAGGGGAATGGTGGAGATCGATGGATGGATTGTGATATGCCAAGTCAAAATGATAACAAAATCCCATGATTATAGCACACTATCCATAATTCCATAATTAAGTTGTTTTATTTCAGGGAATATTAATGAAATTAAAAAAATCAGAAATAAATAAATGTAATATTTTAAAATTCCTACTATGCCCTCAATGCACCCTTGTTGGGATTTATGGTGCACGAAAGTTCTCACTGGTGCCCCGGTGCACAAAAGTGCTCAATCGAACCCCAATCTATATATATATATATATATATATATATATATATATATATATATATATATATATATATATATATATAAAGGTGGTACTCTCTCAAACCATATATATATATATATATATATATATATATATATATATATATATATATATATATACAGTGAGGTTCAAATAAATACCTTTCGAAATCAAGTGCACCCGAAGATACCAACCTTAAAAAGGTCTTTTAAATTTTTTTTCACATAATCATGTTTAATTTAATATTATACACATAATATATGAATTTCACATATATTCACACTTTCTGTGTCCTTAAAAATTATGTGAATGGTGTGAGTGACCATTCACATGATCTTTTTTTACCATTCACAAGATTTATGATTTTGCTAATTTTGAAAAAAAAGTCTTATAATGTTTTCTTATACATGTTTATTCAAAAAAAAATATATGTGAATGATCATTCACATTAGGGTACGTTGGGTACACTGGAATCTCATAGGTACGCTGATGAACCTGATTCTATATATATATAGTTGGAAATTCGTATCGTTTTTCATTAAAACATAAACATTAATCACATTAAATGCACAACGTAAGCTTTTTAAAATCACGAATTTCGTACACGGATCATCAAGTATACATAAGATAAGTAATAATGAAAGCAATAAAAATCCGTACCTTTGTATTCGTTGACAAGAATACACGAATGAGATGCTTTTAGTATCCACTGGCGATGACACGGTCTAGCGGCGCCAAGTATGTAATTAAACACACGAAGAACGGGGAAAAACTCAACACACACAATTGTATGACTTTGGTACGGCCGAGATGGCCACCACACACACAAACACCTTTGTGTGTGTGCGCGCCAATCTCATCTCAATTAGGTCACACACACGAAACACTATATATATATCTCTATATTTATAAATGTTTTTTGTGTGGCCGTGTGTGTGTGTATATATATATATATATATATATATATATATATATATATATATATATATTAATTAAAACTTTAATATATTAATATAATATATATCTTAATAATTATCTTTATTATTTAAATCTTATATAATTATCTCTATAATTATGTATCTATTAAATAATATTTATCTTTTATATATTATCTAATAATATATAGATAAGTAGATAATTATTTATAATTATCTCTATTTATTTGTTTATGATTATCATTCTAATTATCTAATGAATAGATGATAATATCAATTCAAATAAATACATCTTTTATTTAATATCCAATAATAAATAAAAGAATACACAACTATTTATTTAATTATCATCTAATGACAATTAATCACTTACAATATCTTATATTGTACTTTTAGTCCCCGTAATTTGAGATATAATTAATCACACATTAATTTAATCTCAATGATCATTTCGTGTCATAAACAATATCCTACATCATTTATCCAATAGTTTAATTGCATCTGCTCAGTTGTGCTCATCGGTGTGACCCTCAAGTGTTTTATGAAATCAGCCATGATGCAGTAGTAATGTCATCTTTACACACCATATACTAATATACTCCCACTTGTGTAAGACGACATACTGTCCTGCAGCATGCGCCTAAAGGAGGTCATGGCTAGACACTTTAGGCAACCAAGGTCATAAAAACTCTGACTCTCATTCGAGCATGCTTGTTGAAACAGCCTTCCAAAAAGAAACTTAGGTTATATCCCATGCATCGCGATATTTCAATGTGAAAGCTAGGCATGGATTAGATCAACCGTAGCAAACACGATTATGTTTCTCGACTCCCTGATCTCATACTGATCCGTAACAGACAGAGTAGAACACATCAGTTCTGTCCGAGCATGGCCATGCATTTCTGTTAGTATCGATCGTCGAGGGGCCCAGAAATATCTCTTCTTAGTTAAAAGAAGGTGCAAATCCCATATTAACTATGTAGGCCTCCACCACGACTCCCACTGCAACCAGCCTCGAACCGTTATGGTCACCCAGTTACGGATGACGTTAGGTTAGGCCAAATGTACAGCAGCACCCGCACTAAAGTACGTAGACATCTCAGGTACTAAGGATTACCTTTTTGAGACGACTCATGACTATGATCCACAAAGTGGTCTCAATCGGTGGGTCAATCCAATATTTGTTAGCAACAAATACCTGTGAATTTGGTCTAACCTTTGCTATATTCATCACCCATGAATATCAACCAAAAACCACAGTAGGCTTTTAATTATTGTTGTGGTTCCCACGACAACAAGCATCTATGGAATAGTTTTAGAATAACTTCAAATTTATTCTTGGATTTCTAAAACATGAAAAATAGAACGACATTAAATATATCATGTTGATCTCCTTTATCTCAATAAACACAACATGACTTCCATCAATTTAATGCTACTGTTCCTTTATCAAATGTAACGGTAACACGATCTATTGAAAAATTAATTTCAGACATGATCTTAGTGGGAGTGTTCTCTAGTTAACTGACTTAACTTCCATTACCGTTTATCTTTGAATTATTACACTAGTTCTTTATTACAACTTCTTGTAATATTATTCAGACTCATTCTGAATCTCCTTACAAATTTATATCCATTATCTTTAGAGGAACTGGTAAATCACTCATAAAGACACCAGGATTAAAATTTAAGAGCTCTAGCAATTCAGATTAATTGCTACTAGTGATACGTTTAGATGTTTAGTATTGAATATGACAGTATGTGGTTTATCTATATCTTAACAAGATATCTTTAATAACATTGTGTTCAACATTTGTGATATGTATCCATAACCACCAGAACCTGGTTATCGACAACATTTTGTTGTAGTGTTCCGTCAAGTTTGTCGACGAGTGTTTAAACAAGTCAAAGGCTATTACTTGACTAACCATCACATAAGTTGTATACATTTCACATGTGTTAGTATATGGTGTGTAAAGATGACATTACTACTGCATCATGGTTGATTTCATAGAACACTTAAGGGTCACACCGATGAGCACAACTGAGCAGATGCAATTAAACTATTGAATAAATGATATTGGATATTGTTTATGACATGAAATGATCATTGAGATTAAATTAATGTGAGATTAATTATATCTCAAAGTACGGGGACTAAAAGTACAATATTAGATATTGTATTGATTTAGTTGTCATTGGATGATAATTAAATAATTATCTAGTCTTTTATTTAGTATTGGATATTAAATAAAAGATGTATTTATTTGAATTGGTATTATCATCTACTTATTGGATAACTAGATGGTTAATTATAAATAAATAAATAAGAGATAATTATAAATAATTATCTGGTCATTTATATATTATTAGATAATATATAAAGGATAAATATTATTTAATAGATATATAATTATAGAGATAATTATATAAGGTTTAAATAATAAAGATAATTATTAAGATATATATTATACTATTATATTAGAGTTTGATTAAAACTAAAACTCTTAATTAATAATATATATATATACACACACACACATACGGCCCATACATATATGTGAGATGTATATATATAGGGGATTATATATGCATTTGGCAAGGATGAGATTTTCCACACAAAAAAAACCACACACGAACACACACACAAGTGTGTGTGGGTTTGGTGGTGTTTGGCCGTACGATACACACAATTACGTGTGTTTTCCCGTTTTTCATGTGTTTGATTGCATACCTGGCGCCGCTCGATCGTGTCATCACCGGTGGATACCGAAAGCATCCTGTTCGTGTATTATTGTCATTGAATACAAAAGGTAAGGATTTATTATTGCTTTCTCGTTTACTTATCTTATGTTTTACTTGATGATCCGTGTACGGAATTCGTAATTTTTAAAAGCTTCCGTTGTGCGTTAATTCGATTAATGTTTATGTGTTTATGAAAAACCATACGAATTCCCAACAACATGTAACTTTATAAAATGCGATTACTTCCTGTCTAAACAATCCTGACTTCTCAAGTCTAATTATTTCTAACAAGTGAAGTGAATTAACCTCCATGTAACTCCTTTACATTTAATTCTGCATTTTATTAGTTTCTATATAATCACGGATGACTATCCAACTTATATAATCTCTTGAACTAACTTTCAAGAATTAACAAGTTCAATGAAACTGCATTTGAACACTTGAACAATTTACACAACAACATGATTAATCATTTTTATCTGAATATGACTACTAGCTTGTCCAATCTCCATTGACAAGTTACTATTCAAGCTCCTCTTGAATCAATAGTCTACAATCATGGTTTAGTAATCTTAAACAATAGGAATTTCAAGCAATAAATTTTCAACTCCAAAAAGTTCTTTATTTATCCCAAAAATATTTGCAAGAAATTCACAAAGTTGTTAACTACACCACGATAAACTATTGATGACATGAAAAATAGTGTCCAGCAGAGTATGCTCTAAGATGTCTCTATGCTCCCACTGAATCTGTCATCTCTTTTCACTTCATTTTAGTCATTGCAGACATTATGCATAAATCTTTGTTCAATTGGGTATCACATATCCAAGAACAATAGAAGTGACTGATTCAGATACACGAAGTTTCAACGCGGTCAACCTTGACCGTTTCCAAGTACTTGGGACAACTCCCTTTCCCAGTGCCCAGTTTTCTAGCATTCAAAGAATTTATCATCCTTGGAATTGACTTCTCTGGTTCTAGGTTTTAGCTACTTCTTAGCTTTAACCTCCGGCTTGGAAACTTACTTTTCCTTCCGTCTCTTTCCCTATCTTCTCTCCTTAATCATTCCCTCAGCAGTCTATAGCATCTGATGCAGCCCACTAATCATCTTCTCCATGCATATTGTAACAAATTACAAATTGCTAAAATTCCTTCAATAAGAAATTAAGAATTAGATTTGTGGTCATGTCCTGTGTCACGGGATACCCAAGTCTGCTAAGATGATCTAGATAACCTTTCATCTTCAGTAAGTGGGGTCTAACAACTGTTCCTTTTGCCATTCTGCAGGAGTTTAGAGCCCTAGTCGTATATGTTTCTCAGTCCGAGCCTGAGTCTAGAACATATCATTTAGCCAGCGATACATCTGGTAAGCTGGGACATCCATAAGCTTAGTCCGTAGCTAAGATGTCATGGTCGCTAGCATTAGACAGGCAACATTGACCGAATCCTCAGAGTGCTTCTTGTGGAGATTTCTCTCCTCAACTGTAGCAGTCTCTGCAGGAGCAGGTTTTGGTGCCCTTTCCAGAATATACGACTTTCACTTTGTACTTTGAACATTTGTTAGATCTTATTCCCAGTTCAGGAAGTTGCCTCTTTCGAGTTCTCCATATCCCGAATGGACCTCAAAGTAGCAACATGTGCTTTTGGGGAGGATTTTCAAGTGGGGGAAGGATATTGACGTTATCATTGTTGTTGTTACTGTTATTGTCATGGTTATTATTAAACCACTTCTACCTCTGTCTTTTTCAACCATCTTAAACAATTTTTCAAAAATTAGTATTTGATTGACCATTAATAAATCAATAACCCAAAATTTAGAAAATGATTTATTAATCCTAAGAACCATTTTACTTATTCATGGACCCAATGGAGGCTGAACCTACATGAATAAGCTACTCAGGCAGGCAACTTATTACCAATTACAACCCCTTTGCAACTCTTAGATCTTATGAGATTTTCAATTTCTTAAATTGATCATGTTTAATCTCATCCACACCTTGGGCAACAGTCTTACTGAGGAACCACCACTGACACACACCATATAACAACTGCAAGTCACTGGCCCAAGTCTCACTTAGGATCCGCAGTGCTTACCTCACAACTCGCCGAGTTTGCGGCGTAAGCACCCAACGAAGGCTGAACCTACTTACGACGACCGGTTACCGTGAGTGCCACTATATGGACGGTGTGTTATGTCAGATTTTTAATTTGGGTTTATAACCAGTATCTTACCAAGAACTAGTGGCCAGTCAAGTTAGTCAGCGGGCAGGATCCTTTTGGTTCTAAACCTCTTGGAAATTCCTACAATCATAGCCCTACCGTGACTGTCCTAGACACCACCTATTCTGGTAAACAATCCAGTTAATGTACCAGTTTTAAGAATTTCAACTCTTTGATCATATGACAATTTAAAAATAAATCTCCTTTTATTTGAAAAACTAATTTCATAAAAATGTCATATCTAACACCTGACAAAATAATTAAAGTTTCCAATTTAAGCTTCCTTTTAAAATACTTTAATTTTTCATCAGAAATGATTGTAGTTTTAATTTCTTTTATTTATCTACTTTGTCACCACAACCACGCAGATAAAAATAATGCATAAAGAAATAAAACATTCAACCACATGGTGACATAGTCTTGCCGAAACTAAATTGGTTTCCGAGAGCAATACGGACAAACCAATTAGGTCAAACCTAAGGGACAAAATCAACACACAATGCAAGAAGGATGAACTCTTTCAGCTCCCACTAGCCTCAACATCCGATGATGTCTCCGAGCGTTCTTGATGGATGACCTCCTTCTCGATGGGCATCTTCGCCAAGATTTTTTTTACATAATTTAATCTAAATACATTTGCCTATTTTCTAGCATATTACAGATTACATCTTAAAACCGAGATTCCAATGGCACGCAGGCCTTCCCAAAAATAACCAATAATAAAAAATAGCAAACATTAAGATTATATAAACAACCATCACAAACAAAGGAGTCTCAAGGCTTGGCTATGTCACAAATATTAATAAAGCACTAAAGCATATTAATAATCCAGAATTCATTTTCATCTTGCCATGAAAATAATTCCAAGACCAATTAATCTACCATTAATTGAAGTAATCATGTCCAATATCGTTCTATAATTTAATACGGTTCGTAAACTCGAAATTTAGGAACACTTTCCATAATTAAAAACTTTTTCCCGAAAAATTTCAAATTTAATTCCATCTTTGCATTATCTTTGGATTCATAACTATACTTTTCTTAAAAAAATTCAATTAACCATTCAAACACCTTTGAAACTTAACCTTACTATTTTAAGAAACTTTTATTAAACAACCTTTAATAAATATACTTATTTTTTTCAAATAATATTGATAAACAATTTAAACTTTCTTTAAATAATTATCAATTAACTATTATTTAATTGAAACCTTTTTAAAAAAAATAAACTTTATTTAAAATATCAATTTTCTAAATAAACAATTTTACCAATAAAATATGTCTTTTGAAATATTTAAAGAAAATTGACAATCTTTAAATAACACCAAAAACTTTTCTTTATGGTTTTAAACGATTTCTACCAAAAACGTTAATGTCGAGATCAAGTCTCAAAACATTAAACCATGGCCGAGCATTAAACTCAAAGTCACGATTTCATCAATTTGAAAATAGAATCCTTAAATTAAACTCTCTTTAATTTAATAATGCATTTTATGGAACTAAATATTAAATGCATAAATTAAATCTAGTTTATAAATTAAAATTGCCATTAATTTTAATTTCAACATTAAAACTTAACTTTTAATTAAAACCGATTTAAATTTAAACGACGAATTACCGGAAAACGGAAACGAACCAACTTAGTTAATGTAACACCCTACCCGAACCCAGAAATGCCACGTCAATACAATACACAGGTGGCAATAACGCAATAAGTCTATAACACATAAGTCAGGAGGATACACTGAAATCACTGATAATTTAAAACTTTCACAAGAACATTATTAAACACATAGAATCCACTAAACTACAACATCCCATAAGACAGATACGTCTCTCACTGAAAAAAGCAGATACGTCTCTCACTGACAGCAAATCCCTGATCAGCAAACTCGGCTAACGATCTTTTCCCTGATCCCCTGAACATGGTAGACTCGAATACGTAAGCTCGAAAGCTCGTGAGTACGCGAGGGTTAGACTCTGCACAGTAAACACATAACATGTACACACATAGCACATACACACAACACAAGCTCAATCTCTGTCCCTGGCAATCAACATCTCAGTACAGGTATGAACACATAGCATGAGATCCCAAGCCCTGCACAGAATCACTGAAGGGGGACCCTTCCTCAGCTAACGACCGCGGCCGCGGTGGTTAGCCACAACCCTGTAGCACGGGCGCGAACCGGCTACAGGCCCTGCCGTGTATACACGCCCCAAGGACTGTTAGGGACAGTCAACCCGCGCGATCACTCATCGCGAATCACCGTCCGTATGGAACTCATCACGGACCCCCGGACTGGATCTCATCTCATGCACACATATAACACATATGTAAGAACGGAATCATACCTGATGGCCACGTCCCTGTCTCATACACAGTATAGCACAAAATACACAAATAACACGATACAACTCAGAAAATAGAGCGCTCGTTTGGAAAAGACTCGGGTACTCACCTGGTCAATCCACTAATCTCGGAATCTCTGACTCGGCTCGGCTCGCTGACTCGTCCCTGAAATTACACAGATCCCAACTCGTTAACACAAATCCACGAACACTTACCACAAACTCATAATGAACATGAACCCGACTCGGACTAAATGCAATCCCAACAGAATCCCGAAACCCGTCCGAAACGTTAACCAAAATCTCAAACCGAATCCCAATGCCCCGACAATACCCGACCCTAAATTCTACACGGAACCCAACTCCAAAAGCAACCCCAACAGAACCCAAACACTCAAACCACCCCAAAACCCACAAGAAACGCATCCCACGACATCAAATAGCAACCCGAACCAAGCCACTGATCGCGGCCCGCGCCCACCCCAGCGCGACCCCGCCCCTTTCCTTCGCGTCGCGGCCACGCTTTCCTGAGCGCGACCGCGCTCCCTGCCCTCGTCTTCTTCCCTACTTCGCATTTCAGATCGGCCCAGGAGGTTTTAAACTCCATAACTTCGATATCCAGCAACAAGGAACACATATAACTCATATATAACACCCCAAACCCATCCCATAACCCTTTCCATGAATTCCCAGCATATAACACAAATTAAATCCTATAAACTCAAACTTTCTTACCTCAATCTTCAAGAACTCAAAGGAGATGGAGGAGAGGACCAAATTCAACACTCAAATGGGAAATACAAAAGCTTCCTCCCTTGCTGCTGATGCACCACGAACACACACACACTTTCACACACTGCACTCTTCTTTCTAAATAAAGAAAGAGAAGAAGAAGGGACGCGTATATAATTTCTATTTTCGGCGGATCCCGACCCAATAACCCGAACCCGATACCCCCTTTTTCACAATTAAAATCCACTCAACCCATTTAATTTCACGAACTCAATTATATAATTAATCCACTAAATTAATTACCCGAAGACACGTAACTCGCAAACCCGACACGTACAATCCACTACTCGGGATCTCATTGGTCCAACACAAAAATAATTATTTAAACATCCACTAAAATAATTCCACGCAATTATCTCGAAAATGGGATGTTACAGTTAACCGACTCATATTCGGGTTCAATAACCCATATGAACCGAAAACAAGTAGGGTATTAAACCCTTTGACGGCTAAAATTAATCGAAGCCTTTAATCAACTCACTTTGATTATTTCGATTTCCATATTCCAATTAATCGTTTAATTATCGAATCGAATAATATTTAAACCAATTTGTGAATTTTATAAAACTAATAAAGTCTCCCACTTTAATTTTGTAAAACTGAAAACACATTTAGTCACAAATGTTTAAATATTAATAACCAAACACTTTTGATTTATTAATTCGATTTAACGCATTTATTTAATCGTTCGAGTTTAACCGTGAATTAAACGACATGACGGAAAAAAATAATTCATCACCTCGGTTACCACATCACGACCGAGAGGTCATGGGTCTCAACCCATGACCGAAATCTCTAGGTTTGATTTCGCGAACCGAAACGTTTAATTTTCGACTTTAATCAACTAAACAGTTTTAAACAATCAAACATCAACTAAATAAAACGAACTAAGGTTTCAAAATCCCGAGTTCCGAGAAACTCCAAGGTTGGCCGAGAATCACCATGGGGTTTCCAAAACCTTTGGTCGATTTTCTCCAAGCCAAAATCAAAACCTAAAACGTTTTAATTATCGATTTCGATCGTTTAAACATTTTTAGTTATTAAAAATCGAAACTTTAAGAACGTTGGACATCAATACATGGATAATACTATCATTATGTTACATGAGATGACTCTGATACCACTATTGGGAATTCATATCGTTTTTCATAAAAACATAAACATTAATCACATTAAATGCACAACGTAAGCTTTTTAAAATCACGAATTCCGTACACGGATCATCAAGTATACATAAGATAAGTAATAATGAAAGCTTTAAAAATCCATACCTTTGTATTCGTTGACAAGAATACACGAATGAGATGCTTTTGGTATCCACCGGTGATGACACGGTCGAGCGGCGCCAAGTATGTAATTAAACATACGAAGAATGGGGAAAAACTCAACACACACAATTGTATGACTTTGGTACGGCCGAGATGGCCACCACACACACAAACACCTTTGTGTGTGTGTGCGCCAATCTCGTCTCAATTAGGTCACACACACGAAACACTATATATATCTCTATATTTATAAATGTTTTTTTGTGTGGCCGTGTGTATATATATATATAATATATTAAAACTTTAATAAAATTAATATAATATATATATTAATAATTATCTTTATTATTTAAATCTTATATAATTATCTCTATAATTATATATCTATTAAATAATATTTATCTTTTATATATTATCTAATAATATATAAATGAGTATATAATTATTTATAATTATCTCTATTTATTTGTTTATGATTATCATTCTAATTATCTAATAAATAGATGATAATATCAAGTCAAATGAATACATCTTTTATTTCATATCCAATAATAAATAAAAGACTAGATAACTATTTATTTAATTATCATCTAATGACAATTAATCGCTTACAATATCTTACATTGTACTTCTAGTCCCCATAGTTTGAGATATAATTAATCACACATTAATTTAATCTAAATGATCATTTCGTGTCATAAACAATATCCAGATCATTTATTCAATAGTTTAATTGTATCTGCTCAGTTGTGCTCATCGGTGTGACCCTCAAGTGTTTTATGAAATCAGTCATGATGCAGTAGTAATGTCATCTTTACACACAATATACTAACATATATATATATATATATATATATATATATATATATATATATATATATATATATATATATATATATATATATATATAGGAGGTTCAATGGAAAACCAACGTGCATCGAAAACTTTGGAAAACCTCCATGCACCGCAAAGCCTTTCAATGCATCGCGATTTTCATTAAGGGTAATTTACGAAAATCAAAATTATTTTATTATAAAATTAAACCTCTTTTAAATAAAGAAATTCAATAATTAACCAATCTATTATTCTTATAATTAAGCAACCTAATTTTGAACCAAATCATTTTAAAATTTTGAATCCTCTCCACCGCCGCTATCACTGGCCACGCCGCCGCCATCACTGGCCACGCCGCCGCCATCACCGGCCACGACACCGCCGCCCCTGAACCGCAACCACCATCACCGCCACCGCGCCACCCCCACCAGTAGCGCCACCACCACCGTCATTTGTGATGAATGTTAATTGGTTTTGAGTATTAAAGGTCGTGATGCATCGTTATTTTATGAGTATTAATCAGTTTTGAAGGTTTGAGATATTTTTAGGTTGTGATGCATCGTCATTTTGCGCCGCCACCTGCACCGTCATTTTGTGATGAAGGTTTGTGAGCATTAATTCGTTTTGAGTATTAAAGGTCGTGATGCATTGTCATTTTGTGAGATGCATCGTCATTGATTCGAAGGCCGAGATAAATGTCATTTGTCCGACGTTGTTTGAGCCGAATTGATTCCGTGGCCGGAATCCTTTTAAGTGGGGAGGAATTGTAACACCCCAAAAATTGTAAAACAATTAAATAATAGCTAATTATAATACTGGAGTTATTTAATATAATATTTTGTTATAATTAGCCTAAATATGAATTAAGGTATTATGGTTTGTTGTGTTATTTAAATGAAATGGGTGTATATTTAAATAAGGGGTTATGTGTGTATGGTGGTAAAGTGGGAGGGGCAAAGTGGAACATTGGCCAAACTATCCCCCCCCCCCCCCCCCTCTTCTTTTGATGGACCAAACACACACTTGCACACACTAACTTCATTTTGCAAGATTTGAGGAAAAAGAGAGAACAAAGCTAGGGTTTGAAGATTTGATTATCAAATATTGATAGATTAAGGATTTTCTTTGATATTGGAAGCATATTGGAAGGTATAAACATTTCCTTTGTTCTTCTTCTTCATTTCTTCTCCATTTCACCATTTTTGGAGGAACCCAAAGTGAGATTGTTGGATTGGGTTGATAAATGGCTCCAATCTTTGAGTATGTGTTAGTATATTGTTGTATGATCAAAATGGAGCCAAATATGTAACTACATTGGTAGTTTGAAGTAGTTTGGATTGAAATCCATTTTAGGGCTCAACTGAGTTCCTAAGAATCAATAGATGAATTGTTAGTGTTTTTGATGTTTTGGGAGCTCTAAAATAGCTCAAATATGCTTATAAATGTTTTACCGATCGTTTGGGAGTAGTGGTAGTTGATGGGATTGATTTAGGAATTTTGGGTGTAAAACCCGTAGGGGAAAAAGTGCAGGTCTGTGAGCGACTCGGCAAGTCGCCTGAGGCGACTTGCAGAGTCAAATTTTTCTGTTCACAAAATTTGAGCGATTCGATGAGTCGATACTGAATGTCCAAAAAATTGATTTTTAGATATGGGGTCCTATGCTAACATCTATGACTACTAAAATACATCTAAGTTAAGTATTTAAAGGGTTCAAAAGTCTAATTTCAAATTCGGGCCTCATAGGGTCCCGAAACAAACCGATGCATTCGGTTTAGAACCCGAAACCTTGTTGGAGAGGTTTTTAGAGTTGTTTAGGGTATGGAAGCTTATGAGCAATATATTTATAATTGTTATAGGTGGTTGGATCGATCAGAGCCCACTGAAAACGACTTAACTTGAATTTGATCGTTTCGGTTCATTTTGGCGGACCGAAGCTTTATTGTGCAAATCACTGTGAGTTCTAGCATTAGTGTTACATAATGTGCATTGTTTATTGTTGATCACCTCGTTGAACACATTGTTGAACTAATCGTTGACATCTTGATAGTAGTTGCTTGTTGTTCTCGATTCTTTCATGTTGATTTGTTGGCCATATGTGAGGCACCTTGAGCCTCACTATACTTGTTAATCTTTCATTTGACCTCACCTGGATATCCATGAAACTGTTGGGCTAGCTCTAGGCCTAAATTGATCAATATGATGGACTAGCTCTAAGTCTAAATTGAGCAACACGTTGGACTAGCTCTAAGTCTAAATTGACCTCACCTGGATATCCATCCCCGCTTCGGCTCGTCTATGATGAGCACTCTAGTGGATCCCAAGATTTGATTTGGTTCCCCACCTTGACTCGGCTAGGCCGGGCGGTGACATTGGAACATAAAGCAATGTGAAACGTCGGGAATGCTAATAGTCCTCAGTGAAATGAAGTGCAATGATGTTATAGTTTAGAAAGCCAATAGCCCTCTGTGAGGTGAGACATCTTGTTGTGAATTTGAAGAAATCAATAATTGATGTGGGACACCGATAGTACTCAACGAGGATGAGGTGATCCTATTCTAATTTGGCATTGGCCATCATTGGCCTTTATATTTTGGTTGATAGGAAATACGTGTTGGATAGACATAATTATTGTGTAATTGTTATTTATGTTAATCTTAGAATTCACTAAACAGCTTTTGTTGTTTACCCCTAGTTGTTAACCTTTTTCAGGTTTTGAGCTATCAAGCGGGAAGTTCATATTCTTCTTTGTTGTCGAAGATTGTAGACTCGAGACTAACGGTAATGCTTTGGTTGTTTGTGATGGGTTTTTGGGTAGCCGACTTCCCGACCTTAACTATTTGTTCGCAGGATCACGACCTGTAACTATACGGAAATATCAGTCTTAAATTTATAAACTCTAATCTGACCAAATCGACCGATAAACTCTCGGGCAAGTGTACCCGATTGTATAACAATAAACTGGTAAGACGAGGATCGTCTCCACAGGGAACGGAAAATGCAATTTATACTAATTAAAATTACTCTAGCAAAAATAAAGTGGACAAAATGCAAACGAGTAAAAAGGGGGTTGTTTTTAGATTTTTGGATACCGTTGACACGACAAAGTAAACAAAATGACAATTAATAGTAAATAACGAAAAAAAGAATTAAACAACTACGAAATAACTAACTATGAGAATAGAATCAAATAACTAAAATGTATTTATCATTGAATCACTCCCCCTAGATTTGGTTCGTTTAAAAGTGTCATTGATTGATAGAGTTTTTAAGAAATTTCGAGCTAACATAGACCATCAACCCTACTAATCCGATTATAACCTAATCTATTCAAAACACGTTAACTTTCGTTATTGGTGAATTGAACTCAAACGTTTATCTGGTTAGAGAAGCAGTTTCAACTATCATAATTTCAGAATAATTAATTACCCTAACCGCATGCAACCGTCATAATTTCAGAACAAGCAAACGATAAGATAAAACTAATTACACGTGCAAGTCATAATTTCAGAACATTACACAATGTAATAGTAAACTACTCAATAATTATTAAGATAAATAATTCAAGGTTCACGACTAGGCATAAACAAAACTCAATCAATAATAAAAACTAAACCTAAATCTAGGGTTCGTTAATCAATGACAAATACAATAAACTTAGCCCATTACGAAACTAACAAGCAAACTAAAGAAAAGAACAAAAATTAAAATCATCTCACTTACAAAAAAACTTAAAACTCCAAAAGTTGTTTGTTGCTCACTGCTACCCACGAAAACCAAAAGAAGAGAAAAAAATAAAACATATTCTTTCCTTTTTTTTTTTGGCCGCCACTAGCAGAGAAGAATTTTGAATAGTGAAAGAAATATTAACTCTTGAATGTTGTTTCTGCTACGCCGTCCAACTCAAGCAAAAGAAACCAATTAATTTTCAGAATGTTTTTTCTCCTCTCTTGTTCTCGCCGCCACCCAAGACAAAAAGAAACCAAAAATAAAAATCATCCTACTCCTTCCTCCTCCGGCTCCTTTTTAAAATAAATAAATAAATAATAATAATAGATCCAACCGAAACCCTAATGGACTAAAAAAAGTGAAATATGGACTTCGGCCCGTTGGGTATTGGATATGGAGAGGCTCAAATATTGAACTTTCTTTGGACCTGCTTGCATGCTCTCATATTTTTTTTACTTTAAGCCCAAATAATCATCTTATTTTCTTGTCTCGTATCCAATTAAACCTGCAAATAAAAATGACAAGAAAATGAACTTTTAGCATCAAAAGTTATATGTTTAAGTGCATAAAAGAATGATATTGTTGTATAAATATATGAATAAATATGACAATATCAGTAACCTTGTAGACATTAATTGTTGTTAATCGAATGCATCACTTATGATGCACTAGTTGTAAAAGTTTTAATTCTACCATAATTCCGTAAGTATTATTGTACTAATTTTTATTAATTACACTTAAACATGGATTATTATTGTATGGGTGTTTTAGTTTGATTGTATGTCTTACTTTCAAACAAATGTTACAAATGAAAGAGTGTTACCAATGAAAGCAGATCTACAAGTGAAGAAATAACATTAAAAATGATAAATTTTTTCATTAATTTCTTCATAACAGAAACAATTACAACCTCAAAAGAAGCCATCACCACTACCCATTACATCAAAATAGGGACCATTACATCAAAAGAAGCCATTACAGCTAAAAAAAGTCTCAAAATACATACTTGACATCTACATAAAAGGCATCTACCTTTTACTTACATCATAGCTACATAAATGGAAAATGAAATCCAACTAACACACTACTAGAAAAAGAGGCTATTGCGACGGAACTTTGCGATGGAAAAAATCTGTCGTAAAAATTGATCACTTTGCAACGGATTTGCGTGGGATTTGCGACTGTCAGAAATATATTGCGACCGATAAACTCCGTCGCAAATAAATAATAATTTGTGACTGAATAGCGACGGAATAGCGAGTGGAAAAGATGTCCGTCGCAATATACATCGCAAATCCGATGGAGAATATTAATGATAGTAAAAATTTACAAAGGCTACGATAAATCCATCGCAAAGTTGACGTAAAATGTCACCGACGCAAACCCGTCGCAATAATGTTGATGCAAAACGGTCGCAAATCTTGGAAATTTGCGAGAGATTTACGACGGTCGCAAATCTTGAAAATTTGCGAGAGATTTACGACAGACTTTTGTTTGTTTTATCGTTATTTCAGATAAAAAAAAAGAAAAGATCCATACGCACATTCATTATGTAAATAAATATATAAAGCTTGAGTTTTAATAAGATATGTGTTTTCATATATGTGCCTATATATACGTTTTTGTACGTTAAACGTATTGGTCTAAATACGTATCAAAATTTGTAATTCGTGGTTCGTGAAAGTATACATATGCAAGTTGTGAGTTTTTTATTTTTAAAATTTTTTATTGTATAAAAATTCATATATTATTACGTGGTAATGAATATGCGTTAGTCTTGATGAGATACGATTTTATAAAAAAAAAGGAGTTTAAGTCTGTCACAAATCCGTCGCAAATCCTAAAAATTTGCGAGGGATTTGCGATGAACTTTTCCTTATTTTCGTTATTTTCGATTTAAAAAGAAAAAAAATACATACGAAGATCCATATTGTAAATGAATATACAAAACTTGAGTTGGGATAATAAATGTGCTTTTATATATGTATCTATAGATACGATCATGTACGTTTGTATTGTTGTTAGATACATAACAAGGTTTATAATTCGTTGCTCGCGAAGGAATACATATGCAAGTTGTGACTTTTTTATTTTTTAAAAATTTTTATGTGTATAAAGATGAATATATAAGTGTGTGGTAACGAGCATGTGTTATTTATAATGAGATACGATTTTCTAAAAACAAAAAAAAAAATATTAGGTCCGTCGCAAAGCGGTCGTAAATCTTGAAAATTTGCGAGGGATTTGCAACAGATTTTTTTTCGTTTTCGTTTTTTCGGGTTAAAAAACAAAAAATATATATATACGAACATTCATTATGTACATGAAAACATAAAACTTGAGTCGGGATAATATATGTGCTTTTATATATGTGTCTATAGATACGATCGTGAACGTTCGTATTTGTTGTTAGATATGTAACAAAGTTTATAATTCGTTGCTCGTGAAGGAATACATATGCAACTTGTGAGTTTTTATTTTTTAAAAAATTTTATGTTGATAAAAATTAATATATTAATGCGTTGTAAAGAGCATGTGTTATTTCTGACGAGATCCGATTTTCTAAGAACATAAATATATATAAGTCCATCGCAAAACGGTCGCAAATACTGAAAAATTGGGAGGGATTTACAACGGAATTTTGTTTGTTTTTGTTTTTTCAGGTTAAAAAGCAAAAAAAAATTTATACGAACATTCATTATGTACATGAGTACATAAAACTTGAGTTGGGTAAATAAACTAGTATATATGATACTAGTTTATGTCCCACGTATTACGTGAATAAAATTTATTTATATTCATTTATTATATATATAGATTAATTGTATTTATCTCTTATTTTATTTTATATTAAAAATAATAAAGTTGCATTTATCTATTTATGTTTACAGATATTAGAAAAAATTAATTGTATGTATATTTTATTTTATTTTATAGTAAAAATAATAATGTTATATTTATATTTTTTGGTGGAATTTATGGATAATAGAAAACTTAATTATATTTATATTTTTTGCATTTATTTATGTTTATAGATATTTGAAAAAACTAATTGTATTTATCTTTTATTTTTTTATATAAAAAATAATAATGTTGTATTTATCTTTAAAAATACTAATGTTGCATTTATTTATGTTTATAGATATTTGAAAAACCTAACTGTATTTATCTTTTATTTTATTTTATATTAAAAATAATAATGTTGTATTTATCTTTTTTGGTGAAATGTGGTAACGTCATGTGGCAAATTGTGTTCTCTTTTATTATATATAGAGATAAAGATTGTTTTGTTAAACCCTTAAATAAACTAATAAAATATTTGTTAATAGTATAATTAATTTTGAAAGGTTCTTGACTTCTTTCACTCCACGCCGCTACCAACCCTAATTGAAGGTCCTCTCTCCTCTCTGCCTCTCTCGACTCTGGCGGTCACTCCAACTCCTGTTTTCCGACGACTTCCATTCTCCGACTTCCAGCGACTCTCGTCCTTTGCTCTGGCCTCTAGTCCATTCTCCGAGTTCCAAATCGACTCCCGTCACGCCGTTCTCGGTTACTCTTCTCGGTGTGGCTACTGGACCGTTCGGCTACTCACATCTCTCTCCACGTACTCTCAAACTAGGTAAGATTTATTGTGTGTTGTTGCTTGTTGTTTAAATGGAAATATTTTATGTGGATATAATTGTATGTTGCTGCTCTGTGCTACTAGAGTACTCTCGGCTACTCACATTGGTTTGATTATTTTGCAGCCTAATTGTTTGTTTGTTTTTGTTATTTGCAATGAATATGTTTATATATTTTGATAAGTTTAATTACTTTAGTAATATTGTTGTTTTTAAGTGAGCATGTTTATATTAGGTTTGATTTCCAGTGGCAAAATTGTTTGACAAATTTGAAGACTGATTAGTTTAGTAAGTATAGTAATGAGTTTAATTTCTAGTGGGTATGTATATACTAATTGTTTAATAATTTTGTAGACTAAGTTTAATATGACAATTTTAACTGTAAAGTGTAACAATCTTCATTTAAAGGACATTTTTGGTCCCTGTGGTTTGATGGTTTACCCGGATTCAGTCCTTTAACCATAATAAGGTCAAATTTCATCCCTATTTTGCTAATTTTGTGCCTTTTTAGTCCCTCGTCTGTTAAACTTAACGGCACAACCGTTAAATTTGTAAGAATGACATTTTTACCCTTTTCATTGAGACGCTTTTAGTCCCTATGGTTTTATTATTTACCCATTTATAGTCCAACATTTATTTTTTTTTTTTATTTTATCTTTATAATTATATTATTTATAGATATACTTAATTCATTATAAACACACTTATTTTATTTATAAATATAGTTATGTTTTAATATTTTATTTACATTTACTATTTTTCGTATTTTATTTATGAAATTTAACTTTTATATTAATTTAAATATATATTTCTTTACTAATTTATTTAAAGTTCATCTTCTTTATTAATTTTAATTTTTATAATATTATTGTTGACATTTATATATGTAATTTTGTTAGTTGTGTTTAAGTAAATATAATATCGTCAATATTTTTCCTTTCCAAAGTCACTATTTCTTCAAGTATCTTCCAACCTAATCAATTATCAACACATAAATTATATTATATGTGCTGGATATATATATATATATATATATATATATATATATATATATATATATGTATGTATATATATATATATGTCTTGGATATATATATATATATATATATATATATATATATATATATATATGTTCAAGTGAGTACTACCTACTACACAGCGCACCCGAAGGTATCACTCGTAAAATTATTTTTTTGAAATTTTTTTTCACAAACATGTTTTAATTAACATTACACAGATAATATGTGAATTTCACGCAAATTCGAACACTCTAAGTGCATGAAATCACGCACCACATATATGCAAAATTATGTAAATGTGCGTTCACATCATTTTTTAGGAGCTAGAAGATGTGAATGTATGTGGAATTTCCATATAATCTTCATAATGTTAATTAAAACATGTTTATGAAATAATAAATTAAAAAAATATTTTAAAGGTGGTAGCTTCTGGTGCGCTGTATAAGTAGTGGTACTCCCTCGAACCATATTCTATATATATATATATATATATATATATATATATATATATATATATATATATATATATATATATATATATATATATATATATATATATGTGTGTGTGTGTGTGTGTGTGTGTGTGTGTATAAAATATTTTCAAGTATCTTCCAATGTCATAATTTCTTCAAGTATATTCACATATGTATATAATTTATGTGTCGATAATTGATTAGGTTGGAAGATATTTGAAGAAATAGTGACTTTGGAGAAGAAAAATATCGACGATATTATATCTACTTAAACACAACTAACAAAATTACATATATAAATGTCAACAATAATATTATAAAAATTAAAATTAATAAAGAAGATGAACTTTAAATAAATTAGTAAAGAAATATATATTTAAATTAAAATAAAAGTTAAATTTTAAATAAAATACGAACAATTGTAAATGTATACAAAATATTAAAACATAACTATATTTATAAATAAAATAAGTGTGTTTATAATGAATTAAGTATATCTATAAATAATATAATTATAAAGATAAAATTAAAAAAATAAATGTTGGACTATAAATGGGTAAACAATAAAACCATAGGGACTAAAAGCGTCTCAATGAAAAGGGTAAAAATGTCATTCTTACAAATTTAACGGTTGTGTCGTTAAGTTTAACGGACGAGGGACTAAAATGGCACAAAATTAGCAAAATAGGGATGAAATTTGACCTTATTATGGTTAAAGGACTGAATCCGGGTAAACCATCAAACCACAAGGACCAAAAATGTCATTTGCTCTAAATGTTTTTATATCAATTATTTTTGATGTGTTGTATGGGTTGTGATTTTTATTCATTTCTAGTTATTGTAGTTTTAATTTTGTAAATTGTTTTTGTTTAATTATACTCTTAAAGCCTTTTTTAGTAGTTGTTAAGATTATGATTTTTATTCAATTGTTATTGTAGTTAATAATTATGTCGTGGACTAAGGATCGACGATGGATGTATGAGTTGAAAAAGAGTGATGGATTTTTTAATTTGGATTATGGTGAAAACGTAGATAAGTTTATAAACTTTGTATGTTCTAACGAATCAGTTGTTGAAAGGAAGTTAACTAGTAATGGAAAGACATTGTTTCAAATCAAATGTCCTTGTACTAGATGCAAAAACATTCATATAGAGAAAGAGAAGTTGTTGAAAATCACTTGCTTTCAAGAGGGTTCATGCCTAATTATTATACATGGGATGCACACGGTGAAACCGTTATCATAGAGATGGGGCAGTCTTCTACTCCAATGGAAGATGATGAGGAGGACGAGGTTGATGGTTATAGACGCATGGTATTGGATAGCATGTATCCCACCAGTTTTGATCGAACATTGCAATCACAATCGGATTCAAATCCCAGGGAGGAACATGTACCAAATCCAAAGGCCAAGAGGTTCTATGATATGTTACAAGATGCTGATCAACCCTTGTGGGAGGGGTGTACAAATTGGTCAAAGTTACAGACTGCCACTACTTTGTTGAATTGGAAGTCACATTGTAATGTACCTATTTCTACATTTGATTACATACTTCCCATCTTTAAAAGTATGCTACCAAAAGGTAATTACCTCCCAAAGACCTTCTATGATACAAAGAAAATCTTGCGTGAACTTAGTCTCCCAAAAGAAAGGATTGATGCTTGCAAGAACCATTACATGTTGTTTTATAAGGCAGATTCACAATTAAGCCATTGCCGATGGTGTGGTGCATCTCGTTTTAAGACTGACCAAAAGAAGATTCCTAATTTGGTCTTGACCTACATGCCAATTGGACCTAGACTTCAAAAGTTGTATATGTCAAGAAAGACATCCAAAGAGATGACTTGACACTTTGATCACAACACAAAGGAGGGAAGCATGGTACACCCAAGTGATGGTAAGGCATGGAAGCATAGCTTGACTTTAGATATATAAAAGCTTTTCGAACCGATGTCGAGCCAATAACATTTTAATGACTTCTACTTTAATGTTACAGTGTGACGAAGTGGAGCTAGAAATTATAGAGATTAATAATGTTTTAATGACTTCTACTTTAATATTAAGTGTTAGTAATGTTTTAATGACTTCTACTTTAATTCACTCATTCAATTCATTATTAAATCATTGAGATTAATATTTTTTAATGCTATTTTGCAACTTGTGGTTTGATTGAAACTTATATTAAAAAAAAGTTTCTTACAAATTAATTGTTTTTCTATTGTAGAATGTTACGGTGTGACGAAGTGGAGCTAGAAAGAATGGAGCACCCAAAGGAATCATCCGAACAACCGTTAAACATTTGTTTTATAGTTTAATTTTAAAATTTGACATATTAAGTTGTAATAGATTATGATGTTTTGTATCGGAATGATTTGATTTAGAATTATAGAATATTGCTTTAACTACTTTAGAATATTGAGATTTTTATTCACAGGAAATTTGGTTAAATAGAAAACTGAAAAAACGGAAACATTTTGCCAATTTTTTGCGATGGATTTGCAACAGAAAAGACCACCAAATGATAGTAAATCTGCGATGGATCTGTGACCGAAGCCATCGCAAATTCGTTGCAAAAACTCCATCGCTAATCCGTCGCAAAGGTCGACCGACGCTAATCCGTCGCAAAGGTCGACCGAAGCTAATCCGTCGCAAAGATCGACCGAAGCTAATCCGTCGGAAAGGTCGACCGACGCTAATCCGTCGCAAAGGTGGACCGACGCTAATCCGTCGCATTATAACCCGACGCAAATCCGTCACAACTATCAGTCGCAAAGTCATCGCAAAGATATTTACGACGAGCCTTTTTGCGTCCGTCATATTCCTTCGCAAATCCGTCGCAAATAAGCTTTTGCGATGGATTTGCAACAGATTTTTCCGTCGCAAAAGGTCCTGATTGTAGTAGTGACAACCAACCACATCTTGAGCCTTGCAGCTTCTTTTTTAGCTTGAAACCACAGGAGTTCAACACTATTCTTTGCTCGCAAAAGACCAGGAATGATTTCGGTTGAACTTGGACACATTGTACGATCCACCCATCCAATGAAATTGCAGCTTGACTCCTATACAACAAGAAAAATATTTCAAACAACGACAGTTCCAAAACCTTACCACATGTAATATCTTACCACATCATGACAACTCCAAAACCAACGACTAGAATTACGAGAAGTTTATGAAGTTTGTATCGTTGCTACCATACCACATCTACACATCACCATTGTTGAGTTACTAGGGAAGACGATCGACAGTGAGCAGAGCGAGAGAGACGAGAAACTTGTTGAAAGAAGAAGACAAGTAAGGTTTATATTAGATATTCACCTGAAATGACAGAAATGCCCTTACTCTCAAATGAAAATATGGACGGAGGCTAATGAAAGAGACCAAAAATGTTAAAGGTTTTGGATTTTAGGACTGTTGGCGTAAAAAAAACTTTGAGGGAAAAAGAGCAAAACCCCTAAACCACAGGGACCATTTGTGTAATTTAGTCTAATAATAATAATAGAAATTTAAAAATTAAAAGCATATTAAAAAAATTTCATAAATGTTCACTGTATAGGTAAAAAGACGAAATTACTCATCATATTTAATTTTTATTTAACGGCAGTTAGTTTGAGGGACTTATTTGTAACAACTTTTTATTTTTTAGGACTATCAATGTACTTACTTTGAGCTAGAGACCATTTCCATAACCAGAGCCAAACACAACTGGGACGATTTATGTAATTTACTCTAGTTTATAATATTGTTAATAGTTATTAAAGATTGAGAACTAGATCTCTGCAACCATGTGGTTCTTATATATTCTTATGCGAATGATGGTGGCGATGGTGATAGTCGGTGAACGAGAGGGCTTCAAGGGAAATCAAATCATGAATCTCTGAAAACCAAATCAAAAACCCCCAAACCCAAATTTGTTCATCTCGTTCTGTCCATGTTCATCTCATTGAACAGCGAACATATCGACTATGAAGTGATACTCTTCATTGGTTCATGAAAATATCGACAAGAGTCGTAAAATAGGAGTGTGTGGTGGTGACGGGGAATGTTCATGCTATCGTCGAGAGAGGATGGTTTAACGTCGAACCATCAATTACGTTTTGCTTCATCTTCAATTATTTAAGTTTTATAATATAATTGACTGGATACAAGATTTAAACCTGTATAATTTAAGTTTTATGATGGTTTATCTTTAATTTTTCTTCATATTTTAATTACCTATTTTATAACTATGGTACAGAGCAATAAAAATTAACGAGATGATCTGCTTTTATAAATTTTGTTCCTAAGACGTTTTTTACTTAAAAAATCGAAATGATAAAAATGATAAACCAAAACCTGATATAATTGATTATTTAAGTACGTAGATTCCATAAGAGATTTAGTATAAGAACAAACATCCCTTTGACCAAATTGAAAAAAAAATAGTTTTTATCAACGTAAACTTTAAACTAAAAATTGACGTCATTTTCTTAACCTGAAAAATACGTTAACCGTAGTGAGTTTAAAGTTTTAACAAGAATAAAAATAACATGAACATTACGAGACCAACGTAATAAAACCGTAAATAAGTTACAACATTTTTTTGTTTTTTAAAGTATAAGGATGATAAATGTAAGTTAGCTAAAACTCTAGTGTAATTATTGTAAATATTTATTTACTTATTACAATCATCACTAATAAAGAACAATAATAATAAATATATATATATAGTGAAGTAGCCGGGGTATGGCAGCGGATGAAATTGAAGGACGGTGGTGGTGGCGCCATGGCGGGGAAGCGGCGATGGAGTTGGCTTGTAATTGCAGTTTTGGGCCTTGTTTTGCTCTCGATGCTTGTGCCTCTTGCTTTCTTGCTTGGTCTCCATAACGGATTTCATAGTGTTGCTCATACCGGTTAGTCTCCCTTTTTCTGCCCTAGATTCGTTAAGTGGATCGATTAGATCTGTTATTTCTAGTTAATTTTCGCATTCGTTCATTTCGTTGATTGTTCATGTTATCTCTTATCCAAATCTGAAGGAAATCGCTTGATTAGTTAGTGTCATTGCTGGATAATTTGGATCGAGTGTAGGGATTTTAGTTCAATTGCTATTGGCTATACTACCTGATGTTATGTATACTTAATTTAGATCCTTTCATGAAAAGATCTACATCTTTTTATACTATTCTAAGCATGATGACTGCATTATAGATCATGGTTTCACCCCTATCCTTTTTCACTCTTAGATCTATATTCTTAGTTCTCATTTTACTCTCTCTCTCTCTCTCTCTCACACACACACACACACACTTCCTTGTGTTATATGTTTGAACTTGAGAGAAATTTAGGTTGGTTAGATTTATGTTCCACTACCGATAATACCCATGTCAGATCTGTAATATTTCCAGCGTGGACACCCTATTTGGATATGTGATTTAACTCGTAAATCTGCATTTGACAATGGATACCAACTTACTGACATAATTTGGATGTGCTTTTCACAGGGTATGTTAATGAGCAAAGGAGTTCTGCTTCATCAAGAAAGGATGCAGCTTTAGATTCACCATTAACAAAAGTAATGTCAATTTTTACATTCGTTAAAGTGCTTTTTACTGAATTAAATATAGTTATCTTATGCTTATTGTTTTACCACCCACATAAAGAAGGATCCCAATAGGACAAACAAACAATGCATCATTCCTGGTACTCGTTATATGGTTTCAAATTTTCAGTTGACTCAGTGTGGTCTTAGACTTGGTGATTTCCAAAAAGTAAGCTCATATAATTTTGCGTACCCTAATACCATATATATTTGCAGGGAGGGATATCAACACACGTCGATGGACTTTTGAGAAATCTTGAACCGACTCTTCCAAAGGTTCATTGCATACTGCTTTGATGGTTAATACTCAACTTTTGTACTATTAGTATTAGACTGTTGGCAATACACATATGCCTGTCTTGTGGATATTAAATGGTAGAAATTTTGTTAAATTTTAGTTGTTACGGAACCCATTATAAGAGTGAAAAACGACATTCTACTTTGAAAATATAAAAGTATGTTAAATTTTCTGAGCAAATTAGATATGTCACCCAAGTTCTAGGCCTAAGAGCTTGGATGTATTGCTAAGCGCCTTAGCATGGTTGTATAAGATGGCAAGGCATTACCCAAGAGACTGTCATTAGCATTTGAATTCTAAGACATTATGTCTAATCCTATCATATAACTACATCTCTTTAACGTTATTACTCTAGATGCTTGTTGGTTAACATTTCTAATGAAATACCAAATAAAATTCCAACTAGGACTATTTAGCTATTTCTGTTGGTTCGTATGCCTTGTGTTTGTTTGTGTGCCTTTACATGAAATTGGGTTTTCTATTCTCCATACGGTGGCGATTACATCAAGACTTATAACTATGAAAATTGGAAGATGATGCCTGTATAATTTATGTTCTTATGTAATGGATCTTCTTGCTATTGGCTTTGTACAGTGCGGGGGTTTCAACATCCCTGTGGCTTTAATATGGTTGGTAGATCATCTTTTGCTGCTTATATCTGCTCCTTTTCAGGACTAGTTTTTTAGTTAAATGTTAATGCTGTAGTTTAAGCCTTAAGTTCTTGATTCCCTCAACCAATCCTTTTTTACCGTCTTTTTGCCTTCCCTGTGATTGATTTGTAAGCATAAGAACAAGATAATATTCAAGGAATCTGGATGATTAACCTGTTTACTCACTGTCATGCACATTTTTGTCAGGATTTTATAAGGAACTCTGTCAAGGAAGCTGAGAACAAAACTGGTACATCTTTACGCTTAGAATGTCTTATTCTAAATCATTTTAGCCATTCAAATCAAGTTGGTTCTTCAAGCATTTCAGCCACCATAGGACCAAGATGTTCACTGCCCTTGTTGCCTGTTTAAGAGTTCTTTTTCATCTTTAAATAATTGCAGGTATTGTCGTGCCTACACAAGTATATAAGCCACCTCCAAAGAGAACTGTATGCATATCTTTTATAGAATTTTTAAGGGTTATCATAGTGCTATTTGAATTTTTGTTGAATGTGTAATTGTGTATATTTTTATTTAATTCTATTATGCAGAATGTTGGAGTCAGTTCTACAGTTGAAGTTTCTAAAACTCTCCAAGGCATTGGTGAGAATGAAAAACTGTGCGAATTGAAATTTGGGAGCTATTGCTTATGGCGTCATGAACATAGGGAAAAAATGAAAGATTTTCTAGTGAAGAAAATGAAGGACCAGCTCTATGTGGCTCGAGCTTACTATCCCAGTATTGCAAAGCTTCCAGACCTCGACCAATTCTCTCATGAAATGAAGCAAAATATTCAAGAGTTTGAGCGTATTCTAAGTGAAAGTTCCTCTGATACAGAACTTCCACCCCAGTAAGTTTAGTCACATTCTGGCTTCAAGAATATATATACTGTTCCCTTTTATGCTACGTTTTTTTTTGTCACTAAACACTGTTTGGTCCTTATATTAATGTTCTGAATCTATACATCTATACTCCAAGTCTCCCATGCGTACATAATAGAAAATGATGTCTTTTCATGCACTCTGTGAACTGAGATGTTGATCAACTTATGGTCTCTGCGTGAAAGGCATGCCATCTTTTTTTCTTTACATGGATGAAAAGCTCGTGGAACCTAAAAACCACTGTCTTGAATATCTACAACCATGGCTCAGTAACGAAAAATGTATCTGTCACCCTTGGCGTATCACCTTTGATGCATCAATAGTAAATGTCACTGAATTTTAGAATGGTGGAAGATTCTTTTGATGAGTTAAATTGGTGTATAATCTTTGATGCTTTAAGCCTTTAACTGGTTAAATGTTAAACATGCAAAAAATTAGATTGCATGGAATGAGTAGGTGGAAACCTGATGTGCCAACAAGGTAAAGCCAAAAAATAAGCATGTACTAGCAAAATTACAAAAGTTGGGTAGCAGTATTCTTAAAGCATGACGTGTCAACCACTCGAACAACCTTTGGTACCACATAGGCTATCATGTAATGGACTAATGACAAAAAAGGAATGGGAAAACACAGAAATATTATTCGAATGCTCCCTTCTTCATCCCTTTGATATTCTATCTCCCTCTAAATAATAGTAGGGATGCAAATCAGAACACATCCACATGAAGCAGCCCTCACCAAACTAGTTGAATGTTAAATTTCTTATATGCTACCACTCTATAAAACGCAAGGATCCTTAACTAGATTGCTTAGGATATGATTCCGTCGATGATCAACCCACACACAACATACGAAGCTATGGGTCGAGATGATGGTAAATTTAGCTCCTGTGGAGAAACTTGAGTGATCTCCTTTGGTATACATGCCATTTCTATACATCCGGTTTTTCAGTTCCATAATTACTGTTTTCCGGTGACATTTTTTTTTGCTGATTTGGTGTAAGTAACACCAACTGGAAAATTCTCCTTTGATGTTTTTGTAGTTTGGTAATTTGAAACTTGTCAGTGTCCCAGATATATTTTTATTAGGATTTGTTTCAAGTATTGGGGAAAAAAGTATCAATCTTGTCATAGAATCTTGTATTGCCACAATATGTATATTTTAAAATGCTGGCTGCTTGGGTGCAAAATTTTAAGACCTAGTGACCTACCTTTGATCATTTTGGAATACTGCCAACGACAGAAAGCTCTTGAATAATCAGAAACTCTTACCTAATTGTTACTCATCTGCTTATTGCAAGCTTATTTATAAGTTTAGTGGATCAATCAGTATTTGTGCCTTACCCATGCGGGCCATGCCATTAGAACATTGGTCCCGTACTTTGTGGTCTTGTATCTTCAGTGGAGTAATCTGTGGTTCATATTGTCAATATTGGAGAGAAGGAACAACTAGGGGTATGACATAATCCATGGCTCGTTACCATGCCTTCATGAGTAGCAACCTTGTCTTGTGGAAATGACAGTTGATCACCAATCTATTCAACTTGTTTGTACTTGGACTCTGTGCCTCTATTAAAACCTCAATGCGAGAATAAAAAATGACATATATATACCAAACACATATTTTTGAGTAGTTGAGCATTGTATTTATATGTTTTAAATTTCATAGCTGCTAAAGATAAAATGGTGGGTGTTGGGTCAGGGTTGAAAAGAAGCTGCAGAAGATGGAAAGTACAATTACCAAAGCAAAATCAGCTACAGTGGACTGTAACAATGTTGATAAAAAATTAAGACAGCTAGTTGATCTAACAGAAGATGAAGCCAACTTTCATATGAAGCAGAGTGCTTTTCTTTACCAACTTGCAGTTCAAACAACACCAAAGAGTCTCCATTGTCTCACGATGCGACTAACTGTCGAGTATTTTAAAACTTCACCCGTGGATGCTGTTCAGGCAGAGACTTCAAATCCAGAGCTGCTTCACTATGTTATATTTTCCAACAATGTGCTTGCTTCGTCTGTAGTAATTAATTCGACTGTTACGCATGCGAGAGTATGTTCTTGTATCACTACACACACAGATATATATATATATATATATATATATATATATATATATATATATATATATATGTGTGTGTGTGTATGTGTGTGTGTGTGTGTGTGTGTGTGTATATATATATATATATAGTGCATTTTTATTTATTGGGGAATATGTAAAAACCAAAATTTTCATTAAAAAACCCCATCACAAGACTTTATTGCATCTTAGTTAAAAATTTTACATCATAAATTCAAAAATTATAACCATGGTAAAAATTCTTTTTTGCAACATGTGATGTAAAAATTATTACCATGATGCAAAAATCAAGCATGCAAAATTTATGACTCGAGATGCAAAAAAATTGTCTTGTGATGCGAGTTTTTATGATATTTTATGGTTTTTACATGAAACTCACCCTATATATATATAGTTTCAGTTCTTTCTATAACATTTTCATCTGTAATTTTTCCAGGCGAGTAGGAAGCAGGTGTTTCATGTCTTGACGGACAAGCAGAGTTTCTTTTCCATGAAGATGTGGTTCTTTACTAATACTTACAAGGATGCTACAGTTCAAGTGTTGAACATTGAAGATCTCGACTTAGATAGAGCTATATATTCTCATTTGTCAGTGCCCCAAGAATTACGTATCTCTTTCCTCGGTAGTGGTGGTGATAAAGTATCTAGTACAGAAAGTAGAACAGAATATATCTCGGTGTTTTCTCATTTGCATTTCGCCCTTCCAAAGATATTCCCAACTTTGAAGAAAATTGTTGTTCTTGATGATGATATTGTTGTCCAGCGTGATCTGTCAGCCTTGTGGAGTCTTGACATGGATGGGAAAGTCATCGGTGCATTGCAGTCGTGCAAGGTGAGACTGGGTGCACTTAAAAGTTATTTGAGAAAGGGAAATTACGATGCTGACTCTTGTATTTGGATGTCCGGGTTAAACATTATTGATTTGGTTGGGTGGAGGGAACGAGACGTCACTAGAACGTATGAAAGCTTGGTGCATCAGGTGAGAGGCTTAAGCTTTGTGTTTTTGTTTGTATATTTAAGGGTCAATTGCTAAAATTAACAATAACTTTTTGCCTTTTAATCACTTATAGTAACAATATTTATTTTTATCATCAATAACATCAACTTTTGTATCTTTTATATTTAGGGCTAATTGCTAAAAGGGAAAATCATGTAAAAAACCAACGCACTTTCAGTATTTTTTGAATAAGCCATTGTACCAAAAATGTTTTCACAAAAGTCCCTCAACCTAAAAATGTTTTCGTAAAAATCACTACACATAAAATGTTTGTATATAAGTCCTTTAACTTAACAAAATCTTATGAAAAACTTGTGAAACTTAAAAAATCCCATAAAACAACACAATTCGTAAAAAATTTCAAGTTGAAGGACTTTTATGGAAACGTTTTTGGTACAGTGACTTAATCGAAAAATACCAAAAGTACGTTGGTTTTTTGTTTAATTTTCCCTTGCTAAAAGTAGAAACAACTTTGTGCATTTTTAGCATTTATAGCGACATTATTTGTTTTTTATCATTAATAGCATCAACTTTTACATTTTTCTTAATCATTTATAGCAAAACTTAAAAAAGTTGTTGCTATAAATGATAAAAAGAATACAAAAGTTATTGCTATTAAGGATACAAAATACAAAAGTTGATATTATTGATACGAAAAAAATACTAAAGTTGATATTATTAGTGACAAAAAATAAATAATGTTGCTATAAATGATAAAAAGTCAAAAGGTTGTTACTATTTTTAGTAATTTACCCTTTATAACTAATAGCATCAACTTTTATATTTTGTATCATTAATAACTTTTTGTATTTTTTTTAAATCATTTATAGTAACAACCTCTTTATAACCTTTTGCTATAAATGGTAAAAAATATAAAAGTTAATGTTATTAATTGTTGCCATAAATACTAAAAAAGCAAAAATTTATGCTATAATTTGATCCAAGGACATGTTTCGACAATCACTTTTTTTTTGTTTGGATGAAAACAGAAGGAAAAGAGAGAGGACGAAACAAGCACTACACTAGGAGCAACGATGCTCGCCTTACAAGGGTTACTCGTTGCTCTTGATGACACATGGGTGTTGTCTGGATTGGGTCATAACTACGGTATTAGTAACGAAGCTATCAACAAAGCGGCTGTATTACACTTCAACGGCAACATGAAACCCTGGCTTGAGCTGGGTATCCCGAGCTATAAAGTACACTGGAGAAAGTTTCTGAACCGTGAAAATCGTTTCTTGAGTGATTGCAATGTGAACCCGTAATTACAAAAGAAAAAAGAAACTATAATCGCTGGACCTGATTTCCATGTGACGATGATCTCCATCTGTCCATAATCAAGACAAGTAAGTAATCAACCGCCTGTGCTATATGCATTCGTTCGCTTTCTGATGGGATCCTCGACAAACAACTTTCTACTTTTTAGGTTAGGCAATTTGATTCTCCTGATTTTTGTTTTATAATATTTATTTGGGTAGAGTCTGTGTGTAGTATTCATGGCATTAGGGATGTGGTGAGAGCAAGGGATAGCAAAATAATTTGATTACTTTTTAGAAGGGGAGCTCTGATATACCATTTAGCTTTCGGCCTCGTCGGGCTTTTGGGTATCGAGTGCTTTGTTGTAAGTACACTTGAGCGTAAGCCACTCGAAACTATAAAACAAATGTCATATAATATCATTAAACTTTTCATCGTAGTCTCGCATCAGATTTTAAACTTGTTTTGCTCTTATTTCATAGGGTTTATTATGAAAAAGAACCAACATGTTTTCATGGTTTTTGTGTTTTCGTTCATGCATGCTTTTTTCTTTTTCAGGAAAGACCTCAAGTTAAAATTTTCTGTTTGGTTTATTGAAATTTGGCTATCAGTTTTTTAGTTAGTTTAGTGAAATTTGGCTATCAGAACCTGATTTTTCAGTTTTTAAAAACCTGCTTTACCAATTATAATCGGGCTCTAATAGTCAAATTTTACAAAACCAAACAGGGCCCTGAAGGCGCCCAAAGGGGCGATCGTCCAGAGCCCAAATTTTCATAGGGCTCATAATTTCATAAGTTCTCAACGTAAATAATATAAAGTTGATTTGTTTAACTTATGGACGGAAAGAAAACAAAAAGTATGTTTGTACACGTAAACGTGTGTATATGTGTGTGTGTTTATGTATGTGTAGGACCCTTTTATACGTTTTCGTCCGGGGCCTTAAAAATCAACGGAACAGCCTTGAAACCAAGGAAAAAAAATAACTTGAGGACTTTTCTACAGAAAAATAACACGGAGGGACGAAAACGCAAAATCTATGAAAAATGTTGGTTTTTTTTTTTAATTTCATAATAAACCCTATTTCATAATTATGAGGACAGTCTAATTTGGTTAATTATTTGCTTGTGATTAGTTACACTAGTTAAAGTTTGGTGTTTGATTGAATGATTTCATCAAGTGACATGAATTTAAAGATAGAAATCAGATAAAATTACACCTTTTGTTCTTGTGGTTGTCGAAATTACGAATTTAGGTCCTAACCATTTGAGTTACATGTTGCATCATTTTAGCTATGGGTGAGTAAAAAACCACAAAATCAAACCGAAGAAAACCAAAATTTGAACTGAAAAAAACCAAACTGCAAAAGAAAACCTATAGGTTTGGTTTTTTGTTTTAAAAATCCTGAAGTTCATATACACATTGCTTTCGTTGTAACATTTACCAAATGCCTTTAGTTGATTGCAATTTGCAAAGTTAACAATTACGAGAGAAAAAAATGCAACTTCTGTTTTGGGTATTTCTATTTTACGCAAAAATATCATAAATTCGTATTGAATCATACTAGCTTCGTTACTGACTTGATACTGAACTGCTCACCATCTGAACATTCTCTAGCTGGCAAAACAAGTTTTACCACCCAAAAAAAATTAAAT
>JAANYP010009493.1:0-48401 GCA_020465985.1 Centrapalus pauciflorus | reverse complement strand
TTAGAATGAATTTGCCCCGAGCAGTATTCCCATACGTAATACCGTGAGTTGAATATATATGCACCCGCCGTTAGCTAAACCACTAACCCGAGTGGGGGTCATGACTCCCAATAGATCTATCCACAATATATTCGCGCTTGCAAACAAATGCAACTAACGATTGCATGATATAAGGGCGGAAATCACATATGTAATACATAATAGAATCGAGAAGTTTTTGTGTCCATATTAAAATGAAGCATGTATTTCATCCCAAAACATAATGTGAAAAATGGGACTATGAAGACTCACCTTGTTGGTTTTTGATGATGTTTTTGGATCTGAGTTAAGCACTTGTTCGAATGGTTGAGACTCGTCCTAATATTTTTACGAGTTCGGGTCAATATCATCATAATACGTGTTTGAATATTTTATGTACTTGGGGGTGATGTATATAAATAATTTCGTAGGATTTCATATGTTGATACTGATTTGTAGTTACGTTCAAGTAATTTATTTAAAATTATAATTTGTTGTATAAATTCCGATTTACAAAAATAATGACTTTAAGTAGTTTATTTCCAAGGATATTTTGGTGCATGCATGCATGCATACGTACATATGTATTTATATATATATACGAAAATGCATACATATATGTACGAGCATGTGCATCATTACGAAAGGGTATTCATACATTTTGCATGGAAAAATTTCACGAGTATTATGAAAACCGAGTTGTAAATGAAGAGTATTACATTTTAGTAAATGTATTTGATTTTTCATGTTTTATAAAATTTTAAGGTGAAAATAACGTAAATAAGAAAAACTTACAAAAGTTTGAAGAACACTTGAACTTCTCGGCCGATTTTGTTTTGAGAGAGAATATGTGTGTTGGTGTGTTTTTGTGAAATGGGTTTGTCTTCTATTTATAGAAGAAAAAGGGTTATTAAAATAAAGATAAAGTAATTTAAAATTTTAGTGAAATAATGAAAAGTAAAAAGGTGTTTCGGTTGAGTGTTGGACAAAAAGGTGTGGCCGATTTCATAATTGTTTGTTGCATGTTGTTTATTAATATAATAATACAAAAGTACAAGCTAGTTGTCCTTTAAAGGACAACTTACTTTTTAGAGTGATAAGTAGTATGGCTTTTCAATTATTTTATTAATAAAGTACAAAAAGCATGCACGAAAAAGGTGGCAGCATTTATTATTACTGTATATATATATACGTACTTAGAAAATTTTTCTGGAATGTTAAACTCGATTCAAGTGTGAATCGAGTTTGTTGTTGTGTCAATCGAGTTTTATAACATAATGCCCGAGTTTTGTCACCCTTTGATCGAGTTTTATGCCTTTGTCATTCGAGTTTCATATAGCTATGGTCGAGTTTTATACAACATTGCCCGAGTTTCTTGCTTCTTTAATCGAGTTTCTTTGTTTAACTGTTCGAGTTTTATGTAGTTTTATTCAAGTTTTATGTTTCTTTATTCGAGTTTCATCCCTTAGAAATCGAGATTTGTATCTTCATCATTCAAGTTTTATACAGCATCATCCGAGAAAATCCTTTCTTTATTCGAGTTTCATCAAACTGTCATTCGAGTTTAGGTCTTCACTTAATCGAGTTTCATTATATCATTATTCGAGTTTATTACTTCTTTCATCGAGATTCATACAACACCATTCGATTTTATTGATTATATGATTCGAGATTCATATAACTTCATTCGAGTTTATTACTTCATTATCCGAGTTTTATATTTAGTTTAATTTTGAGTTTCATACCTTATATTTTTAGGCCAGTTGTTACAGTCTCCCCCTGTTGAGGGAATTTCTTCCCGAAATTAGCTCGTGTTATCCTCTGCTTGGACTTTTGAGAACAGCTGGGGGTACTTCTTTCGGAATTGATCTTCGCGTTCCCAAGTAATCTCAGGACCTCGTTTAGAGTTCCATCGGACCTTTATTATTGGAATTCGACTGTGCTTCAGTTTCTTGACTTCTCGGTCCATTATTTCCACCGGTTGCTCAATGAAATTCAACTTATCGTCTATCTCCAGCTCGTCCATGGGTATCACGAGTGATTCATCCGCCAGACATTTCCTAAGATTGGATACGTGGAAGGTATTATGAACGTTACTAAGCTCTGGGGGTAGATCGAGTCGGTAAGCTACCGGGCCAATTCTTCTGGTGATTTTGAATGGTCCGATATAACGAGGATTGAGTTTTCCTCGTTTTCCAAAACGGATTATGTCTTTCCAAGGCGAGACTTTCAGCATCACTTGATCTCCCTCTTGGAATTCCAAATCCTTCCGTCGGATGTCTGCATAACTCTTCTGTCGATCCCGCGCAATCTTCAATCGGTTCCGAATCTGGGCTATCTTCTCTGTAGTTTCCTGGATGATCTCAGGTCCAGTAATCTGACTATCCCCTACTTCAGCCCAACAAAGAGGTGATCGACACTTTCGTCCATAGAGTGCTTCGAATGGGGCGGTCTTAATGCTCGAGTGATAACTGTTGTTATAAGAAAACTCGACTAATGGCAGGTGTCTGTCCCAACTTTTTCCAAAGTCGATGACACATGCCCTTAGCATATCTTCCAATGTTTGAATCGTTCTTTCACTCTGACCGTCCGTTTGCGGGTGATAGGCTGTACTCATATCCAGACGCGTTCCTAGTGCTTCTTGCAATGATTGCCAGAACCTTGACGTAAATCGGCTGTCTCTGTCTGATATAATGGATACTGGCCCCCCATGCCTTGAGACGACCTCCTTAAGATAGGTTCGTGTTAACTTATCCATCTTGTCAGTCTCCTTGATTGGCAGGAAGTGTGCGGTCTTGGTCAGCCGATCCACGATCACCCAGATGGTGTCATAACCTCCAGAAGTCTTTGGCAACTTGGTGATAAAATCCATGGTGATATTTTCCCACTTCCATTGGGGTATCTCTGGCTGGACTAGCAATCCTGACGGCCTTTGATGCTCAGCCTTAACTTTTAAACATGTTAAGCACTTGCTGACATAAGTAGCAATGTCAGCCTTCATGTTTGGCCACCAGTATGATCCCTTCAAGTCGCGATACATCTTGTCCGACCCTGGATGAATAGCATATCTTGTTTTGTGCCCTTCATCCATGACCAGTTTCCTTACGCCTCCAAATTTCGGTAACCAAATTCTGCCCATGAAGTATCGACCTCCATCTGACTTAATTTCAAACTGCTTATCCATGCCTCTCAATGCTTCATTCAGCAGATTATCCTCCTTGAATGCCTCTTCTTGTGCCTCTCGGACTTGAGAGTTTAGGTTTGACTGTATAGTCATGACCAAAGCTCGGACTCTCAATGGCTTAACCCATTCCTTTCGGCTTAGGGCGTCAGCTACGACATTTGCTTTTCCTGGATGATAGCGAATCTCGCAGTCATAGTCGCTAAGAAGTTCCACACAACGTCGTTGCCTCATATTTAACTCTTTCTGATTCAGAATATGTTGGAGGCTTTTATGGTCCGTGAACACCGTGCACTTGGTTCCATACAAATAGTGCCTCCATATTTTGAGAGCAAACACCACTGCTCCCAGTTCCAGGTCATGAGTCGTATAGTTTATCTCGTGAATCTTGAGCTGTCGTGATGCATAGGCGATGACCTTGTCCCTTTGCATGAGCACACAACCTAGTCCGTTGTGCGAGGCATCACAGTAGACTACAAAATTTTCAGTCCCTTTGGGTAGGGACAGAATTGGTGCACTACACAACCTCTGCTTAAGCAGCTGAAACGCCTTTTCCTGCTCTTCACCCCAGACGTATTTCACATCCTTACGGGTCAACTCCGTTAAGGAACCTGCTATCTTCGAGAAGTTCTCAATGAATCGCCTATAATAACCGGCAAGTCCTAGGAATTGGCGGACTTCTGTGGGGGTTCTATGGATTGCCCAGTTCTTTATGGCCTCGATCTTTGATGGGTCAACCTGAATTCCCTGACTGTTGATCACATGCCCAAGGAATTTTACTTCTCGCAACCAAAATTCACATTTTGAAAATTTGGCGTATAGCTGCTCTTTCTCTAACAACTCCTAGATCAACTTGAGATGTTGTTCATGCTCTTCTTTACTTCTGGAATAGATTAGGATATCGTCTATGAACACTATTACAAATTTATCCAGATATGGTTTACACACCCGATTCATGAGGTCCATAAATACGGCTGGTGCGTTGGTTAAACCGAATGGCATCACCTGGAATTCGTAATGTCCATAACGAGTTCTGAATTCCGTCTTGGGGATATCTTCTTCCCGAACTTTTACTTGATGATAACCGGAGCGCAGATCAATCTTTGAGTAGAAGCTAGATCCCTGTAGCTGGTCGAACAGGTCATCAATCCTAGGGAGAGGGTAGCGGTTCTTTACCGTTAACTTGTTTAGCTCTCGGTAGTCTATGCACATTCGGAAGGATCTGTCTTTCTTTTTAACGAACAAAACCGGAGCTCCCCAAGGTGAGGAACTTGGTCGAATGAATCCTTTATCCATCAATTCTTGCAATTGACTGGATAGTTCTTGCATCTCAGAAGGTGCGAGCCTATATGGGGCTCTTGCGACCGGTGCAGCTCCTGGCACTAAGTCGATTTGAAATTCTACTTGCCTAGCTGGAGGAAGCCCAGGCAAGTCTTTCGGGAATACCTTCGGGTAGTCACGTACTACTGGAATATCTTCAAGTCGTTTTTCCTTCGACTCTTTTTCTACGATCTGGACCAGCACTGCATGACAACCCTTCCTAAGACATTTTAATGTTCTTAGGCCGGATATGACATTCAATTGTCGGTTCTTCTTTTCCCCTTGGATCGTGAGGACTTTCTTCTTACTGAGTGGTATTCGCACCACTTTCTTACCACACAAAATCTCCGCCTGGTTATGTGACAACCAGTCCATACCAATCACCACATCAAAACTTCCGAGTTCTATAGGCATTAAGTCTATCTTAAAGGAGTGATCTGCTAGCTTTAGTGTGCATTCCTTAATGATACTACTTGCCTTTATTATTTTGCCATTCGCCAGTTCTATTGTATATGAGTTGTCTAAGGGAAGAGTAGTAGCATTCAACTGCTGGCTAAATTTATCAGATATAAAGCTCCTATCAGCCCCAGTATCAAAGAGTACGTAAGCGTAAATATCGTTTAGGAGAAACGTACCTGATACCACGTGGGGGTCCTGACGAGCGTCTCCCGCTCCCAACACAAATGCTCTCCCTTGAGCTCCTCCTTCGTTCCTCAATTTCGGACACTCACTCTTGATGTGTCCAGTTGCGCCACACTCGAAACAGCCCCTCGGGTTGCTACCACTGGCACCCGGGGCTCCGGATCTACAATCTTTGGCCATATGGCCCAAACGTTTACATTTTCCGCATTGGGTTGGACAGGGGCCAGGGTTGTGGTGGAAGGTGTATTTGGTGAAAAAAGGCTTGGTACCGGTATAGCCTCTCCTTGACTCAACTCCTGCTACATAGGCTTTAACGGTCTCGGGCTTCTTGGACTGTGAACCCGTGTTCTTTCCGGTCTTTTCTTCCCACTTTCTCTTGTTTTCCCCGGCCTTGGCTTCGTTCCTCCGGGATACTTGGTCCATAAGATTGTTGGCCATTCTGATGGCGTCCTGTATGGTGGATGGGTTGGAGGCTGTAACGTTTCCTTGTATTTGAGGAGCGAGTCCCCAAATATAGCGTTCAATCTTCTTGTATTCCGGAGTTACCATTTGCGGACATAGATTACTTAGTTCATGGAATCGGTTGGTACATCCTGCAACGTCCGTTCCTTTCATTGATAGATTCCAGAACTCCGATTCCATTTTCTGGAGTTCGTTTCTCGGACAGTACTCGTCCGTCATCATCTGTTTCAACGTGGACCACGTGAGCTGGTAGGCTTCGTCAATACCTACAGACTGGACGTAGGAATTCCACCATGTGAGCGCGCTATCTTGCAAGGTGTGAGAAGCAAATTTCACCTTGTCTCCTTCAGCGCACCCGCTGACACGATATACGGATTCTAACTTTTCAAACCAACGGATCAAACCGACTGCTCCTTCGGTTCCATTGAAATACCGGGGTTTGCAACTTAAAAACCCTTTAATCCCACAACCTTTCGTGTGAGTTTCAGCTCCTCCTGTGGTGCGACTGGCACCACCATCCCCATTGGCTGTGCTATTCCGGTTTGCCTCGTAGGTAGCTATGGCAGCAGCCACCCTTTGTGCAACAAGCTCTTCAATGTCAGCTGCATTCATTGCTCGTTTTGGCGGCATTATCTTGAAGTTTAAAGAAAATCGTAGTGTAAGAAGTTGAATCTTAAAGATGCGGCACAATACTATAATCATCAAGCACAATCTCATAAAAATCTTGGGAATTTTCATTCGAAATTTTTCTCACATTAGGGGCGGGTTATTACCCGAAAATTCTTATCCTATGCTATTACATGATATTTTTCCTACTAATACAAAGGAAATGGAAAAGTACTAGGTGTGGGAGTGATCAGAGGTCTCTCCCTTTTCCATTGAGTGGAGGCGCTGTGTCAGCTCCTCGATCCGGGCTTGGCTCTCGGCTAGTTGCTGCCGGAGCTCATTCAGTCCGTCCTGCTGTATAGCAAGGGCGTGCTGATTGGCCCAATATATGTTGGAGTTTTGCAACTCCTCCCGCTCTAAACGAGCGGTCATCTCCCCGATATCCAGGTTAAGTGACCGAATCTGGTGGTCATGCCTGGTAGACCTTGCGATCAAAAGTGGTATGGTCTGATCGGCAGGCTCTTGGGTGAGCGATGAGACAGGTGCGGAGGATGGTCCTCCGATCTCGAAGTTTGGAGGAACTCCCTCCATCTGCCTCCATTCGCGGAGGGTCTCCGGTATCCAGGTCCATCGCCGGGCGTCTACCCGTCGGTGTGGTGTCGGGGGATTGGGCTGGGGAGTCGGAACAGGAATAGTCTCCCTTCTTGGTATGTTTACCCGTTTCCGGGGTGTGTACAACATCTTTGGGCCGTTAGGATAAGGTCTATACGGCTTATATGATGGTTCGGCCGGGTGATATGGGACGCGAGCGGGGACCGTCGGTGGTGAGGGATCCTCTTCCTCCATCGGCTCTTCTTCGGATTCCTCCATCGGATCTTCCGATGGGTCCTCCTCCTCCGAGGTTTCTTCATCTGGAAAGACTTCCGTGGCCGTGGGACTTGCGGGAGTGTATTCCTCCTCTGAGTCAGATAGAATGATAATTTCAGGATGGTTCATGGTTTCTGCTAACAAGGTTCATTTGTACTCTTTTAGTTAGTTACAAAAACATTCTTAAAATCAGAAATTTTTATGTGCAGTTATAGTCTAGGGTACTAATTCAACCTAGTTCACTATAACTATGGCTCTGATACCAATCTGTCACACCCTGCCACCTTGGTTGGCAGCGAGTCGTGACGAGTGCGGAAGCGTAACCATAATTATAACGAACGACCACTATATGGACGTTTTCGAAATATTACATCATTAAAATTTAAAAATGTAATAATGTTTTACAAGATGATAGGAAATGAAGTTCGCGTAATACAGAGATTCTAATACATAATTAATGCGTCCAAAAATAATGCAGTCAAATCTCCGTTAGTTTCGAAATATGCATGCGACTCCATGAAATTCGGAAGCTTGAAAAGTTGGTGTATCCGAAGGCACACTTGCCTTAATTACCTGAAAGTACATGCTAAAATACGTCAACAAAATTGTTGGTGAGTTCATAGGTTTACACGAAAAGACCAGTTGTATGGACATTATCAGATGCGTTTGAATTTATAAAATCATAAATTCCATGAGATGTATTACATAAACCATCATGTCACCGAAACTTAATTAGAATGAATTTGCCCCGAGGAGTATTCCCATACGTAATACCGTGAGTTGAATATATATGCACCCGCCGTTAGCTAAACCACTAACCCGAGTGGGGGACATGACTCCCAATAGATCTATCCACAATATATTCGCGCTTGCAAACAAATGCAACTAACGATTCCATGATATAAGGGCGGAAATCACATATGTAATACATAATAGAATCGAGAAGTTTTTGTGTCCATACAAAAACGAAGCATGTATTTCATCCCAAAACATAATGTGAAAAATGGGACTATGAAGACTCACCTTGTTGGTTTTTGATGATGTTTTTGGATCTGAGTTAAGCACTTGTTCGAATGGTTGAGACTCGTCCTAATATTTTTACGAGTTCGGGTCAATATCATCATAGTACGTGTTTGAATATTTTATGTACTTGGGGGTGATGTATAAATATTTTCGTAGGATTTCATATGTTGATACTGATTTGTAGTTACGTTCAAGTAATTTATTTAAAAATATAATTTGTTGTATTAATTCCGATTTACAAAAATGACTTTAAGTAGTTTATTTCCAAGGATATTTTGATGCATGCATACATGCATACGTACATATGTATTTATATATATATATACGAAAATGCATACATATATGTACGAGCATGTGCATCATTACGAAAGGGTATTCATACATTTTGCATGGAAAAATTTCACGAGTATTATGAAAACCGAGTTGTAAATGAAGAGTATTATATTTTAGTAAATGTATTTGATTTTTCATGTTTTATAAATTTTTAAGGTGAAAATAACGTAAATAAGAAAAACTTACAAAAGTTTGAAGAACACTTGAACTTCTTGGCCGATTTTGTTTTGAGAGAGAATATGGGTGTTGGTGTGTTTTTGTGAAATGGTTTTGTCTTCTATTTATAGAAGAAAAAGGGTTATTAAAAATAATGATAAACTAATTAAAATTTAGTGAAATGATGAAAAGAAAAGGTGTTTTCGGTTGAGTGTTGGACAAAAAGGTGTGGCCGATTTCATAATTGTATGTTGCATGTTGTTTATTAATATAATAATACAAAAGTACAAGCTAGTTGTCCTTTAAAGGACAACTTACTTTTTAGAGTGATAAGTAGTATGGCTTTTCAATTTTTTTATTAATAAAAGTACAAAAAGCATGCACGAAAAAGGTGGCAGCATTTATTATTACTGTATATATATATACGTACTTAGAAAATTTTTCTGGAATGTTAAACTCGATTCAAGTGTGAATCGAGTTTGTTGTTGTGTCAATCGAGTTTTATAACATAATACCCGAGTTTTGTCACCCTTTGATCGAGTTTTATGCCTTTGTCATTCGAGTTTCATATAGCTATGGTCGAGTTTTATACAACATTGCCCGAGTTTCTTGCTTCTTTAATCGAGTTTCTTGGTTTAACTGTTCGAGTTTTATGTAGTTTTATTCGAGTTTTATGTTTCTTTATTCGAGTTTCATCCCTTAGAAATCGAGATTTGTATCTTCATCATTCGAGTTTTATACAGCATCATCCGAGAAAATCCTTTCTTTATTCGAGTTTCATCAAAGTGTCATTCGAGTTTAGGTCTTCACTTAATCGAGTTTCATTATATCATTATTCGAGTTTATTACTTCTTTCATCGAGATTCATACAACACCATTCGAGTTTATTGATTATATGATTCGAGATTCATATAACTTCGTTCGAGTTTATTACTTCATTATCCGAGTTTTATATTTAGTTTAATTTTGAGTTTCATACCTTATATTTTTAGGCCAGTTGTTACACCTGATCCACTTAGGATCATGTCTCAATGATGATTCTCCTATATCGATTTCATCTTCATCATGTCTTGCAGAAAAGCTTTCATGATTTTCAGACACACTATTATCTTGAGCCTGTTCACCTGTTGTACATGAATCTCTATTGTTGAACACATCAGCAGAAGATCCATGGAAATCAGCATTGATTGGTTCTGGACATGATGTATTAATTATGTCAATACACTTATTCACATAGGGTGTATCAACATAGTCATCATCATGTCCATTGTGGTTAACAGGTTCCACTCTGGGTGAAGTGGAAGCTTTTGAGTCCTTTTCTTCATTGATGGAATGCATGAGATCATCAAAGCTGAACTCTCCTAAAACTAATTCAGGAACGGCTTTGGTGGGGGCACTCCTAGACTCCTCAAAGGTGACATTGATAGATTCATCTATCACCTTTCTTTTGTAGTTGTATACTTTGTAGGATTTAGATATAGCAGAATATCTAACAAGCACACCTTCATCAGCTTTGGGTACAAATTTTGCCAGTTGGTCCCTCTGATTTAGAATGAAGCAGGGGCATCCAAACACATGGAAATAACTAATGTTTGGCCTCCTCCCTTTGATAAACTCATAGGGAGTATTGTTGAACTTTTTCACCACTAAGGATCTGTTTTGAGTGAAACATGAAGTATTGACAGCTTCAACCCAAAATGATGAAGGTAAACCAGATGCACATATCATGGTTCTAGCAGCTTTAATGAGAGTTCTGTTCCTCCTTTCAGCAACTCCATTTTGTTGTGGAGTTCTTACAGCTGAAAAGTTTTGTGAGATCCCTCTTTCTTCACAGAAGTCCTCAAGAGTACTGTCTCTGAATTCAGTACCATGATCACTTCTAAGCTGCTTAACTTGAGTAGAGTTTATCACTTCTATCTTTTTGATAAATCCAATAATTTCTCTAGCAGTCTCTCCTTTAGTCTTCAGAAAGATCACCCATGGAAACCTGGAGAACTCATTAACCATGACTAGAGTGTATCTTCTATCTCCTAGACTTGGGATACTTACAGGTCCAAACAAGTCCGTGTGGATTAAGAAGAGAGGAGTATCAATAGAAAATTTATGTTTGGATTTAAAAGATGTTTTTCTCTGCTTGTCTTTCTCATAAGATGTGTAGAGTTTGTCTTTAACAAAAGTTATAGAAGGCAAACCTGTTACCAACTCTTTCTTAAAGAGTTTGTTGATATTCTTGAACTTCAGGTGTGATAGCCTTTTGTGCCATAACCAAGTTAGATCTGCATTGCTTCTTGAGATAAAGCAGGTTTCAGTTGTGGGATCAGCAGATTTCATGTCCACAACATATACACCTTTCTTTCTTTGTGCACACAACACAACTTTGCCTTGGGAATCCAATATGTACCCCAGGTGCTCATCAAAGTTAACTTTGTCGCCAACATCACATAGTTGACTTATGGTTACAAGATTGTATTTTAGCCCACACACATAGGCTACTCTGTTGAATGTAGCAGCACCAGCTTGAAGGGTTCCATATCCCTATATGGATCCCTGAACAATATCACCAAAGGTGACTTTTGGCCCTTTTTCACGCCTGAGATCACTCAGCAAGTCCTTGCAACCTGTCATGTGGCCTGAGCAGCCGCTGTCCAAATACCAAACCTGGGATGGTTGTTTAACCTGCAAAGTGTGACGGGAAAGTATCAGTTATTTTTAGGGGAACTGATCATAGGGATAAGTTCTCCTTCTTCATCAACATTTCTTGATGGACCTGTAAGACTAACACTAATATTTCCTATTTCGATTGTATCCGCTTGGATACTATCCTCATTGACCATATTACTGTTGGGTTTCCTATACCCTTGCTAGGTTAAATTAAAACTTCGCGGAAAATTAAATAACCTAACTATGCTAGAATATAAAACCTTAAGGATCTAACCAAACAAGCAAAGCAACTAATTATTAAAATAAAGAGATGAATAAGAAAAACTAACCTTGAGAAAATTCGCAATTTTCTCCACGAAGAACGATTTCACGAACAACCTCTGAATCGAGCAACAAGCGTCTAAAGCAAGATCGCCTCTAGTTGTTCACACCCAATGAACAAAAGAAAATATAATTGTAACTTTTCTAAGCTCAGATCTCAGAGTCCCAAAAACTGGTATCCCTTGTGATCGTTAGAGAACTTAAAATCGAATGAGCGAGGAATGAAGCAGGTAGGGGCTGCCTATTTATAGGTTTTAGGGGGTGCCCTGTTGACTATCAACTAATTGCAGTTTAGCCCCTGTAGTTCCTCAATTAATTCAATTAGCTCCCGGTTAAGTTATTAACTATTAATAAATTAACAAACTAAACCATTTATCAAATATAATTAATTATTTAGTTTCTAATTAATTTATTAAACATAATAAATTAACAAACTAATTATCATTATATATTTAAGTTAATCATCTTCTCTGTACAATTCATTGCATGCACCCAAAAAGGATCCAGCCTGATAACAATATGTTTACAAATAATTGTGACTTGGACACTAATTCCAACAGTCTCCCACTTGGACAAGTTAGCAACTATTTGTCTAAACACATTCTATTACCAGCCTTCCTAGCTACTCGATACAGCTGCCGAACTCTGAATCATATCAGAGCTAATCCTTTAGATAATGGATCAACTATTCCTTCGTTCTCTGATATCGTATGAAACTAAGACATTGATTAGAATCAGTCTTTGGTTTCAAAATTTGTTTCTGATTTCCGATTAATATGACTGTATGAGACTTATTAATTGAACACTTCATTTTTGTCTCGGTCGGGCCCGACACTCTAGAGTTAACGTTTAATCATCTGAGGGCCCATAGATATCGCTTTTCCATATAGGCAAAAGGAACGAATAAACTTCGCATACACAGCGCTAGCTAACTAATAACATCGTAACTAGATACATCCGTTATAACTGGCAGTTACGTACAACGTTTGAATGCACTAAGGTATGACGGACTAGAAAACCGCAACTTCAATGTATCTCCGTCTGAAGAATAGAGGATATTATCATCTTGGAAATACTTATGATTTGATCCATGAAGTATCTTTCCAAGTGCGAGTGCCCTATACTTAAATCTCCATTAAGTACCCATGAATGTTGCAGCAATCTCTATGCTATGTCAAACTCCTGATAGTCTACTAACATTCCATGACAGTCTTTATTCAATACTAACTCCCGGTAGTACGAACGACTGAGGTATTTGAATAAAATTAATTACTCTGGGAGTTGGTTCTAAACATGCAAAAGGAAACACAACGATAAATTAATAGAAGATGGCAGCACTTTGCAAATAAATAAATCCCCATTATTTAATCACCAAGTCCATTACAATTTCAAATCATTGTTACAATGTTTCAAATTCAAAACTAACTACTAAACTTTACATTATCTCGTAATCCTATGCTAACAGCATGACTACAGTGTTTTGGTTGAGAAAGTGGCTTTGTGAACGGATTAGCTGGATTCTCCTCTGATCGCACTCTTTTCACAATCACTTGTCCTTCTTCAACCTTGCTACGAACAAAGTGGTACTTCCGATCAATATGCTTGGACTTTCCATGATCCTTGGGTTCTTTAGTCAACGAAACAACACTTTCGTTGTCGCAAAATATTTCGATGGGGTCTTGAACCGTTGGGACAACTCCAAGATCTCCAATGAAATTCTTCAACCAGATGGCTTCCTTTGAGGCTTCTGAGGCCGCAATATATTCTGACTCGCAGGTAGAGTCTGCCACGGTTTCCTGCTTCGAACTCTTCCACGTCACGGCTCCCCCGTTCAATAAGAACACCCAACCAGATTGTGACCGACAGTTATCTCTATCCGTTTGGAAACTCGCATCGCAATAACCGGTTACTTTGAGTTCATCATGTCCACCGTAAACCAAGAACCTGTCTTTAGTATTTCTTAAATACTTAAGAATATTCTTGACCGCCGTCCAATGACCTTCACCAGGGTCTTGCTGATGTCGACTCACCATGCTTAAAACAAATGAGACATCTGGCCTCGTACATGTCATGGCATACATTATAGATCCTATGGCCGAAGCATATGGAACTCGACTCATTCTGTCTAGTTCCTCCTGTGTCTTCGGGCTCATGTCTTAACTAATCTTTATGCCATGAGCAAAGGGAAGGTTCCCCTTCTTAGACTTCTCCATACTGAACCTTTTCAGTATTTTGTCCAAGTACGTATACTGGGTTAGTCCTATTAGACGACTCGTTCTATCTCTATAAATCTTTTTACCCAGAATAAAAGATGCATCTCCTAGATCCTTCATAGCGAAATATCTTCACAACCAATCTTTTAGACTCTGTAATGTTGGGATGTCATTTCCTATAAGTAATATGTCATCGACATATAATACCAGGAAGACTACATTGCTCCCACTGACCTTGACATATATGCAGGACTCATCTTCGCTTCTAGAAAATCCAAACTCTGTGATTTTCTCATGAAAGCAAAGATTCCAGCTTCGAGAAGCTTGCTTAAGTCCATAAATGGACTTCTTAAGGTTACACACTTTCTTAGGATACTTGGTGTCTACAAAACCTTCAGGTTGTGTCATAAACACATCCTCTGTCAATTTCTCGTTAAGGAAAGCGGTTTTGACATCCATCTGCCAGATTTCATAGTCATGAAACGCATCTATGGCCAGAACTATCCTTATGGATTTAATCTTAGCTACCGGTGAAAAGGTTTCCTCATAGTCAATCCCGTAGGTTTGAGTATAGCCCTTTGCCACCAGCCTAGCTTTGTAAGTGTGTACTTTCCCGTTCATATCCGTTTTCTTCTTGAATATCCACTTACAACCCACCGTCTTTAGACCGAGTGTGGGATCTACCAAGTTCCAAACTTGGTTGCCATACATGGATTCAATCTCGCTATCCATAGCTTCCTTCCATTTGGCTGCCTCAGGGCCTGCCATCGCTTCACGGTAGTTAGCTGGTTCATCTAAGTCGACTAGTGTACTATCACTAATCATATCATCCTGTTCAATATGGAAACCATTGTAGAACTCAGGAGGATTGCTAACTCTACCGGATCTGCGCAAAGGTAAGGATATGTCATTGGGTTCAACAGGCATCTCAGCCTCATGTTGATGGTCAGTGTTTGCAGTTGGTTCTTCATCGGTAGTATCTTGAATCTCATCAAGATCGATCTTACTCCCACGGTCCTCTTTAGATATTATCTCGTTCTCGAGGAATACTCCTCTTCGAGATACAAACACTACGTTTTCACGTGGTTTGTAAAATAGATATCCAAATGACTCTTGTGGGTAACCGACGAATAGACACTTTTCAGATCTTTGACTGAGTTTGTCAGAGGTCTCTCGTCCAATGAAGACTTCACAACCCCAGATCTTGATGTGACCAAGGGAAGGACGCTTTCCCTTCCACATCTCGTAAGGTGTCTTTGAAACTTTCTTGGTGGGTACTAGATTCAGTATATGTGCCGCAGTTTCTAATGCATAACCCCAGAAACTTACTGGAAGTGTTGCTTGACTCTTCATAGATCGGACCATGTCTAACAAGGTCCTGTTCTCCTCTCCGCAACTACGTTGAGTTGTGGTGTTCCAGGAGGAGTTAACTGGGAAACTATTCCACAGCTTCTAAGATGATCGAGAAACTCGATACTAAGGTACTCTCCTCCCCTGTCGGAGCGGAGAACCTTTATCTTTCTGCCCAGTTGATTCTCTACTTCACTTTGATATCTTTTGAATGTCTCAAAAGTGTCGGACTTATGTTTAATTAAATAAACATATCCTAATCTACTATAGTCAATCTGTAAAGGTGACATAGTACCGATTTTCCCCTTTTGTAGCACATCGGAATGGCCCACATACATCTGTGAGGACCAAATCCAATAGTCCTTCACCTCTTTCACACGTTCCTGTGAATGGTGATTTTTTCATCTTGCCCAGTAAACAGGATTCGCATACATCATCCGATTTTAGGTCGAATGATTCCAACACTCCATCCTTTTGGAGTTGGGCGATGCGTTTCTTGTTAATGTGCCCAAGGCGACAGTGCCACAATTTGGACTTATCAATTTCGTTAGAATCAATATTAAATAATAGGTTGTTATCACACTCAACAGTTTCATATATGCCATTATAAGGACAAGCTTTGAATATAAAAACATCATTCAAATAAACCAAAATACTTCCATTATTATTATCAAAGCTGAAATTGTATCCATCCTTATACAAGGCAAACAAAGAAATGATATTCCGATTCATATCGGGTGAATAACAGGAATTATTTAAGCTAATCTCTACTCCTGATCTAAGCACGAGCTGGAACCTTCCGACTTTCTTCACAGGCGTGATCTTTCGATTCCCCATGATTAGGTTCAGCTCTCCATGCTTCAAGCTTCTACTTTCCCTTAGTCCCTGCAATACAGAGCAAATGTGAATACCACATCCTGTATCAAGAACCCATGAATTAGAGATAGAAGTGTTATGGAGTTCGATCATGAACATACCTGAGGTGCTGGCCTTTTCGACTTTTCCGTCTTTAAGGTCGTTTAGATGTGATGGGCAGCTTCGCTTCCAGTGCCCCTTGCCATTGCTGTAAAAGCATACTGCTTCCTTCGGATCTTTAGTAGGCACAATACCGGACTCTGTTGTCCCTTGAGACCCTTTCTTGGACTTTCCTTTTGGGGCCTTCCAGGATGACTTCCGTTTCTTTGAGGCCTTACCGACAGTAAGCACAGGGGCCACAGGGGTCTCATCTTTCTTGATGCCCTGTTCAGCGGTTCGGAGCAGATTATGCAGTTCCATAATTGACGTCTCCTTCTGATTCATGTTCATCTGATAGGAGAGTACGAACTAATTATAGATGGTGGGCAGTCCAGAAAGAATGATATTGGTGGAGAACTCAGAGTCAAACACCATATTGAGAGCCTCCAGCCGGTCGAAGTACCCCTTCATCTCAAGGACGAAAGTGCAGATAGATGTTCCAGGATTTGGCTTGCAGGCCATGAGGTATCATACCACATCAAGGCGCTCTTTGCTCGCCTTAGCCTCAAACATCTCTCGCAGCTGCTTATTCATCTCAAAGGCCCATGTATTCTCGAAGGCTTTAGCAAGCTCAGGAACCATGGATGACGCCATGATGCAGGACACTTTGTTTGCATCATCGTAATGTTTCTGGTGTGCGTCCATTTCCTCATGGGTGGGATTCTCATTCAGTGTGGGAATTTGTTCATCGAGAACATACTCCTTGTTCTCGTACCTTAGCGTAAACCTGAGGTTTCTCATCCAGTCCACATAGTTCGGAACGGATAGTTTTTCCCTACCCAGAACGGAAAGGAGTGAGAAGTTGGATGCGTGGTTGGGAGCAGGAGTGGGAGTACCAGTAGAAGTAGACATATGTGAGATAAAGTTTTAGTTAGTATGAAGTATTCCTTAAACAATTTACCCAATTTGAATTAAGGCTAGGATCCATATTTTCGATTCGTTTTATGAAAAGGGTCGCCGTGATCACGCCACGAATTTATTTTAGGTGGACAAACTCTTGTCGGTTTCAATCTCTATGAAATTCCTAGATCTTTTGAGATTCATTGAATCTTATCAATGGCATGTTAATCTCGGTTATGTTCAACTACTATCCGTGACTGGGTTGCCGAGGATCACGGACAAGATGGTGAATCTAACCATGAAAAACTGCGTAAGACCCGGCACGGATCAGTCCGGGAATCGCGAGTCCTACATCACCTCCTAATATGTCTCTCATTAGTGTGCCGGTCAATACACACGCTCCACTAACAGTGCATATAGGAGATGTGCATTTTTCATGGATTTGCATACTAATTCACTTTTGATATATCTAAAACGGGATTTTTTGTTTTAGTACTTTAGATTATACTTTTAATCTGGACACCATCCTATCAAAAGACCTCGGTAGCTCCATTGAACGCACAACGAAGCGGAGGAGGTAGGTCAGCGCGAAGCTGTTAAAAACCTACTCATTTAGGGAAGCAGAGCGACCCGCCTTATACCTCGTTTATAGTTTGTTCACTCTGGGTGAGCCGATTTATCAATTGACTGACGATGTAATTAGATTTAAATGATATATATATATATATATATATATATATATATATATATATATATATATATATAAAATCAATAATACATATATAAATTTCTTTTAAATCTTAGGGGTTTAATTTTAAACTTTTAAAATTAAAGGGTCTATTTTAAACATTTTAAAATTCAGGGTATATTTTAAACAATTTAAAATATTAGGGTTTAAATTAATATTTATATTTTATATATATATTTCGGTTTCAATATTTAAATAAAATAAGAAACATTTAATTATTAAATATATATATTAAATCCGAAACCTATATATATAACCATATAAATCCTCAAAATTTAAACCTAGGATAATACAAGTTTATCCTAATAAATTATGATATTCTAAAACCTTTAGGATAAGCACTTAATTTAAATTAAGGTAATTTCTAGATAAATAGGATTTAGGATAAACCTAGAAAATCAAGCTTATCTCTAAGGCATGTTTATCTAAAACCCCAAAAATCAAACCCTTAATTAAATTAATAAAATCCTAAATTAATAAAATAATAATTTATTTAATATTTCAGATTTATCCATTTAAAACCTTTTAAAAATCCAAAATTTGAAGATAAATATGAAAAACAATTTTCAAAATTTAGACAATTAGTTTAATATTTAAAAACTATTTTAAAAATTAAATAATTATCAAAAAACGAATTTTACTCCAAAAATTTCGAAAAATTAATTTTTAATTAATTTTTCGGATTTATTTAATATTTAAAAATTAATTTTAAGTTTAAACAATTTAATTTAAAATTAAAAACACCATTAAAATTAAATCAAAATTCCGAAAATTAATCAAAACAAATTTCGAAATTTAAGAACAAGATTATCATCTCAAAATTAGTGCAAAGCTCGTTAGGTTAACCGCTCTGATACCACTGTTGGGTTTCCTATACCCTTGCTAGGTTAAATTAAAACTTTGCGGAAAATTAAATAACCTAACTATGCAAGAATATAAAACCTTAAGGATCTAACCAAACAAGCTAAGCAACTAATTATTAAAATAAAGAGATGAATAAGAAAAACTAACCTTGAGAAAATTCGCAATTTTCTCCACGAAGAACGATTTCACGAACAGCCTCTGAATCGAGCAACAAGCGTCTAAAGCAAGATCGCCTCTAGTTGTTCACAGCCAATGAACAAAAGAAAAGATAATTATAACTTTTCTAAGCTCTGATCTTAGAGTCCCAAAAACTGGTATCCCTTGTGATCGTTAGAGAACTTAGAATTGAATGAGCGAGGAATGAAGCAGGCAAGGGCTGCCTATTTATAGGTTTTAGAAACCTACAAATTTTTGATCCCAAATCCATGTGGGATGGATTGGTGGCCGCCCCCCCCCCCCTATTAGGGTTTAGGGGGTGCCCTGTTGACTATCAACTAATTGCAGTTTAGCCCCTGTACTTCCTCAATTAATTCTATTAGCTTCCGGTTAATTTATTAACTATTAATAAATTAACAAACTAACTCATTAATCAAATATAATCAATTATTTAGTTTCTAATTAATTTATTAAACATAATAAATTAACAAACTAATTAACATTATATATTTAAGTTAATCATATTCTCTTTACAATTCATTGCATGCACCCAAAAAGGATCCAGCCTGATAACAATATGTTTACAAATAATTGTGACTTGGACACTAATTCCAACAAGAACATGGTGCTTGTTTCTTGCAAAAAATTGGGTTCTCCAGAATGTCTTCGATGTACGGCATTTTGTTCCTTTTCCTGATAAACTCTGCTGATCTTTTAGCTGGAAGCTCAAATTTCTTTACTTTGTTCTTGCGAATCTCATCTTTGTTCATCAAAGTAAACATATCTTGAATTTCTCTTTGAACTACTTGTTATGCTTCAAATCGGAGCCTATGTTGCCTTTGAGACTCATCTGCCAGCACATATTCATTAAAAAATCTTTCCATCACCTCAACCTCATTTAACTCAACTATTTCCTGACTAACAACATTTTCTACAGGAAACTCTTCAGCTTCTTCCTTAACTTGAATTACAACCTCAGGGTTTTCAACCGTCGGTGTCGATATGGACTCTTTCAATATCTCCTGAACTAATCCTTCTTCTTCTTCAATCCTTTCTCCTCGGAAATCAACATCAGTCAAAGTGATTACATCATCATCCTCAGAAACTTCAATATATTCCTCTCTTTCTTCTTCTACACCTTGAATCCTTAACTCATGTTCCTTAACTTGAACATCATCTTCAGAATCATTATACTCTTCAAAGTTGTAAATATCAGACTGAATGTTCAAAGGAACTGGAACATCTTCATAAAGAATCAATCCCAGCTCACTTTGTTCACCAGCCGATTCTTTTGTGCTCCCTGCTTCTTTCTCTTTTTCAAAAGCTTCTTTCTCGGGGTATGTTATCATTAAAACCCCGGGTGTAGGCTCAGCAAGCTTTCTCCTCTTCTCCCCCTCATGAGGAGCATCATCGGAGTCTTCATCATGCTCATCATGCTTTCTTTTAGATGAGGAAGCTTGTGCCTTACACGTTTCTTCAACGGCTGCCACCCGCTCAGAAAGATTCCCCAAAGCTGTAATGAATGTACTCTCCAGACTTATCATCCTTTCCCTCATCTCATCAAACTGTTCAAAAATGAATTCTTTCAGCTCTTCCTTCAACTCCTCCAGTGCTTGATTGGATCAGTCTGCTTGATTGATTCTTCAGCCACTGATTTACCTTTCAGAAATTTATGAATGGTTGACATCTGTGCCATCACTGCAGACAACTAAGCAGATACATGTGTATTCACTCCGGCAACAGCTGCATTCAAAGCTCGATTCAACGAAGATTCAGTAACAAACGGGGATAAATTCACCACTGGGTCACTTAGACTTCCAGTTGTCACAACAGTCGAACTTGTGAAAAGCACGTCTGTGTGGCCAGTACTCAGAGATGGCAATGTGGTCGTTCTGACTGGACTTCCACCCTCTTCAAGCGACGGAGAAACAAATGCTTCCGTAGCTGAGGATGTTCCGGTGGGAACACGAAATTCAGCCACACTTACTTCAACTGATGAAGTCGACTCAAGTGTCCTAAGCTGTATAGGATCTATACTCTGTGAATGAATAGATGTCGTACACTCGGGCACATGTGTACTGATTTCAATATCCATCAAGTCCAAATGACTTTCGGATAGAATATGTGGTTCATCCCGGTGCTCAAATGAAACAATCTCCTGTTGAGAGGAGACTGAGTGGACGGTTGGGTGTGCACTTGTCAGTGGGATACTGATAACCGCTCGTCGTAAAGCGTTCAAAAATAATTTATAAAAACACCAATCACTTTAACTTATAGCTAGGGTAAGTGGGATCGTCTCCTCAGGGAGCATGTGGTTATCAATAATATTCTACGATGGTTGTTAACAAGTAATAAAAAATAGTAATCAAACTAATTGATGAATGGAAATAGTTGAGCGAAACTTTTGGAAAATTAATTATAGCTTTAGGAAAACTTAAAGATTGAGGTAAGAACACCAACGACTTCGGATTTAAGGTTTGGGTGGAATTATGGATTATCGACTTAGGGTTGCAAATAACTTAATTATATATTATTCCGTTTAATTATCTTTGTAACCTAACCACATAGACATAGTTATGACAATCGCATCTATCGCAATCCGTATTTTGGGCACGAATCGTGTCATGTTCACAGTCCGTCTTAACTCCTAATCTAATGAGCTCGGCACGGCATGTAACACGGCTACGACGCGTCTTGCGATAAAGATATAAATAGAAGCGAACGGAACAATATATTTAAATAATAATCACACAGAATAGTAGATAAAACATATCGTTCGTTACAATAATAAATCAACGAAAAACATTAATACTTAGCTAACAAACAAACCCTTGAACGATAATAGTGTGATCATCAACCAACGTGTACGAAACATTGAACTTGTCAGGAACATGCTTCGTAGTTGTTGGATTGATGGGGGAAAGATGGAGCATAGAAGGAACCAAACCCCCAACCCTTCGCCGTTGGTTTCGCGCAGACTACATTGCGATGGATGAATCTGGACTTTTCTTCCTCTTTTCTCTTCAATTTCTCCTCAAAATACGATACCTTTTTGTCTTCTATGACTTGGTATTTATAGAGAAGTGCTGGAAACCCTAAAAACGGCTCAGAAACTCTTTTTCGGGTTGGGCGCAGCCGCAGGAGCAGGCCTGCGCCCCCCCTGCGCCCCGGTCTACGCTTGGGCTTTTCGATGGGAAAATTCATTCTGTTGAGCACTCGGTTGGGGAGCAGGGCTGCGCCCCCCACTGCGCTTGGCTCTCTATAATGGTTCTCCGATTGAGCTCAAATTTGCCAGACTTATACTTGAGAGGATTACCTACATGCATAATGACTTTTATCAATAGTAGAACATTCCAAGGCACAATTTACTCATTTTAACTCCTTTTAAGCTTTAACCCTTCAATTGATAAATAACAATTAAATGTAGCATTATACCAATACGTTATACATAAAATAATATTATTTAAACACATTAAAGTCGGTATAAAATGATCCGATCAGATACTGACCTCTTCAATGCTAACTCCCATAGGAGAGCTAACAGCAGATGTGGTTAAACCCCGACTTTCTAGGCTTAATGCATCCCTCACACTCTCCTGTGCAATACTCACTATATCCATCATAACAATCCCGCCCTCATGATGATCACCACCATCAGCACCATCATCATCATCATCATCACCTTCATCTTCTCCTTCTTGAATATCTGATAAAGTTCTCTCAGAATCAGATTTCTGAGCCTCTTCCTCACCACCCCTTACAACTTCAGCTCCCTCGCTCACTTGTAGGCTACCCTGAACTTCAGCCCCGTGCTGAGGTTCCTCTCGTCTTATTACTCCTTGGGTAAGAGAACCCGGTTCTTGGGTCTCTATTGGAGCATGATCTATCTTATACAACTTTACATGCTCAATATCTGGATCTGCATACTTCAACAACGATTCCGGAATCGGCATGATATTCGCATTAGGAGAATCCGGCACCTCGTGTAAACTCATCATTACATAGTCGGGACATCGTTGTGAGTTTGCTCGCTTTGGTATATTCTCATTGGCTCTTAGAATTCCTCGGATTAGGATTTGAATGAATCTTTGGAGCGGAACAAACTTCCTTGATCTGTTGGTTGTTTTAGCTAGTACAATCTCTTTTAAATCTTCCCAGATGCACTGAGCATAGTCATAATGCTTATTGAAAGTAATTCCATGAAAGATCCGTAGACAGTGAATGCTACATCTGTCTATTCCTGTATGCTTAGAAGTCATGCATCGATTGATGATCCCAAATAACGTGTACCATTCTCCATTTAATCCATTTCGATGAAATTTGGAGCTTTTTGGTAGTGGCTTTGAGTAACCCAAGCATATCAAGTCATGAACCAGCTCCTCATCAGAAACAAAATCCTCAAAATCAGCCAACTCAGGAAAATTAACTGTATCTATTCTTCTTGGAAGAAACAAGTTGTGTAAAAGTCTGGAAAGGGTAAGTTTGGATTTAAATTGGTCAATGGTGACTTTAAAATGGTGGTTTCCATCAGCAGGGTGTATACCAAAATTGTTGTAGGTAGACCTGTGGGATTGAAGGTTTATACTGAAGAAGATATCCCAAAGGATGGCCTTTGAGAATATCTACGATAATCGGGTGACTGACTTTGATAACCTTTGTATCCAAACGATGATTGTTATCTTTGAAGGGTAGGCAATGTTTGGGTTTGACCAGTTGGTTATCGGGAATTATGGTTGAAGGTGAGGGTCGAGCAACGGAGGTTGAACGAACGGGTGTAGATACGAGTGTATGATTGGATGATGAATGGGAATCAAATGAATTGGAATTCTGGGAATGATCTGGAGATGCCATTTGAAACCTGTAAACAAGTAAGAATCATGTTAGACAAGACAAGTAAACAAATGAAATCCTTCAAAGTAGAAAAAAAAAATATAACATTTCATCAGAAATTATAAAAACTTGTGATTTTCTGTTTAAGGCATCGGGATTCCAGACAATAATAAACTATTATTGACAGGATTCCAGAGTCAATCGTTCAGAGACCAATGTTAGAAAAACACAAATTTATAACAATCTCTTGAAAAAGTGTCACATTTTTCTTGACTCAACTCGAATGAGTCTTAGACTTTCTCGAATGAAGCCTTTAATCGAGAAGTTCTTTATTTATTTATTTCAAGTCCTCTATACACTGAATAATCAAAAATTAATTCCAGATAGTTTTTAAGTGATTTAAAACTTGTATCCCCCTTCGAAAATCAATTCTAAACCCTTTTGTTTTACTGAACTTTGAATAAAAACAACATTTAAGCTGTCAAAAATTCAAGTTTCAGTAACAAGAAGAACACGAAAGTTTTTGACACTTAAATCCAAATTTCTATTTGTGTGGTTTGTTTTGAATCATGAAATTTCAAATTCATGTTCACATTGATAAACCAAATCAGACCACACAATTAATTTGAGGTTTAATGAACAAACATTATGAACACTATTAACATCCAAAATGCACAAAACAAAAAAAAAATTACGAACACTGATACAAATATAATCCAAACCTGAAATAGGCTACGTACAAATACTATATGTAGAAACAACAAAAACATTTACTCACAATTTTGATGAAATAGAAATCTTGATTCAGTCGATGATATTTGTGGGTTTTCGGTTTCTTAAAGGTGAAGAAATGTTTTGGAGAAGATGATGAATAGGCGTGTATCCGAAAAATTGAATTTGAAATTTCAAATTTATAGATTGTATCCTGAACCGGCCCATGTTTTATTGTAAAAAAAGGCCATATTTGAATTTCCATAAAGAAAATATCGGCCCATATTCATCAAAGAAAGACCTAAAAAAAAACACCAACACCTTCTATTATTTCAAAAAAAATTTCAACATAACAAAACTAAAAAAATAAAAAACAACAAAAAAAAAATTTCAAAAACAGATTTAAACACAATCAACAATAATAACAAACAAAAGAAAACAAAAAACAAAACAAAAAAATTGAAAAATAGATATAAACAAAAATTAATACAAAAAAAATTTACAAATGCTCCCCCTTTAATTTCTGAATGTTGCTCCTCCTCAAACGTGTATTGTATTTCTCTGCTGAGCTCCCCCTACAAAATAACAGATAAATTTTATCAGATTTACTCAAAATCAGATAAATTTATCTTCTGCTCCCCCTGCACATGACAATCCAGATCTTGTTAAATTCCAAAGAATATTAAACTTTTAAGATTCAAGAATTTAACATCAGATTAAGATCAATAAAAAATGTAAATTTAAAATTATAAATTGAAACTACTGAATTATTAAATCTTAACGATTCAACATACCTAATTTGTATACCAAAAAATTAAACCTTTTTTCATCTAACGCTTTGGTAAACAAATCAGCTCGTTGATATTCAGTAGGCACAAAATATAGTTCTATATTTCCATTTTCTACATGATCCTTTATAAAATGGTACCGAATGTCAATGTGTTTTGTTTTTGAATGTTGCACCGGATTTGATGCAATAGCTATTGCGCTCTAAGAATCACAGTAGATGAGTATTTTCTTTGGTGTAAACCCGTAATCGCGTAGTTGGCTCTTCATCCACAACACCTGAGAACAGCAAGAAGATACAACAACGTATTCTACTTCAGCTGTAGACAATGAGACGCAATGTTGTTTCTTGGATGACCAGCATACGGGTTTGTCACCTAAGAACTGTACTGCTCCAGACGTACTTTTTCTGTCCATCTTATCACCTGCGTGATCAGCGTCAGAAAAAGCAGTTAGATTAAATGAAGATTCTCTAGGATACCACAAACCAAGGTTTGGAGTTCCCTTGAGATATCTTAAAATTCTTTTCGCAGCTGTTAAATGTGATTCTTTAGGATTCGCCTGATATCTTGCACACACACATGTAGCAAACATAATATCCGGTCTACTTGCTGTTAAATACATTAATGACCCAATTATACCTCGACAGTGAGTCACATCTACAGGTTTCCCCGAAATGTCCTCATCGAGTTTTGACTTTGAATCCGGAGCCATGAGAGTTTTCATAGGAGTACTATTAACCATGTTAAATTTCTTTAACATGTCTTGTATATATTTTGACTGATTGATAAAAATACCATTAGCCAGTTGTTTAACTTGTAATCCTAAGAAAAAATTTATTTCTCCCATCATGCTCATTTCGAATTTTTGGGACATTAAAAATGCGAATTTCTTACAAAATTCCGGATTTGTAGACCCAAATATTATGTCATCTACATATATTTGTATAACTATGATATCCGGCCCCTGACGTTTTATAAACATGGTTGTGTCAATTGCACCTTTGTTGAATACACATTTCAACAGATATGTTGAAAGCGCATCATACCAAGCACGCGGTGCTTGTTTAAGGCCATACAGTGACTTATCTAAAATATATACATGATCAGGTTTCGAAGGATCAGTAAATCCTTCAGGCTGATATGTATATACTTCATCAGTTAGTTCCCCGTTTAAAAACGCAGTTTTAACATCCATTTGATAAACTGTAAAGTTTTTGTGAGCGGCAAAAGCTAAAAACATTCTAATCGCTTCAATTCGTGCAACTGGTGCAAACGTTTCATCGTAGTCAATCCCTTCTTGTTGGCTGTATCCTTTGGCAACGAGACGAGCTTTATTCCGAATGATTACTCCATGTTTGTCCTTCTTGTTTTTAAAGATCCACTTCTTGCCTATGATGGATTTGTCTTTAGGGCGCTCAACAAGTCTCCAGACCTTTAACCGCTCGAACTGATTCAGTTCTTCTTGCATCGCCACAATCCAATCAGCGTCCAGAAGTGCTTCTTTTACATTCTTGGGCTCTATTTTACTTAGAAAATTTGAAAATAGACATTCATTTATGGTGGCCCTTCTGGTTTGAACTGAAGCGGATGGATCACCAATGATGTTTTCTATTGGGTGATTTCTCGTCCACTTAAAAGTATGTGGAAACGGTTCTATTTGGTCTTGATTGGGATTACGATCTAGATATCGGGGGGTTACTTCAAAAGTAATAGGTGGGATATCTGAGTTAGGATCTTATGGATGTTCAGAAGTTAAGGGGGTCTCAGAAGAATTTGGAGGTTCAATGGGTTGTGCAATCTCACTTGACAATTGCACATTTGTTGTTGAGGCGTCTCTAGTTTCTTCTGAAACTTGTTGATGAGAAAGATCAGAGACTACGACGGGATCTTCAGTAATCCTGTTAGGCACCAAATTTAGAACATTAGTTTTGGGCTTCTCAAAATAGTCTTCATAAAAATTCTCAAACAACTTATGTAATTCAGAATTTTCAGCATTCTGTTCAGATGACTCCATTGAAGTCTGCATGTTTGGTTCAGGTCCTGAACTGGTGTGTTCAAAAGCCATAACCACTCCTTCATCAAATTTGACGTTCACGCTCTCGTTGACTGTCTTGGTTCTCTTGTTGTACACACGGAAAACAACCGACTCCTTTGAATATCCGATGAATATTCCTTCATCTGCCTTTTGATTAAACTTTCCAAGATTGTCTTTGTCGGTTAGAATAAAGCATCTGCAACCAAAGACATGGAAAAATTTAATATTAGGTATTCGTTTATTAATTAATTCATAAGGAGTCTTTCCGAATCTTTTATTTATGATTGAACGATTCTGTGTGAAACAAGCTGTTGCAACTGCTTCTGCCCATAAGAATAACGGTAAGTTTGAATACGCCAGCATCGTCCTAGCTGATTCCACTAGTGTCCGATTTCTTCTTTCAACGACACCGTTTTGTTGTGGAGTTCGAGCAGCTGAAAACTGATGTGTAATTCCTACAGAATTCAAAAACGAGTAAGCGATTTATTCTTGAATTTTGTTCCGTTATCTGAGCGGATTGATTGAATTGTGAGTTGCAACTTCACTTGTATTTTCCGGATGAAGTCTATGATAATTTCAGTTGCATCTGATTTGGACCTCAGGAAGAAAACCCATGTGTATCGTGAATAGTCATCAACTATCACCAATATGTATCGTTTCTTATTAATGCTTTGCACTCTCATTGGTCCACACAAATCCATATGTAGTAATTCCAGTGCTCTCGTGGATTAGTGTTCGGTTTTGGATTTGTGTGAAGCTCTTGTCATCTTTCCTTTTTCACATGCGGCACACAACTGCTCCTTTAGGAATTTGAGAGTTGGCAGCCCTTTAACTAACCCCCCTTTCGCTAGGTTGGTTAATTCATTGAAGTTCAGATGTGAAAGGCGACGATGCCATAGCCATGCTGTTTTAGATTTAGCTTTTGACAGTAAGCAGCCATCTTTCTTCAGATTAATCGAGGCTAAGTCAATGGAGTACAAATTGGTTTTCCTGTTTCCTACCAATATTTCCTTACCTTCTCCGAATTTAATGCTGCACCCATTGGCTTTGAAATTGACTTCTAATCCTTTATCACACAACTGTCTAATACTAAACAAATTATGTCCAAGACCATCAACATGAAAACCTTTTGAATGGTAATTTTGTCATATGTGAGACTCCCGTATCCTTTTGATCGGACAAAACTGATCATTTCCAAATCTGACCATCCCACAGAACTTTTCTATAAAGTTCGTGAGTATGTCTCTTTGTCCGGTCATATGCTTGGAACATCCGGAGTCAAGATACCAAACATGGTTTACCTATAAGACGAAATAACACATGAGGTACCCACTTGTAGTTGGGTACATTTGTTTTAGGTAAATCATGCAAAGTATTATTTGATTTTTCAACTGATATGGCTTTTTGCTTAACATTTGATGTTGTTTTAGGTACCCACATTTGAACAGTTCTTTTGGGTATCCACTTTTGTACAATTCGTGGTGGAACTGTTTTTGAAATTATTTTCTGTGGAACCTTTTTCTGTTTAGAACATGGGTCCTTTTTCTTTCGTTGCCAGACGAGCTTATCAGATTTTACAATTAAAGGCTTACAAGCACTAGAGTTCAAAGCAATTAAGTCTGTTCTAGAGAATTTGATACAAGAATTATTAACAAATTTATTATTACAGACAGAGTTTTCAATGTTGCTATTTCTATCTGTAACAATATTGTTCTTCACGCGCCACTCTTGTTTTATATTCTTGTTTTTCTATTCTCTCTTCTTCTTTCTCCAAACTTGTTTTCTTGACCCATTCACAATGATATCTGACATAAAAGAAACATGAGAATTAGTAGACTTTGACACTTGTTTCTTCTGTAAATTTCTCTTACCTTTTGAAGATTGAACTCTGAGTGCAATGGAGTTCTTTGTTGAAGATGATTCACCTTTTTCAAAGCTAGGAGTGTTAAAAATAACTTTTGTTTTCTCCTTCTTTTGTTGTAAAATTGGTGAATTTTCAGATGATTTAATTGAATCTGAAGAAATTCTTTGCAGAATTTTAACAGGTTCTTTATGACCATCTGATTGTTTGTTATGCAGAGGTTTGACAAATTCATCAATTTTACCAAAAATTTCCTCTAAGGAATTAAAGTCAGAGTGCATAAACAGATCAAATTCCTTTTCTGAATTGATAGAATCTAGAGAAGTTGAAGATGTTGGATCAGACAACTTTTTTGTTTTTAGGCTGATTTTGTAACTTTTGTTCCATAGTTTTTAGTTCAGCCTTGAGAGTTCTATTCTCTGTCTCAAAATTTTTAATTTTCAATTCTAGATCAGAATTTATCTTTTCTAGAATTGAAGATGACAGATATAACTTTTGAGATTGAGTAGGTAATTCAGACAAATCCTTTTCAGAATATGTTTGAATGTACTCTTCTTTAATATCAGTATTATTACTTGTTTCATTTATTCTGTTATAATCAACAGAATTTTGCATTTTGTCTGATCGTAATCTTTTTGTTTCTTCACTAGATTCTACTTCATCAGATGCTTTCATAAACGTCATTTTCAATCCTAAGTTCATGTATCTGACATCATATAGCGTTGGTGAACTTGATATTGCTTTTGTCAGATACTTTGGATTTTCCCAACCAATTCCAGACTTAGAATTATAAAATTCTTTGTCTTTTGGTTGATTTAAATAAATGGTTTGATCTGTTTGCCCTCTTTTGATAAATTCATCTTCCATCTTCTTTATTTTCTCATAAAGTTTAGTTCGTTCTTCAAAAATAGCATGATATTTTACAGAAAAGTTTGAAGCTTCTAATTCTGCTATTCTCAGTCTTTCTTGTAAGTCAGATATATTCTTATTAAGATCTAGTATTTTGCTTTGTAGTTCTCTTTCCTTATCTTGTAAATCTGAAACTGCTCGTAAGGCTAATGCTTTATCTTTGGAAAAGTCTAAAACTAAGTTATGTTCATTACGAAGTTTGTTTTCCAAAGAATGAGCATTTTTCTTTTCCGCCTTTAATGATTTTTCAAACTTTTTAAGCATAAAGGCCATATGAGTTAGTTTCTCTTCTAGCACACAAGATTCATCTATATCAGAGTCAGAGTTAGAATGTACCTCTGGTTTGTCTGAACCATCTGATTTGTCTGACTCAGAATCTTCATTTTCCTCTACATCAGTTTTTCCAGTTGCCATCAACGCAACTTCTTCTGTCTCTTCCTCCTCAGATTTTTGTCTTTATTCATCCTCTTCATCAGTTAAACCAACCCATACTTCATCCTCAGCTATCATGGCTGATTCACTCAATTCTGACTCATTGAGAACCTCTGATTTCAGGCAAATATGAGCATCCTCATCCAGAATATCTTCATCTTCAGATAACTGCAACCAGTGGTCATCCTCCGCCATAAGAGCTTTGCCAGACTCCTTTTCTTTGGCTAAGAGTGCCTTCCTAGTATAGTAGTCAGAGTTTTTGACTACTGGAAGTCTACATTCACGAGCATAATGTGTGAAGACCTTCCCTTACGGGGCAGTCCTCAGAGTCTAGGTCCCACATCATGCAACACGATATCAATCATAACTAAGATAGAGTAATTTAAGTTGCGGAATTTCAGATTACAAGTACAAACATTAGGATAAGTTTAATACAATTTTAGTTCAGATTACAATTTTCAAAATAAACTTATAAAGGGTACCATCTAATCTAATATATGTCATCATATGATCAATTCAAATCTACCCAGACCACCACAAGAATCTTCTGCCAATCAGTACCGAAGGTTTTTGTTGAGTAGTGGTCTATAGAATACTTCAATCTTGATCTTGTAAGACCTAAGAACTAGGTCCTGCAGGTGACTTTCCTTTATCTTTTCCTGTAAAATATTAAACAACAACTGGTAAGCAAGGCTTAGTGAGAATATAGATTTTCAGGTTACATGCATTAATCAAGCGGATCATGGGTCAAAGCGTGATATGTCTGGACTGCCGCTACAGCCACTCAATGATTGAGACATAGAACTCAGGGAATCGGATGATGTTCAGCCCACGCTCACGCTTTTAGTGGAAGCTATCCACTCATGCTGGGCTAGCTACCAGCGGTCTTCATGGGGGAACATCGGAATATCAATACCAAGTTCAATAGAACTGGTGACATAGCTAGGTCTAGAACAATAGACCGATAAAGCTAATTATTCTAAGCTGAATCAATATGTCAAATGATGCGATCAATAAAGAAAGCATAGTGATCAAAGTCATGATAGCAATAACATATGAAATGAACTATAAGTACAATGTCATGTGAAATGATAAGTCAAATTAGCTATCATGATCCACAGGGCATCACCGAACCATGGTGTGCACAGGTCACAATCCAGCTGAGCATTCATGAATGTCAAATAAACTGTCATCAACAATATATCTCAATCGGAAGTCTAGCATGAAAAACTGAATATCTATAACTCACAGTTTCTGTAGTCTTTATCAAGCAGATTTATAATCCACCACCTGGGTTATCCCAGGATTTATCTTTAATCTTTCTGAACTCTGGCTTTGCCTTTTCAATCTTTAATTCTGTAATTCTTTAACTCTTTGTTCAGAATTTATCTGAACCTGTCCAGAATAATATTACATCATTGTCAATTTCATAATCTTTTAGCTTTAAAGTCTTTATATTCTTATTTTCATCTGATTCTGATAACTGATAATTCTTTATTCTTCCATCTTGGATTCATGATTCTTGTGTTTAAAGAATATCAAAATATATATATACAAATTCGGACCAACCCTCATCCGGATTCGGATCTAAGGATCATCCGAATTAGGATCAGATCCGAAATGTACAGGAACTAGAGAACTCGCCGAGTAAACTCGGTGAACTCGCCGAGTTCACATCCGAACTTCGGATAGAGAACCGGATTTCGGACACAACCGAATTATGTTGACCCATCCGAATTCGGGTCCATCCGAGATCGGTTCTAATTTATTTCGGACCAAGACTTATTTCGGGTCTCATCCGAATTCGGGTCCCAACCGAATTCGGATCCGTTACTTATGAATTTTTGAAGAAATGTTCAAGTTGTTCTTGGGAACTCGCCGAGTTCCCCTATGAACTCGCCGAGTTCACTTGCAGATATGCAAGTCGCAACTTACGGGTTTTATCAAAAATTCATCAATCGACAATTATACTAACATGCAATTAAATCCAACGTTATATTATCAATTTTGGGGTGTTTCTACACTATTTTCCATATCTCTAACACATTAAATCGTCCAGATTTGTCCAAAATATTGAAATTTTCTCAAGAACACAAAAGTTTATAAAAACTCAGATTTTTGATCTTTTTGGACGATTTAAGCTACGATTTCTGTTTCTAAATCATTTATGGGTTTCATTACATGATTTCTAACCAATATTTCAAGCATGCAACATAATTTCTACAGATTTTAAATCCGAATTTGATGCATTTTAAACTCTTAAAATACAAAATAAAAACTTAGAATTAATTGTATTACCTTAATATTCTTCTGATTCTTGAAAATCTTAAACTAATTTCACGAATTCTTCTTCCAAATCTTTAATTTCCAGCAAGCTTTTAGAGTGAGAGTGAGAGAGTTTTGAAGGTTGAGAGATGATGAGAAATGAAGAAATAAAGACTTAGAGTCTTTATATTTCTAGACTTTCGAATATTGACACATTTGGTCCCTCCACATCTGATTTTTTTTATTAAAGATTTTATCTTTATTTTATCATCACTAGTTTAATTTATCTTATTTAAATATTTTCATTACTTAATTAAAATTACAGTACAAATAATGTTATAAAATTACATTATTAAATCAAAAGCAGAAAATAAAGTTAAGTCAAAAGCTAGGTTGTTACAGAATGGGCTCCACCACGCATAAACTTCGTCCCCGAAGTTAGCTATGTTCGAACAGACTTGGATACGTTGCTTTCATGACATCTTTTGATTCCCAAGTCTGATGCGAACCCTTGTGGTGTTTCCACTGGACGAGCACCATCTGTATTTCTTTATTACGAAGCTTTTTGGTCTTCGAGTCCAGAATGCATTCCGGCTCTTCAACCACTCGAAGCTTCTCATCAATTTGCACATTAACGTGTGGTATCTGAACTTCTCTTTCATCAGCTAGACTCTTTCGTAGATGACTAACATGGAATACAGGATGTATTCCAGCTAAGTCAGTTGGCAGTTCAAGACGATAAGATTGATTTCCTATCTTTTCAACAATCTTGAACGGGCCAATGAATCTCGGAGCTAGCTTGTTCCTCTTTATGAACCGAACCACATTTTTCATTGGGGATACCTTCAACATCACCCAATCGTTAACTGCAAAACTGATCGATCTGTGACGATTATCATAATACGACTTCTGCCTGCTTTGAGCTTCAAGGATGTTCCTTCTAACAAGTTGAATCTTATCATGAGTCAACTGTAGAAGGGCAGGACCTGCTAAAGGCGATTCACCTGTTTCGCGCCAACAGGTGGGAGTTCTGCACTTTCGTCCATATAAAGCTTCAAAAGGAGCCATCTTAATCGTGGAATGATAACTGTTATTGTATGAGAACTCGACCAAGGGTAAATAGTCATCCCAGTTACCACCCAGATCAAGAACGCAGGCACGGAGCATATCTTCCAGAGTTAGGATAGTGCGTTCACTTTGGCCATCTGCATTAGGGTGATAAGCTGTACTCATTGAGATTCGAGTACCCAACCCGTCTTGCAGTGCTTTCCAAAATCTCGAAGTGAAACGACTATCACGATCAGAGACGATAGATTTTAGCACACCGTGACGTGAAATAACTTCGGTGATGTACATCTGTGCCAATCTATCAAGAGAGTATGTCTCTTTCATCGGTATGAAATGTGCTGACTTCGTTAATCGATCCACGACTACCCAGATGGAGTCGTGTTGTCTCTTGGTCTTTGGCAATTTCGTGACAAAGTCCATGGTTATATGCTCCCACTTCCACTCAGGAACTGGCAGTGGTTGCATATCCCCGAAGGGCTTCTGGTGTTCTGCCTTAACCATTTGACATACTATGCAGCTTTCAACGAATTGACCGATGTCTTTCTTCATTCCTGGCCACCAATAATCAGCTTTCAGATCGAAATACATCTTTGAGCTGCCAGGATGAATGGATAACTTGGACTGATGGGCTTCGGATAGAAGAGTGTTGCGAATAGAACCATATTTAGGAATCCAGATTCGGTTTCCCTTGAGACATTGAAGTCCCAAATGATTCATAGACAGAAATTGAAGTTGCCCTTTGAGATTTTCAAAACAGATGTTCTCTTCTTTTAATGCTTCAGCTTGAGCAGTTTTAATATCTTCAATGAGATCAGAAGAGAATACAATTGGGGTCAGGGCATAGCAACACTTTTCCGGATAGACTTTTCTACTCAATGCATCCGCGACCACATTGGCTTTGCCGGGATGATATAGGATCTCGCAATCATAGTCCTTGATAAGCTCCAAGGACCGGCGCTGTTTCATGTTCAGATCCTTTTGAGTAAATAGATGTTTGAGACTTTTATGATCGGTATAAAGCTGACACCGAGTCCCATAAAGATAATGCCGCCAAATTTTTAATGCAAAGGTAACGGCAGCCAACTCAAGATCATGAGTTGGTGCACTTTTCTCGTAATCCTTCAATTGCCTTGAAGCGTAGGCAATGACTTTTCCCCTTTGCATGAGGACACAACCTAAACCAGTACCAGATGCATCGCTATAAACAACGAAGTCATCATTGCCTTCTGGTAAGGCTAGGATTGGCGCTTGAATGAGTTTCTGCTTCAGAGTTTCAAATGCCTCTTGCTGTTTATCAGCCCATACGAAAGGTGTATTTTTTCGTGTTAGCATCGTAAGTGGCACAACAATCTTCGAAAAGTCCTTAATGAATCGCCGGTAGTAACCAGCCAATCCAAGGAAACTTCTGATTTCGGAGGCATTGCGAGGCGTTTGCCATTTTTGAACGGCCTCGACTTTGGATGGATCAACAGAGATGCCTTCGCCAGATACAACATGGCCAAGGAATTGAATCTATAAAGAAATCAGAACAGAATTCAAGTTTTGAAACAACAAACGCTTTAAGAAATAACTCGAGACAACGTAAGATTTTTACCTGTCTGAGCCAAAACACGCACTTTGAGAATTTTGCATAGAGTCTTTCATTTCTCAATAACTCTAGCAATTGACGTAGATGAACAATATGATCAGCCTCCGTTTTGGAGTAAATCAGAATATCGTCTATGAATACGATAACTGACTTATCCAGCATTGGTCTGCACACTCGATTCATGAGGTCCATGAACGCCGCTGGTGCATTCGTTAATCCGAAAGGCATTACGAGAAATTCGTAATGACCATATCTTGTTCGGAAGGCTGTCTTTGGAATATCCTCCTCTTTAACTTTTAGCTGATGATACCCAGAACGAAGATCGATTTTTGAGAAATAGCTGGCTCCTTGTAGCTGATCAAATAGATCATCAATTCTGGGCAGAGGATATTTATTTTTAATTGTGACTTTGTTCAACTCACGATAGTCGATGCACATTCGGAGAGTTCCGTCTTTCTTCTTTACGAACAAGACAGGTGCACCCCACGGAGATGAACTCGGTCGGATAAATCCCTTCTCTAACAGATCTTGCAATTGCTTTGACATTTCCTGCATTTTTGCAGGCGCAAGTCTGTAGGGAGCTTTAGCGATGGGAGCCGCACCAGGAACTAAGTCGATCCCGAATTCAACTTGTCGTTCCGGTGGCACTCCAGAAATGTCATCAGGGAATACGTCTGGGAACTCACAGACGATCGGAATATCATACACTGATTTCTTGTTGGCTTCCGGGGTGGATTCAGACGAGACATAACAAAGATAAGATTCGTGACCCTTAGAAAGATATTTACGCGCTTTCTCAACCGATATAAAACAATGAGCACCTTTACGCTTGTCGCCTTTAATCTCTAACACTCGGCCGTCTGAAGTCTTGATTCGGATGATTCGGCGGTTGCAGACAATAGTAGCCTCGTTGTTCGTTAACCAATCCATGCCGATGATAACGTCGAACTCTTTTAGCGGTATCGGGATAAGATCGAGGTTAAATACAACGTGATTAACGAGTAATGTGCAATTTCGATAAACGGAATCAGCCATAACGTAATTGTTACTGGCTGTCTCTATGTCAAGTATAACAGGAAGCTTTGAAGGAAACATAGATAATCTTTGCGCAAAAGTAGTCGAGATGTATGAACGGCTTGCACCTGAGTCGAATAACACACGTGCAGGTATTGAGTTTAATAAAAACGTACCGGTAACCACATCCGGGGTTTCTTTCGCTTCCTCCGCCGTTATTTGGAAGGCGCGGGTCCTAACAGTTGGAGTTGCAGCTGAGCTTTTCATTGTAGAACCTCCAGCTGATGATTGTGATTGACCTCGTTGTCCACTGTGGCACTGATACATGAAGTGACCACGCTTTCCGCATTTAGCACAACCAAGACCTCGTTGGGGGCACTCTTCTCTACTATGGCCGATTCTGCTACACACATAACACGTGACATCGTCTGGATTACACAATCCCATATGCGATTTTCTGCATCTCTTGCAGAATCGTGGTTCATTTGTAAGCGAATAAGCTTGGACTTTCTGTGGCGAACTGTATTGCTGAGATTGTTGGGGTTGCTGGGACTGAGACTTGTTGGGCTTAAAGAATCTGCCGAATCTTTGCTTCTTTGGGGGAGATGGACAAGTTGGGTTCATTGATGGAGCATAGAGTTGATCACCGTACTCTAAATATCCTCTCTCAATCTGCCTTGCCGCTTCAACCATTTCGAGATACGAATTGTACTTTATCGCGCTCATTGGGTGTCGATATCTTGGGTTAAGTCCTCCACGAAATCGGTTCATCTTTCTTTCTTCAGTAGCTACCTGATATGAAGAATATCCACAGAGCCGTGAAAATTCGTGCTCGTACTCGTCTACAGTCTTGGTTCCTTGGGTTAACTGCAACAGTTGAACCTCCATCTTGTCTTGTTGATCCGCAGGACAATACTTCGCGTTGAACATTTCAAGAAACTGTTCCCATTCAAGAGTCTGGATGACTTCCTCGCCATAAATACTTCTCTGGGTTTTCCACCAGGCACGGGCAGCACCCACGAACAGAGCAGATGCATAACTCACTTTCTTGGACTCCAAGCAATCGGAGATTCTGAAAATTTCTTCAGTGTGACTTATCCAATCCATCGCCTGGATTGGGTTGACTGTACCCTCGAAGTTAAGGGCACCGCTAGCTTTAAAATCCTTGAACTTACAGCCTTCCGGCTGCTCAATTTGGGCATTCGGGGTAGAGTTATCAGAATCAGATTCATCATTCTGGATTTGTTTCTCTTTTCTTTTGTTCTTTTTGTCAGCGCGTCTTTTTGCTTCGGCCTCGTCTCTAGCCTGAAGCTGTTCTTGCATATACTTATTTTGTTGTTCAGAATGCTGAGCTAGTAGTTGTTGCATCATTTCATACATTTGTTGTGGGGTCATGTTGTTGGGAATGTCACCTGATCCTGACATCTTTACTGAAAATTAAAAATCATTTAACTATCAGTTTATAGTCTTAGATCTATGTACCCTTTTTCCCCATCCTAACAGTCTGTACATCCTATCTCAGTTCAAACCACCTAAATGATTGATACATATGTATTGCTTCAGTTTGAGACCAAGTATACTCACGTAATACTTGATTCACTCAAACTATGGGCTCTGATACCATCCTGTGAAGACCTTCCCTTACGGGGCAGTCCTCAGAGTCTAGGTCCCACATCATGCAACACGATATCAATCATAACTAAGATAGAGTAATTTAAGTTGCGGAATTTCAGATTACAAGTACAAACATTAGGATAAGTTTAATACAATTTTAGTTCAGATTACAATTTTCAAAATAAACTTATAAAGGGTACCATCTAATCTAATATATGTCATCATATGATCAATTCAAATCTACCCAGACCACCACAAGAATCTTCTGCCAATCAGTACCGAAGGTTTTTGTTGAGTAGTGGTCTATAGAATACTTCAATCTTGATCTTGTAAGACCTAAGAACTAGGTCCTGCAGGTGACTTTCCTTTATCTTTTCCTGTAAAATATTAAACAACAACTGGTAAGCAAGGCTTAGTGAGGATATAGATTTTCAGGTTACATGCATTAATCAAGCGGATCATGGGTCAAAGCGTGATATTTCTGGACTGCCGCTACAGCCACTCAATGATTGAGACATAGAACTCAGGGAATCGGATGATGTTCAGCCCACGCTCACGCTTTTAGTGGAAGCTATCGACTCATGCTGGGCTAGCTACCAGCGGTCTTCATGGGGGAACATCGGAATATCAATACCAAGTTCAATAGAACTGGTGACATAGCTAGGTCTAGAACAATAGACCGATAAAGCAAATTATTCTAAGCTGAATCAATATGTCAAATGATGCGATCAATAAAGAAAGCATGGTGATCAAAGTCATGATAGCAATAACATATGAAATGAACTATAAGTACAATGTCATGTGAAATGATAAGTCAAATTAGCTATCATGATCCACAGGGCATCACCGAACCATGGTGTGCACAGGTCACAATCCAGCTGAGCATTCATGAATGTCAAATAAACTGTCATCAACAATATATCTCAATCGGAAGTCTAGCATGAAAAACTGAATATCTATAACTCACAGTTTCTGTAGTCTTTATCAAGCAGATTTATAATCCACCACCTGGGTTATCCCAGGATTTATCTTTAATCTTTCTGAACTCTGGCTTTGCCTTTTCAATCTTTAATTCTGTAATTCTTTAACTCTTTGTTCAGAATTTATCTGAACCTGTCCAGAATAATATTACATCATTGTCAATTTCATAATCTTTTAGCTTTAAAGTCTTTATATTCTTATTTTCATCTGATTCTGATAACTGATAATTCTTTATTCTTCCATCTTGGATTCATGATTCTTGTGTTTAAAGAATATCAAAATATATATATACAAATTCGGACCAACCCTCATCCGGATTCGGATCTAAGGATCATCCGAATTAGGATCAGATCCGAAATGTACAGGAACTAGAGAACTCGCCGAGTAAACTCGGTGAACTCGCCGAGTTCACATCCGAACTTCGGATAGAGAACCGGATTTCGGACACAACCGAATTATGTTGACCCATCCGAATTCGGGTCCATCCGAGATCGGTTCTAATTTATTTCGGACCAAGACTTATTTCGGGTCTCATCCGAATTCGGGTCCCAACCGAATTCGGATCCGTTACTTATGAATTTTTGAAGAAATGTTCAAGTTGTTCTTGGGAACTCGCCGAGTTCCCCTATGAACTCGCCGAGTTCACTTGCAGATATGCAAGTCGCAACTTACGGGTTTTATCAAAAATTCATCAATCGACAATTATACTAACATGCAATTAAATCCAACGTTATATTATCAATTTTGGGGTGTTTCTACACTATTTTCCCTATCTCTAACACATTAAATCGTCCAGATTTGTCCAAAATATTGAAATTTTCTCAAGAACACAAAAGTTTATAAAAACTCAGATTTTTGATCTTTTTGGACGATTTAAGCTACGATTTCTGTTTCTAAATCATTTATGGGTTTCATTACATGATTTCTAACCAATATTTCAAGCATGCAACATAATTTCTACAGATTTTAAATCCGAATTTGATGCATTTTAAACTCTTAAAATACAAAATAAAAACTTAGAATTAATTGTATTACCTTAATATTCTTCTGATTCTTGAAAATCTTAAACTAATTTCACGAATTCTTCTTCCAAATCTTTAATTTCCAGCAAGCTTTTAGAGTGAGAGTGAGAGAGTTTTGAAGGTTGAGAGATGATGAGAAATGAAGAAATAAAGACTTAGAGTCTTTATATTTCTAGACTTTCGAATATTGACACATTTGGTCCCTCCACATCTGATTTTTTTTTATTAAAGATTTTATCTTTATTTTGTCATCACTAGTTTAATTTATCTTATTTAAATATTTTCATTACTTAATTAAAATTACAGTACAAATAATGTTATAAAATTACATTATTAAATCAAAAGCAGAAAATAAAGTTAAGTCAAAAGCTAGGTTGTTACATAATGACCTGGTTTTCCACAGTTGTAACATTTCTGTTCTGAATCTTTCTTTGCTGACTTGTCCGATTTTTCATATTTGTCAGTCTTTCTTCCACTGCTTTCTCCAGATTTTTCATATTTGTCATTCTTCTCAATTTTCCTCGAGCCTGTCTTGTAGCGCATCTTATTGTTGATTGGCTTTCTGTAGAACTTCTTTTGAAAAGCTTTTGTTAGCAGTGCCATCTGCTTTTTCATTTCTTCGATCTCAGAATCTGCAGATGAATCGGAGGATTTTAATTTGGAAGATGTACTGCTGACTACTGCTCTTTTCTCCTTTTTCAATTTATATTTGTACTTCTTCTCTACCAGTAGAGCTAATGGGTCAGCAGTTTCTTTCTCAGCTTTTTTCTTTCCTGATAATTTTCTCAACACATGTTGAGGTTCTCAAATATCATATGAAAATCCATTTCTTCAATATCCTTTGTCTGCTGGATAATCATAGCATATTTCTCCCATTCAGGGTTCAGAATGTTTAGGAACTTGACATTTATGTCCAGATTGGACTTTGTCACTGTCAGGATCTAAAATATGAATTACCAAGACTAACTGATTTGAATTTATCAGAGTATAAATCAATAATCTTGCTTTGAATCAAAGTTTAATCAAGAAGTTTGCGGAATAACACTTAATTATTTTGACAAAACTTTCAGAATCAATAATAAATAAACACACAGGAATTAATCAAGACTGTTTGTATTGCTGAATTCATCAATTACAATCACCTCTAATCTGTTTGATTAGACGAAGAACACAAACTGTTCTTAGGGTTTTACAACCTTAGAGGCTTATGAAAACTTAATCAATAAAGCAATTACAGACTCAAAATATGCAGAAACTCGTCTTTTTAATAGGACGACCTATTCTCTGTATTTATATTGCTTCTTGATATGTTTCCTTGACGAACTATGACTTCTTTGATAGTAGATATGCTGGAATCTTCATGTAGATATCGTTTCCTGAAAATCAGCACTTTCTGTTTCTGAAACTGTTGAGCAGCTTGAATCTCTTGACAGTATGAACTGAGCAGCTTGAGTAGTTTTGCTCTGGCAGCTTGAACTTTTACACTGGCAGCTCGAGTTTCTTCAACTAGCAGCATGAACTTTGGATTTACAAGTAAAATCTACTAACAGTCTGAGAAGTCTAAACTAACAGCTTGAATGTACTTAAACTATTTCCCAACAATCTCCCCCTAACTTAAATTCTTTACACAAGACTTTAAGTTCTATACAAGAATTGGAAATGAATAAGTAAACTGTTATTTACAAACCAAGGCTTACAAAAACTCACAACTGTGCAAGTTTATGATCTATAGCCTTCAAAAATTCTTTCTTCATCTCTTCTTTATCACAAGATATTCTAGCTGATTTAATTTGCAGCAGCATATCTTTTGAAAAATTGTAAAAATCAAGATTGAAGAAGATACCAGATCCATCTGTGAATTTGATTCTGAATGTCTTTGACTTGACAAACAGATCAATCTGCTTGATCTTTCTCCCTTTCTTTTCAGCATCTTCTATCTCTTGTCTTGCAAACTCAGGGTCAACCACTGTACTTAGAACTTTGATGAGTTGCTTGACTTGTGGAAGAGCAGACCTCACTTGTGTAACTGACCCTATATTGTACATCTTTATCAATTCATCTCTGGTCAGCTTCTGTACTATCTGCCAAAAAGTGTCATACTCCTCTTCAGGTCCAGACTCTCTTCTGATTTCATTCTCAAGTCACGGTCATCCAGTGACTTAGCAAACCAGTAGTTGATTTGAGGCTTTGTAAAATCATGCTGATCAATCAGCTTCTCTATCTCCATAGCCTTTTGTAGTTGTTGCTCAAAGAGCACCCTTTTAACCGATGAAGGAATAGAGACAACTGCTTGATCAGAGGTAGCAGGTGCACTGGCACCAGCTTCAGCTTGGACTGATTGGGTTGATGGTTGGACTTCTTGGGATGGTTGAGCTTCTGGAGAGACTTGTGTTCTCTGTCTTTTGTCCATCTCCTTATCATGAATCTCCTGCAGCCTTTCAGTAGACATGGACTGAGCCATTTTCTTTGGAATAACTGCTGCAAAGGCAAAATTGATAAGAAATCTTCTATGCTCAGCCTTGGAGTGCCCTGTTGGCATCTTTCTTTTCCTTGCTCCTTGCTTGACCACAAACCCCTTTAAGTAATCACCTAAAGTCTCATCATCATCCATTGGGGTTTGGGCTTGCTGCTCTAATTCTTTGTCTTGTTCTTCTGCTATTTTTCTGGCAACTTCAGCATCAAAGGCAATTTGGGCTTCTTTTGAGGAAAATTTATGCTTTGGAGACTCAATGAGAATGCCCTTGCCCTTGTCTTTTGTAGCAGATGTTGTAGCTTGGACTATGCTTGATGAAGCTTGAATTCCTTCTCTGATCACAAATCAAGTGGTTTTTGAAGGAGCAGCATGAGTTTCTAGGCTAACAGCATGAGAAGCTGTTGGGACTGCTAGCCTAGAAACTGGAACTGTTGGTGCTGCTTGGACTGTTGTTGTTGGAGCTGCTTGGACTGATTTGGGAACCTCCTGATTCTCCCCCTTTTTGGAAGCATTGGTTTGGTCAGAAGGACCCACAACCTTTGCCCCTTGGGTTTGAATCATCTGCTCTAATTTCACAATTTTATTTCCACAGAGAGTGAAGCCTCTATGTAGATAATCCATACGCTTATTTTGAGCAGCCTCTGCCTGCCTGAGAGCAAAAATTTGAGCTCCCTGTGCAGCAATGATGGACATTTGATGGTCCAACATAGCTACAACAGGTTTGAGCCTGGGATCCGTTAAGAGCATTTGTTGCAGACTAGCCTCAAGATCAGAGAACACCTGAGGTGTTTGTGATCTATCACTGACATTAAGACCAGAGGTAGAAACTTCTGGGCCCCTCTTTTCTTGGTTCTGGGGACTTCCAGCTTGTGTTTGCACACTTGCTGTTGCCATGGGCGTGGTCTTAGCTATGTTGGCACTGTCCTGTGCCTCTTGTGCAGAGACATCAGTAGTGGCAGCCACAGAACCCATATGAACCATCTCTGAAGAGATGTTCACCTCCTGAGAGAGGATGAGAGTTTCCTCAATGGGTTCCCTTTGGATATTCTGTGCAGGAGTATCCTCCTGCACAGGGATATATGGCTCTTGCTGATGGGAGGAGGAGGAAGGAGCTCCTGGTCCCCTTTTCTTTTGTATAAGTATCTGAGTGGGCGTGTTGGCTATACAAAAGGATCAGAGGGAGTTTGTGTATCATGAGGAGGGGGTTGGGGTCCTGGGGGTGTAGCAGTGATGATAGGCTGAGCCTGCTCAGGACCCTCTCCTCTGTGTTGTGGAATAATGTTCATCATTGCAGAAGGCAATGGAACATCAACACTCAAAAAGTTGGCACTATGTTTCAAAAGTCTCTTAATAGAGGATAGTGAGTGCCTGTGGGAAACATGTATCCTTTTATGTGTATGAGAAGATGTGCAGGTGTGTGCAATGATTTCTGCTAAAAATCTAGGATACATCAAAAAATTTCCCACTCTTTAGGGAATGATGCCTTAACATCCCCTGAAAAATCATGTTGGAAAAATTGAATCGTTGGCCTGTTGAAAAGCACACTAAGGCAGTGGCAATGTTAGATGAAAATTCAGACCAACCAGTTCTTTTGGGGCTAATGCACTGCTGAAGTATATGTACAAGAAATTTCCATTTAGGAGAAAAATGGGCTTTTAAGAAAGTAAAAGAATCAGCAGGACCCCTATAACCGATATTGAAAAGACCTGTATGTAAAGCATCAAGGGTTAGGTCGGTTATACCTGTGGCATCTTGAAGATGCAAGTGATGTCGGATGGATTCCTCAGTGATATGGATATCAGTTCCATCAATCTTGGAAAGGAGGGTAGGCACTCCATTGATGGTTTGAATAGATGCATGGTTCCAAAACTGTTCTATATGGGAGATGTATATAGTAGGGTTTATGGATAGTGCATGAGTAATATGGGAGTGCCTGAGGAAATCCATCATTGTATGGAACGGTTGGAGTTCAGCATGTGTCAGAGTGTATGGGAGGCAGTTGTGTTCTTTTACGAACTCCATGGATGAACAAACGATAATTTTAGGGTTTGAAAGAAGAATGTGTGATTCGTTCAGAGAGAAAGCAGAAGGCCGTGGAAGAAGAATATGTAACTGGTAGTTACAACTGAACGAAACCGGGACCTTTAAAGGTTTCGAAAAGTTGGGTCCCGCGCACATATTTTGAAAATTACCCAAATACCCTGCACACTTTGACAGATCAAGTGAAAATACTAGCAGTCCGAGAAAATGAACTAGCAGCATGAGAAAATACCCATGCTGTTAGTGTAAAATTGTGCAACTTTTCAATGGAACAGTGTCTCCCCCTTAAATTAGCATACTGAGTAGATAATAATGAAAACCAATTAATCCATGTTTACCATACCAATATTTGATACTAGGAAAGTGAACCTTCCTATATCAAAAGGTTTTGTAAATAGATCAGCTAGCTGATCATCTGTATGTATTTTGGTAACTTGGATTAACTTCTTTTCATTACAATCTCTGATGAAGTGAAACCTGATTTCTATATGCTTGGTTTTTGGGAATTTCACTGGGTTTTGCACAATGCTAATTGCACTTGAATTGTCAATATAAATAGGAGTGGATAAGAAATTCATACCATAGTCTCTTAGCTGATTTTGAATCCACATTACCTGGGAGCAGCAGCTTGCAGCTGCTACGTATTCTGCTTCAGTGGATGATGTGGAGACAATTGTTTGCTTTTTGCATTGCCAAGAGACCAGTCTTGCTCCTAAGTATTGACATCCACCAGTTGTGGATTTCCTGTCAATGTTGCAACCACCATAGTCACATGCTCTGGGGGCTTGGTGAAGACCATAGAGAGCTATTTCTAGCTTGTACACCCTGTCTGGATACTTGTAGTCTTCAAAACCAGGAGGTTGACACACATACACTTCCTCTTCAATTGTCCCATACAGGAAAGCAGACTTAACATCCATTTGATACACTTTAAATCCTTTGAAACTTGCATATGCTAGAAATAGTCTGATGGCTTCAATTCTTGCTACTGGAGCAAAGACATCATCATAATATATTCCTTCTTCTTGAGTGTACCCTTGTGCTACTAGTCTTGCTTTGTTCTTGATGACTATCCCTCTCTCATCCTTCTTGTTTCTGAACACCCATCTTGTACCTATTGCTCTCTTACCTTTAGGAAGATCCACCAGAGTGCATACATTCTGAATTTTGAACTGTAAAAGCTCTTCTTGCATGGCTTCAATCCAGGATGAATCTTTTAATGCTTCTGATGCCTTTTTGGGTTCTAGTTGAGACATGAAACAGGCATGTCCAAAAGCAGCTAGACTGAATTCAGGAACTGATTGTTCAGCAGCAGCAGTCTCATTGTGAACCATTTTCCTTGTTTGAACAGGAGTGCTTGGATCACCCAGTATTTGGTTGAGAGGGTGATACTTGTGAACTCTTAGTGTGGGCTCTCTCTCTGTTTGAAAAGAAGTTCCAAGGTTTGTATCATCTCCATCAGAACCAGTGAATGGTTCAGTTTCGGGAACAGCTTGAGTTTCTAGGCTAACAGCATGAGAAGCTGTTGGGACTGCTAGCCTAGAAACTGGGACTGTTTCCTTTTGTGATGGAGCTGTGCTGTCAGGACTTGGGAATGGAACTTCAGTGTCTGGATTTGCATTAAGTGGAACATTCAGGACCCCTGGAGGATCACATGACAGAAGTGGTAGAGTGGTGAAATCATCCCAACTTGTTGAATCTGCAGCAGTCTGAAACTTTGTGCCAACAGCATGAGAAATTGTATTGGCAGCATGAGAGTTTGTGTTAGCAGCTTCAACCCTGTATGCATCAGCTTCTGCAGTATACTCAACAAAGCTCAGAGAATTTGTTAGTGAATCTAAATCAAACAACCAATCAGGACCAGTGCCTTTGATATTAGCAGTATTTTCATTAAATTCAAAATTGGCACTTTCTTCAATTGTTTTAGACACACTGTTGTATACTCTATAGGCTTTGCTTTGAATTGAGTATCCTACAAAGAATCCTTCTTCAGCCTTACTCTCAAACTTCCCTAAGTGAGTCTTAGTGTGAAGAATAGTACATGGGCATCCAAAAGGCTTGAAGAAAGCTATTAGGGGACTTCTGTTATGGAATAACTCATAGGGAGTTTTTCCTTGAGATTGGACAACTTGAACCTTATTTAGAACATAACAGGCTGTATTAACAGCTTCTGCCCAGAAAGTCATTGGCAGATTTGAATCAGCTAGCATTGTTCTAGCAGCCTCAATTAATGTTCTATTCTTTCTTTCAGCTACACCATTTTGCTGTGGTGTTCTTTGTGCACTATATTGTCTAGCAATGCCTTTGGACTCACAGAAACTGTTTAGAATTTGATTTTTAAATTCAGTTCCATTGTCTGATCTTATCACCTTAACTTTGGAATTGGATTGGTTTTCTATCTTAAGGATAAAAGACTTAACTAGCTCAGCAGTTTCATCTTTGGACCTAAGAAAGTAAACCCAAGTAAATCTGGTGAAATCATCAACAATGACTAAACAGTGTGCCCTTTTATTCAAACTCAAAACAGATGTTGGACCAAATAGATCCATATGTAACAACTGAAGAACAGATGAGATTGAATTTACTTCTTTGGCCTTATGAGAAGTTTTGTGTTGCTTACCTTTAAGACATGCTACACAATGATCATCACAAATGAACTCCTTTTGTGGTAATCCTCTTACCAGATTCTTTTTAACTAAATCATTCATGGACTTGAAGTTCATGTGACACATCCTTCTATGCCAAAGAGCAGACTCATTTGATGATGCTTTGGATATTAAACAACTTAAAGTATTTGATTTAGTCAAGAGATCTGTGTCCAGGAAGTAAACATTGTCCTTTCTTGGTGTTCTTAGTAAAACAAGTTTTTCAGGAACTTTGAAATCCTTTGAAAGAACAATGCACTCAGAATCTGTGAATAGAACAATGTTTTGTTTGTCACAGATTTGAGAGACACTCAATAAATTGTACTTAAGCTGTTCAACATACAGAACATCATGGAATGTCATGTTGCCTGCATTAACAGTACCTTTACCTGTAACCTGACCTCCCTTTGAGTTGCCTCCAAATGCAACAAAACCTCCATCAAAACCTTTGAAATTTGACAAGCATTCAGAATTGCCTGTCATGTGCCTAGAGCATCCACTGTCCAGATGCCATCTTGTTCTATGAGGAGACCTGTGGTTGCCCTGCACAAATAACAGCTTAGTTAGTAGTGGAGTAAACCCAAACCAAATTGGTTTTGGGTTTGCCTTGTACATTGACATAACTAAAAACTGTTTTTGACTTCTTATATTTGGTGAGATCTACTGATGGAGTCTTTGGAGAGTATTTAGTGATAATATGAGGTATCCAACTATTTTGATCATCTTTTCTTCTGACAGTCTCAGATGATTCACTAGCAGCTCCAGTTTGATGCCCAGCAGCTTGAGCTGTGTTTGTAGTGCTAACAGTTTCAGTTTTTGCACTAACAGCATCAAATTTTGACTTAGCAATCTGATCTTTTGCATTAGCAGTTTGAGCAACAGATTTGTCCTTGACACACCACATTTGTTTAAAACTTGATTTAGGCTTTGCCAAAACTTGTTTTTGATGTGTGGACTGTTTTTTATTAACTTTTGAGAATATGTGATCAACTGTTTTCTTTGGAGCTGCTGTGGAAGGATTCACTTTTGAGCGCTTTGCCTGAATAGGATTTGATTTTGTGTGATGCACAGTCTGTTTTGCAACAGCTGGTTTGTAAAAACAATCCTTAGCTAAGTGATTCTTCCTTCCACAGTGAAAACATCTTTTGACAGTTTGAATTGGAACACCAGACTTTTCTGTCAATTTCTGGTTCTTGTTCCTCTGATTTCCTCTTACCTGCTATTGTTTAGGAAACTTTTGAACACCATGCTTTTGGCATGTGCAGATAGAAACAGTTTTACCTCTTTTAGTTCCTTTTGATGAAGATGCAGTGTTACAGTTAGAATGTACAGAAACTTGTGGAGTAGCAT
>JAANYP010009492.1:15000-22608 GCA_020465985.1 Centrapalus pauciflorus | reverse complement strand
ATGAACGCCGCTGGTGCATTTGTTAAGCCGAACGGCATCACGAGAAATTCGTAATGACTGTATCTTGTTCGGAAGGCTGTCTTTGGAACATCCTCATCTTTAACTTTCAACTGATGATACCCAGAACGAAGATCTATTTTCGAGAAGTAGCTGGCTCCTTGTAGCTGATCAAACAGATCATTGATCCTGGGCAGAGGATATTTATTCTTTATAGTAACTTTGTTCAACTCGCGGTAGTCGATGCACATACGGAATGTTTCGTCTTTCTTTTTGACAAATAAGACAGGTGCACCCCACGGAGATGAACTCGGTCGGATAAACCCCTTTTCCAACAGCTCTTGCAACTGTTTTGACATTTCCTACATTTCTGTAGGTGCAAGTCTGTAAGGAGCTTTTGCAATGGGAGCCGCACCAGGAACTAAGTCAATGCCGAATTCGACTTGACGTTCTGGTGGTACTCCAGAAATATCATCGGGAAAGACTTCTGGAACTCACAGATGATAGGAATGTCAGCTAGGGTTTTCTTTTCAGAGTTAGATTCAGAAGAGACGTAGCACAGATAAGATTCGTGACCCTTAGACAAACATTTGTGAGCTTTCTCTACAGAAATGAAGCAGTGAGCACCTTGTCTTTTCTCTCCTTTGATCTCCAATACTCGGCCGTCTGAGGACTTGATTCTGATGATCCGACGGTTGCATACGATCGTTGCTTCATTGTTCGTTAGCCAGTCCATGCTGATGATAACGTCAAACTCTTTTAGCGGAACCGGTATAAGATCGAGGTTGAATACAATATTATTTACGAGCAGGGTGCAGTTTCAGTAGACAGAATAAGCCATAACGTAGTTGTTACTGGCTGTCTCGATATCAATTACAACAGGAAGCTTTGACGGGGATTTATATAATCTTGATGCAGAAGAAGTCGATATAAAGGAACGACTAGCGCCAGAATCAAATAGTACGCGAGCAGGTATCGTATTTAACAGAAACGTACCGGCAACTACGTCAGGTGTTTCTTTCGCTTCTTCTGCTGTTATCTGAAACGCACGTGTCCTTGCTGTCGGAGTTGCAGCAGAACTCTTTACTGTAGAACCTCCCGCTGATGATTGCGACTGAAATCGTTGCCCGCTGCGACACTGATACATGAAGTGTCCTCTTTTCCCGCATTTCGCACATCCACGTCCCTGCTGTGGGCATTCTTCACTGCTATGACCAATTCGGTTACACGCAAAACAAGTAACATCAACTGGGTTACACAGCCCCATGTGTGACTTTCTGCATTGCTTGCAGAATCGTGGCTCGTTCGTTAGTGAATAGGTTTGGGCTTTCGGCTGTGAACTATTCTGATGTGGCTGTTGAGACTGGGATTTGTTCGTCTTGAAGAATCTACCGAATCTTTGCTTCTTCGGAGGAGAAGGACATGTCGGGTTAGTAGACGGAGCATAAAGCTGATCGCCGTACTCTAAATATCCTCGCTCGATCTGTCTAGCTTCTTCTACCATTTCCAAGTAAATCTTGTATTTTATTGCGCTCATCGGATGTCGATATCTCGGATTGAGTCCTACACGGAATCTATTCATTTTTCTCTCCTCGGTAGCTACTTGATACGAAGAGTAGCCGCACAATTGTGAGAATTCATGCTCGTATTCATCAACAGCCTTTGTTCCTTGAGTCAGCTACATCAGTTGTACTTCCATCTTGTCTCGCTGGTCGACTGGACAGTACTTTGCGTTAGACATATCGAGAAACTGATCCCATTCCAAAGTCTGAATCACCTCCTCTCCATAGATACTCCTCTGAGTCTTCCACCAAGCACGAGCAGCACCGACGAACAAAGCGGATGCATAACTTACTTTCTTGGAGTCTAAGCAATTAGAAATCCTGAAGATTTCTTCAGTGCGGCTAATCCAATCCATCGCTTGAATTGGATTAACTGTTCCTTCAAAATTCAAAGCACCGCTAGCTTTGAAATCTTTAAACTTGCAGCCTTTTGGCTGAGCAATTTGGGTTTCAGGATTTGTGTTATCAGAATCAGATTCATTAGTCTGGACTTGCTTTTCTTTTCGCTTATTCTTTTTATCTTCCCGTCTTTTAGCTTCGGCCTCATCTCTGGCCTGAAACTGTTCTTGCATAATCTTATTCTTTTGTTAAGAATGTTGGGCTAAAAGTTGTTGCATCATTTTGAACATTTGTTGTGGGGTCATGTTTGGTATGTCACCTGATCCTGATCCTGACATCTTAGCTGAAAATTAAGATCAATTAACTATCAGTTTATAGACTTAGATCTATGTACCCTTTTTCCCATCCTAACAGTCTGTACATCCTATCTTAGTTCAAACCACCTAAATGATTGATACATATGTATTGCTTCAGTTTGAGACCAATTATACTCACGTAATACTTGATTCACTCAAACTATGGGTTCTGATACCATCCTGTGAAGACCACCCCTTGCGGGGCGGTTGTCACGAGTCTAGGTCCCACATCATGCAATACGATATCAACCATAACTAGGATAGAGTAATTAAGTGCGGAATTATAAATTACAGTACAAAATATTAGGATTTAAGTTTAATACAGATTACCATTTTTACATTAAACTTATAAAGGGTACTATCTAATCTAGTTCATATCATAACACAATCAAGATAAATCTACCCAGAGCACCACAATATCATCATCCAATCTTTACCAAAATGGTTTGCTGAGTAGAGGTCTATGAAAACTTCACTTGATTCTTGTAAGACCTAAGTACTAGGTCCGGCAGGTGACTTTCCTTTATCTTTTCCTGTAAAAATGTGAAGTAGCAACTGTAAGCAAAGCTTAGTGAGTAAATAGATTTTCAAATTAACATGCAATGTCAAGCAGATCATCATAAGTCTAGCGTGATATGTCTTGGCTGCCGCTTCAGCCCTCATGATTGAGACATAGAAGTCATAGAGTCGGATGATGCTCAAGCCACGCTCACGCTTAATTCGTGGGGATCAGCCACATACTGGGCTAGCTACCAGTAAATCAACGTGACGGAACATCAGAGGTCATTACCAAGTTCAATAGAACTGGTGAAATAGCCAGGTCTAGAACAATAGACCAATCAGGGCTAATCAAGCTGAATCAATATGTCAAGTATATGCAATGATGAAGCATACGTAATCAAGTCATGATAGCAATAATTTCAAAGCAATGTTAGAAATGAACTGTGAATGCAATATCATATGAAGTGATAAGTCAAATAGCTATCATGATCCACTGGGCAACACCGAACCATAGTGTGCACAGGTCACAATCCAGCTGATAATATGAATGTCAATTTAATCTAGCATCAACAATATGTCTCAACCGGAAATTCAAGCATGTTAAATCTGAATATCTATAACTCATAGATCTGGGTCTTTATCAAACAGATGTAAAATCTGCCACCTGAGTTATCTCAGGATTTTATCTTTGTCAATTCTGTTCTCTGTCAAATCAAGTCTTTGACCCGCTTTTAAGTCTTTAAATCTTTGTATCTATGTTCAGAATTTCACTGAACCTGTCCAGAATTATAATATCAATATCATGTCAATATCATCATCTTTTATCTTTAAAAATTCTTTATCTGATTCTGATAACAGATAAATTATTGATCATTTTGTTAGTTCTTTTCCTTGTTTCTTTGGAATTCTCAAAGGCTTTCTATATATATATATATATATATATATATATATATATATATATATATATATATATATATATATATATATATATATATATATATATATATATAACTATAAGTAAATGTATATAATCATTTATTTAATTAAAATATCAAAAATCATTATTAGGATTCGGACCATCCGGATCCGGACCAATCCGAACCGGAATGGCCAACCGAACTCGGACCAATGTACCTAATCCGAAACCTAGGAACCGAAATGGACCCATCCGAATTGAGCATAAGCTTCATCCGAAATGAGTATCCAGATTAGGACATATCTGAATTGGGATATTGGAACCGGATTAGAAGCATCCGAAATGTAGGGTCCGAAATTGAGATCCGAATTGGGTACCATCCGAATTCGGTCCTACCGAATTCGGATCCTTTAACTTATATTTTTCCCAGAAATGTTCTTGATGTTCTTCATACATTCATACGGATTTTTGTCAAAAATTTACTAAACTCATTTATATTAACATGCAACTTAATATATTGATGTATTATCATTATTGGATCGGTTTTATACATTTTTCCCTATCAAAAACACTATTATTTGAGCAAAATTGTCCAAAATATGCAAATTTTATCAAGAACACTTTATTTATAAAAATTCATATTTTCTTGCTTATTTTGATAATCTGATCTCAGATTTTTGTTTCTGTTACATTTACTAATAATTCATCATAATCTACTAAATTCTAAAACATGCAACCATTATTTTCACATTTATAATCCTATTTTTTCGGTTTTTCAACCAAACCGAACCAAACTCAAATATTTGGAAAAATAAATGAATTTTACCTTGAATGTTCTTGATTAATGATGTTTGATGTGCTTGTAACTTCTTTTTGGCTTCAATTCATCAATTATTGCAACTATTATGAATTTTCTTGGTGAAAATTGGTTGAGCCGTATATATAGAGAGAGAGAGAGTGAATTTGAATTAATGATCTTAAATGATCATTATTTTAGCGCATATATATTAATTTGGTTATATTGCAACTTAACCCACTAAACTTTTGTATTTTATATCTCTTTTATTTTACTCATTTTAATTATATCATAAATATAATTTAGAATCATATTTACTTAATAAATTTTCATTCTTAATTAATATTTGCAACATAAATAGTATAACAAAATTATAATATTATCTCAAAATTAAGCATTACATGATCGGCTAAAAGTTAGGTTGTTACAATAAGGGGGTATTAGGGTTTGTTCGAACTTTGTCAAAAATTCGATACGCTCCTTTCGAATTAATTTTTAGGGTTCATTCGAATTTGACTTCCATTCGAATTTGGATTCATTCGAATTTATCCTATTCGAACTTGAATTAAATTCGAAATTGTCATCTTTTCGAATTTTTTTGATTTCAAACTTAATTTCGAATTTAATTTCAAACGAATTTAATATTAATCAAATTCGAATTTATTCAAATTCGAAAGGGTTAAGTTAAATAAATTTCAAATTAAATTAACTAAGTTTTAATTCAAAAGGTTAAAGGAAAAATGACAAGTTTACAAAAGTTTATTGAAATGGACCATGAACGGTAAGGCAAATTCACCACCCAAGCTGATGAGGTTGGAAGACTACTACTGGTGGAAGGATAGGTTTGCCGACTTCGCTCGCTTTAATGATATGCGGATGTGGATTTGTATTGACCAGGGATACCTTCCACCAACTCACGAGTTTGAAGGTCGTCAGCGAGTTCTTACTTATCAGAAGATGAAGGACGACGACAAGAAACTATATGAGGCTGAAAACAGAGCGTTTTCTATAATCCGCATGGCACTACCTCATGAAATCCTGCACACATTCAGAAATCATCGAACAGCAAAAGAGTTGTGGGATGCATTAGAGAAACGGTGTGAGGGAAATCCGCGGGTTAGGAAAGGTAGAACGGAGATGCTCAAGCAGCAGTTCGCAATTTTCAAGGCGCTGAAAAACAAAAAGCTGGATGAGACTATCTGTCACACCCCGTTACCCCGGTTGGCAATGAAGCGTGACGTCGCGGAAGCGTAACCATAATCATAATGAACGACCACTATATGGACGTTTTTCAAAAATACATTGATTTAACTTCAAATATAAATATTGTATTACATAACCAAAATACAGCGTAAGTAGTTCTTAAAATACGAAGATGTAGATACACAATTTAGTTTATCAAGAAAAATGCAAATGATTCTCCGTGTTTGAAAACGATACGACTCCAAAATGAATGGAAGCCTTGGAATACTTCCGATAAATGTGCATGTCTCAAACACCTGAAAATACATGCTAAAATACGTCAAGAAATTGTTGGTGAGCTCATAGGTTTATGCGAAAAGACCAGTTGTATGGACATTATCAGATGAGTTGAATTTATAAAATCATAAATTCCATGTATGTATTACATAAACCATCATGCAACCGAAGCTTAATTAAAGATGAGTTTGCCCTGTGCAGTATTCCCATACGTAATACCGTGTGTTGAATATATATGCACTCGTTGTTAGCCGACCCGAACTAACCCGAATGGGGGACATGACTCCCAATAGATCTATCCACAATATATTCGCGCTTGCAAATAAATACAATTAACGGTTCATGATTTGAGGGCTGATGGATCCAAACATGTAATACATATAAGAAATAAACAATTTTGATGTCCATATGAAAACAGTGCATGCATTTCCACCCCAAAAGATATTGAAAATAGGGGCTATGAAGACTCACCGAGCTTGTGATGGCCAAATACGTGCAAAAATGCAAGTTTGCGTTGTTTGATGGCTGATGAAACCGGATGTGTTTAACCGAGTCCTAAATGATAATAAGGACTTAACATCTCTAATATATGATAATATGTATATTTATAGATTTTTATGTCTTAAATCACCCAACATTACAAGTTTATAAATAAACCCCACTTAAAACGTCAAGTTTATATATATATATATATATATATATATATATATATATATATATATATATATATATATATATATATATATATATATATATATATATATATATATATATTTCCAGCTTTTTCGGAGGTTTTTCGGCCTACTTTGAGGCTGTTTTTGACCAAGCTCCAAAACGTTTTAGGCTTTGGTTTTCTAGGACATTAAACTACTATATACAAAGGATTTTTAGAATCAAGAACGGCCATTTTTCGAGATGTTTAGGTTGGTGAAAAAGCTCATTAAAAACCCTATGTTGGCCATTTTTGAGCTGTCAAACTTTCGGTTTCCCAAATAATTTCTGGAGGACTTAAACTCCAATATAAATTATGAAAACTTCCAGATCTATAGTTAAGACATAGATCTAACTTTTGAGACAAGAATCAACTTATTTCGTTAAGTTATGAATTAGTTATGATTTTTCAAAGTCGATATAAATTTTCTGCCGAAAATCCGCAGTTTATAAACTTGAAATAACTTATGATTCTTGTTGTTTATTCAAAGACTACTTGTATGAAAGTTATAAAAGTTATAAAACACACACACACACACACACACATATATATATATATATATATATATATATATATATATATATATCACTTGTTTTCATAATATTAACACTTTTATGATGTGTTCATATATTCATAAACACATTCAAAGAAACAACTTAAAAACAAAAACTAGAAATTTATAAACTTGAGTTTTTATGAAACTTGTTGTTGTTGGTGATTATATATATTATGCAAGACTTATATAAACATAAATGTAGGATGAAATAAGTTAGTATTTACTTACTTAGAAGTATTTAGAATATGATTTTGAGTATAAGTTGAAATCCTTGCAAGACTTGCACCAAAAACTCTTGAATATCTTGAAGAACACTTGAATGAAAGATTTTTTATGTGTGTGTGTATAGATCCGGTCTTTAGAGGAGAAAAGGAGAGATTTTTTATGTTTGAAG